>JADMLL010000009.1:14373208-14564620 GCA_016920875.1 Columbicola columbae | reverse complement strand
TGTAGAGACCACGTTTTCATTATTCTCTTTCCTTATTAACTTTCCGTTGTTCTCTTTTTCGTTATTCACATTCGTATACACGCATTAGGTTTTTCTCACTTTTGTACGATTTTCCTGTCCTTTAAGTTTTCCTCAGTTAAGTTTTTCTCGAGCTTATCTTTTGAAGAACTCCTATTCGGACATTACGGTCGTTTTAAATTAGTGTTGGTTATCTCAACGGTGGACCTCCAGTCATCTAGTGAGTTCTTTTCCTCTTATACAAGTTAAATAATAATAATCGTTTAATATTAATAGGATAAATATAATTATGTAAGGCACCATAAACTTACTTGAATTAAAATAAAGTCAACTGAAACTAAATCGTAATAATGTTATGTAGACTTTCGTGGCGGCACATTATTAAGCTATTTAGAATAGACACGAATTTTTGGTTTTCGCCAGCCACGTAGCAGAATTGTTGCGTCGGAACCTTATCATTGATACTACTCCCGCTACATATTGTCTAAAAAAGCTTTCAAATTCCTGTACTGCGAAAAGTTGTTCCTTTTTTCCAAATGAAATAATAATCAGTCTAAGTTCTTCTTTGTAACGTCCCGCATCAAACCCGGGTAATATTTACAGCCTGTGCGTTGTAAAATAAAAATTTGAGAAATAAAGGACATCATAATATATATAGTATGTGTATTTTTTTCTAAGTTGTATTAAAACCCAGATATATATGAACGCCCTGAAAGCCAAGGAATATTACTCCGAGGTGTTCCTTGATGTCTCCCAGGCCTTCAACGAAGTCTGGCACGAAGGCCTTAAACATAAACTGAGAAATTACATCCACTCCTTTCTTTCTCTCATTCTAACATCCTACCTAGAGAACCGACATTTCGATGTCAAATATCGTGGTAAGCAGACAGATCTTTACCATATCAACTCCGGTTTTTCTCAGGGAAGCGTGCTGGGACCGACTCTGTACCTTATCTATAATTTGGACATACCTACGACTCCTCACACTACCATTGCTACATTTGTGGACAATACCACCATCCTAATAATTGGCGACGATCCTCAAATTGCTTCTTTACACCTTCAGGCACACCTAAACGAACCGAACTAGTGGCCAACAAAATGACGAATAAGAGTAAACGAGATACAGTTTCACCAAGTGACTTTCACCCTTCGTAAAGGACATTGTTCGCCAGTTTTCCTACACGGTACCCCCATCCCCCAGTCTAGTGAAGTAAAATATCTCGATATCCATCTTGACCGTAGATTGACTTGAAGGACTCACAAAAAAAAACAGTTCAAGCCCATTTGATTCTCAATAAACTTCTCTAGTTCATGGGAAAGCATTCTGAACTCAACAACAAACTCCTCATTTATAAATCCATCCTGAAACCCTTTTGGACCCAAGGGATCCAGCTTTGGGGTTCCTCTGCCAATTCCAACCTCGAGATTCTTAAAAGATCCCAATCCAAAACCCTACGAACCATGGTTAATGCTCCATGGCTCGTTCCTAACCGAATCACCTGCTCAGATGACCTGACGATTTCTCTGTGAACAAGGAAATCGAAAGATTCACTAGCAAATACTCCTCCCAACTGGCAGACCATATTAATCCCTATGCGACCTCACTTCTCAACGAACCTCTCAACCAAAGACATCTCAAAAGAAATAGGCCCATAGACTCTCAAACACGTTTCTCTTAGACAAACCTCCTTATTTCTCTCCCGCGTTCCTTTTCTTTACCCTACCTCTTCTCTCATAACCCCAGCCTTCCTTTGGCTTCTTCCAAACCGTTCCTGGGGTTAAGACGCTGGGCTACTCCTCAGACATCAACCCCTCATGATAGTACGAAAAACTACATGGTGTCTCATACTTGGAGAAAGGTGATAGTTAACAAGGGGAGTTTAAAAAAATATGTTTACTGAACGTTACTAAAATCGAAGAGACCTTTTTATTCTACTTACTCCTAAAATAATGTACTGAGATGTAATGTAATATAAAGAAGAAACTTTTTTCTCTTGTCTAAAAACCCCATTTGTTTCAAAGTATTTAAAAAAATTAATCTTCTCCCGGATTGTGTCACGCTGAAGGAATAATTGAAGATTAAACTTTGGTTTATGTGTAATCTGAACTTTAATCTCAAGATTAAGGGACGCCATCATCATCACACTCCCTGCTTCCTCCTACTATTTTTCTCTTCTTTAAAAGCTTTTTGTTTTACGTGTGAAAAGAGAATAAAACAAAACACAAATATTTTCGCTCCTACAGAAGTACAGTTTCCTTTTTACAGATCATTTAAGGCCTTCAATTAATTACAGGAGAATGGACTATTCTCCAATTCTATTAAGATTCAGAAATTTTGTTTTTAATAAATCCCACAATTGTATTGAAATTTTCGATTGGCGATTGACAAAAAGAATTGGGGGAAAACCAAAACTCAAAAGTAGGATAAATAGTGGTTCAAAAATTCAAAATGCATTGAAAAAAGTCTTTCTTTTTTTAGTCCAATGAAAAGAAAATGGCAGCAAAACAACAGAATTTTGTAAAATTTCAACATTTAAAATTCCTCAAGAAATTAGGCCGTGAAATAAGTCCTGGGTTACCTTTTTTTTTCTTTACTTTCTCTCCCTCTCCCATTCTGCTTCCTTTCCATCGCTTCTGGTTACTCCTCTACCTACATTACTTACAATAGGGAAGCTGGTGGTCAAATCGCCAAAACGCCCAACTGGTATTTGACCTCAGTATTTTATTTAGTGTTTCTAAAATTTTTTTGAAGTTTTCCTGCCAGGTCCTGGGGCTTGGATATTGGTCCGCTCTCCAGCAAATCCCAACCCTATGTTCTACCAACAACTTTCCTTTCCTCGAAATGGGTAGTCGTTTTCTTGATGATAGAAAAAAAATTTGAGATGTTTAAACAGACCTATCTTTATTTAAAACTGATTCAATTTTGAAGTCTATTGTATAAAAAGGAATCAGAAACTAAATCTGGAATCGAATAAAAAAAACACAATTTAGCAGGAAAAGACTGCCCACAGTCAGTGTTGAATCCTTTTTTTTTGGAGTTAAAGTGTCACAGAATGTTACTTCGGCAGCAGGAAACACGTAACTTTAGTCTCATTTTAATATAGAACATTGGCAAAATAAGCGCGATCCTTTAGCATCTTTATTACCTTAAAATTTTCTATCTCTAATTTCTTGTATTTTATAATATTAATTATTATTATTTATTATTTTATAATATTAAATATTATTTAATTGTCATCTATCGGTTTTAATGACTTTTTCTGTTGTACTTGATACCTTGATAAAGCAGAAAATTAATACTCTCGACACCCTGATTCAAATCCCAAATTTATTTCTTTTCCAAAAACTTTTTATGTTCTAAGTGACCAGTTAAAACAGACGCAGACCAGAGAAAAAAGACTCTTGTAGTTGTGAGCTTTCAAGGCTTTAAAAAGCTTAGAGACGGTTAGTTAATTAGTAGAAATATCTTAGCACAAACCAGGACACAACTAACTCCAAAAAATATTGTTTATGTCTAAACAGAGGAGGTAAAAGCGACCAATGGAGACGTTTTATCTACTCAGTTCCACAAATTTATCCAGCAAGACTAGATCTCATGTCGCAAGTAAGATAAAGATTCTGGTGAGATTGCAAAAATACAGCAATAATACCAGCAAACTAACGATTTCTGTAATACATAAAACAGAAATATTAAGTAAAATACGATAAACTGATTATACGCACAGAGCAGATGTGTATGTTGAGTATCTGGGAGGGGGAAGAGGAAAATAAGGAAGAAGGACCCATGAATTTTAAAAAAATTTGAATTTAAATCTTTTTATCAGGAAGTATAATATTTTTGTTTTTCTGATCTCCCCAAAAAGCCATATTTATTTAAGGTCAAACTTTAATTTGAAAAAAATGTTTATCACGAATGCATTTGACTGATATATTTAGTTAAAAACCAAGAAAACTTATTTGTGGTTTAAGAAACGCATGATTTAAACATCAGTAACTACGAACTACCATTGTTTTTCATGATATGAGAGGAAACAGTGTTAGTTGTAGGAATGATGAAAAATGTGTTATGGTTTAAATATGCTTAAAACTGTCAATGCTTACCTTAATTCTGAATTGTTCAAGAAGAGCTTTTATTCCAGTTTTCAAAGCCAACAAATGCACTTGACAGACTCATACATACATATGTAGATATAACACTGATAAGTCGTGAAATCACTTTTAATAAAGGTTGGCGCATTCATGAAGGAACATCCCTAATGCAGTCACGCGGGGAGACTAAACTCCCTCACATTATAAGCGGAGTGAAGGAAAAAGATCAGAACAGAGCATGACCTGCTCGATGATGCCATTCGTGCAAAAATGAACCGAAAATCTTAGCAATCATAGTATTATTCTCCCTTTTTGCGGATTCGTTGAACATCGTTGAGGAAAACCCCCGACGGGTGGCAGCATTGCTCGTATGTATGCTTAGACTTTCCGTCTCTCCATCTGTTCAATATTCTCCCCCATTCAGTTTTTCCTTTATGTCAGTTCTTACATGCTTCGCTCATGAACTTATGCTATTTTCTAACCTCAATTTACACATGTCTTATTTTACGACCTTACGATTTTAATAGCTTTCATTTTACCCTTCAATGGTTTACCACCACTTCATATTTTAATAACTTACAATTTTCTTTAGTCTCTCTGAGTTAATGCCAATTAAGAAAACTTCATTAACACACCATACATTTACACCTATCACTCTTTTTCTGAGGGTGGGGAATTTCAAAAGTAACGTCTTAAAAACAGATTTTTCAAACTTTGCAAATGATTTACAGACCTAGTTGTAACATTAAAGCGGTCAATATTTTACGCGGAAAACGATAACGATGAGAAAGTTCATTGTCATAGAGTAAACAACTGTGGGTTGTAATCGAAACATGATTTCGAGCCAAGAGGGTTAAGTATAACTAACAATAGCAAACACAGAGGAAAAAAAGCAGAAGACATGTTTTTAATTTTAACCAATCAAATTCAAACAGGTTCACAAATAATTATCTGATTAGAATTAATCCGCTCTTTGTGTTTATTTTCCTTTTTATCTTCGTTACTTGATTTAATAATGAAATAGTTTACATAAAATATTAACAGCCAAAATTTTTGAAATAAAATGGCTATGGAGACCAAGTATAATACTCGTAATCCAGGTACTGTATATTTTTTATTATCTTTTTTATGTTGGATAAATAAGTCAATATCAAAACCAGGAGTTACCCATATACGAGTATAAAATTTATTAAATCCTTCATTTTTAGACTTGTAAAATGTGATGGTTGGTTATTTGATCTTAAGAATAATAAAAAATTTCATTTTAAGATTAGATTGAGTAAATTATTAGTTTCTCAGCCTCTAAAATTACTCTTCAATTTTAACTTAAGAAATAAATTTGTCTCTTTAGCACACATGAATTATCATAGAAGAAAATAGTATAAAAATCTTTAAGTGAAAATTTTTTTTCAATGCTTTAGCTGTCAAACGTCTAATGAAGGAAGCATGTGAATTACGTCAAGCAACAGATGAGTACTATGCATGTCCTTTGGAAGACAATTTGTTTGAATGGCATTTTACAATTCATGGAACTCCTGGCTCTGAGTTTGAAGGAGGAGTTTATCATGGAAGAATACTATTTCCTGCAGAATATCCTATGAAGCCCCCTAATATCATTTTGTTAACCGTAAGCACTCAGTACTATTAATTTGACATTTACATAATTAGTGCTTTTAATTACTTTTTTGTTCGAGATATCCAAAGCATTAAAAGTAATTTTTTTCATATGTTGTACTTTTCAGCCAAATGGTAGGTTTGAAACAAACAAGAAAATCTGTCTGAGCATATCAGGATATCACCCAGAATCATGGAGACCATCTTGGTCTATTCGAACTGCCCTTTTGGCCCTTATAGCATTTATGTCATCACCTGGGAATGGTGCAATAGGCTCTTTGGAGTACACTTTAGATGAGAGACGATTACTTGCTAAAAAATCTCTCAAATGGGAATGCTATGAATGTGGTAAAATATCTGATTTATTATCAAGTTCCAGGCCTCAACCTGCCACTGAGGAAGAATACAAATTGATCAATAGAATAGCTTTAAAAGCAGAAGATATTACAAAAAAAGATCCTGATTGTAATGAAACTGATTTATCAAATGTCTTTATGGATTCATCTGAGACAAAAGAGCCTGCAAGGGATTTAGATGATGTTTCTAGTCCTGCTTTACAGGAAACTGAACCCACACAAATGAGAAGCAGTGGGAATAATAACTTAAAGCTTTTAATGTGGGCAGTGATAGGAGTTATTGTAATCTTACTAGCCAGGAGGCTTTTCCTTGTTGTTACATAAAATCTTTTTTAAAAATGCATTTACTACCTTTTGCAGTTTCAGTGATCAGCATTTCTAATTTCTTCTTGCAATAATAAAAGGTAATTGTTTCCAGAGTAAATAAAATTAATTTCTTGAATGCATTTTCAACAACTTGCATAAACAACTGTTAAATTTTTGCCATAATCATGAGTTCTTGTATTTTCTTATTTCATTTCTCCTTTAAAGAGAACATCAAGATTAATATTATAAGTGAAATTTTGATTCTTAAAATTCACGAATTTTTAAAAATGCTTCAAGTGTTTAGGTCAAAAAGTATAATAATCATTGTAATGTCTTCAGAAGTTTTATAAAATAATTAAATAGTAAAAGATGACTCAAAACTCAAAATTATTGATACCTTGTAGTTATGTGTCTAAATTTTCTAATTATATGAGCAGTCTTTTCATTGAGGAAAAAATAGAAATCCAGTGGTACCTTGAGATACAAATTTAATTCGTTATGTGATCATCGTCGTATGTCAAAAAAATCGGATCTCCAAGCGGCGGGAGGGAAGCTGAGCGACCGTTTTGCCACCTGCCAGGGATCACCTATGCAATTATCGCACACCCCAAATTCGTATCTCAAATTTTCCGTCGTATGTCGAGGTGTAAATTTTAAAATATTTCAAAAATTCGTATGTTAGGACATTCGTATCTCAAGGTATCACTGTATTACACATATTTGTATCTTTTTTTTGAGTTCTCTAAAATCAAAGTGCCCATAGAAACTGATAAATTTTAGTTTTTATCTCACAGCTATTAAGTATTTGAAGAAAATAATTCATTTTAATTGTGATGATAAAAACGAAAATGTATATTCTTCTTTTTGGTGCACTCAAGACAAGGACAGAAAATTAGAGCTCCCGAAGTCGAAAATTAAGCTAAACAAACCAATCCCTGTGAAACTCACCAAAAATGTCATTTAATTAGAAAGTTATTTTGCTTTTAAAATTGAACTTTATGTAAATATTTAATAATTGTTCGAGAATTCAATGGTCGTTGGTTCAAAATCAATATCTATATACTGTTTGTAAGTGTTCATCTATCATAAGTTTCTCCGAGTGTTCTCTTTTTCTTTCATTCCGTTACTTCGACTTTTACAAATCCTCTATTCTTTTGATTATTGAAAATAAAGCACTAGGCCTACCATTATGATTTAGTAACAAAAAATATTGATGTGATTGTTTAGCGAAAATGCTTGAGCAGTCCAATGTACATTCTCCTGGCAAAAAAAGCTTTCCTTCAATGTCTTTTCCACAAACCTCTTCATCGCCTTTTTTTAAATGTTTATTTAAAATTTTGGTGTAAATATCGTATTTATAAACATAAAAATTATATTTATTTAGATCACCAATATAAAAGTAAATTATAATACAAAATGGTATTTTGAAATTATTTGTTCCTCTTAATTAAAGAAAAAGAAAATATCAACTAGAACCATAGATTTACAAAGAATTTATAAAGAAGGCTTCAAATAGAATAAAGAAGCCGTTATGAAGTCTAGTGGCTTGAAACCCTGAAGTGGATGTCCCCTGAAACGTCGTTAGTCTTGTCGTTCATTGAGAAAGGATGTTGCAGAAGGACTAGGATGGACCCCAGCCGAGAGGTGTATTAAAGGGAAAATCCCGAAATTCCGTCCGCTACAGTAGGAACAGGCGGCTTATTGCGGACAACATAGTTATGAAAGAACCAAGAAGCACTGACCCGGATTCCTAAGGTTTTGGATTGGAATGGTTCCGGAATTTCTACGTTAGAGTTGGAAAAGGAGCCCCATAATTGTATACCGTAGATTCAAATGGTGAAGTAATGTTAAAATTGTGACTTTTGAGATTTTCACGGCTATCACCATTAAAGCAAATATTATTGTGCAGCTATTATATCGCGTCAAATTTTTAACTTGAGAAAATAATTTTCTCCTGGCTCATGGAAAAATAGAAATGTGAGTAAATATTATATTTAATAAATATTCATAAATTTTGCTAACTTACTTCAAATGAATAGAGCTGTTCAAACGAGTTTTGCTGGCTCTGCTTACTTTGGTGTTTGTGCCTGGATTTAGTTGTTTTTTTATTTTGGTCATTATGTCGTTCCATTGGTTGTTAGATTTTTTTAAAAATTCGGGCATCTGAACCACTAGATTTAACACCCGAGTCTCATCATCTCCTAATACACAAAAAAAGTCCATTGTTTAGTTATTCATCTTAAGAAAACAATGATATAGATCGTAGAGACTGCTTTTCTAGTCTTACTGTTGAAAAGAACCACAAAATAGGTTGTTTTTGGCACTAGGTAGTTTGTCCCATTCGTCCAAGGTTCTTTTTCATAAATGAAAACCAAATTGCCATTTTCATCAGATAAGTCAAATTCCTCTAAAAATTTTTACATCAAATCATATCAAAGTAATTATTTTTGATCAAAACATTGCGAAGGTAAATCAGGTTGTAAATACCTACGACAGGGATCTAAATTCAATCTTTTCTGAATAAAATCATACAGGACTCTAATGGGACAGTCTGGATTCACGAGAATCTCCTTCGCCGGATACTGGAAATCCTCCCCGGACTCTAAAACAAACTTAGTATGTAAGATTCGCGATGACTTTCACTTAATGAATGGTTATATTACAAAAGGTCTTCAACTCACCATTTCTTGTGTATTCTGCAAAGGATGGTTTGAAACAAAAAATAAAAATGAAGAAATAATTTCAAAACAAATTGCTGGCGGCAACACAAGCAGTTGTTTGTTAAAAATTTCTCATAAATGAGAAGAATTAATTTAAAAAAACACAAACATGTACTTACCCCCAATGACGATTCTGATAAGCATTTTATATTTGATATAAAACTGACGCACTTGATCTTAAAAAAATATTATTATATCGCGAGGGGATACCAACTTAATTAGTCTCCATCTTTTTGGGAATTCCTTTTTCCCTCACTGTTTGTTCTTTTATTCTCTTTATTCCATTATTCTATCATCTACAGGCACGTACTTTAATAGAGGGGTTTGCTGATAAATAGTATGAACGTTAATTTTTAAGGCATTTGACTTCACGTTATTAAAGCAAAAAAACTGAAAACTGCATAAATAAATTTATAAAAGAATACTACAGATGAAGCAAAAAACATAAAAACTTAATATATTCACAAAACCTTTTTGGATTTATCACAAACCGCATAAAATTATTTCACAAACGCTTAGCACTTACAAGACTAAAAAACCCGAATAAGAGTTTAGTACATATATCACCACTAGTCCGAAATACTGGAGGTTCAAACCTGGTGCAAGGTAGTCCCAATGCTGGGAACCGTGGCCTTCACGTTTGCCAATAATATCAAGACACAACTTTAGCGATTATTAAATAACCACATGAAAATACATGCAACACAAAATCTCTACTTCAACATATAATTATAAAAATAAAAAAAGAGATCAAAATATCACAAATTGAAGCGTGTGCAACATACGACTGACTAGATAATATAAAAACAATTTTGCAAAATTTGTTAAGATTTTTTAGACTTATTCTAAGGACGGAACGATTTCATGGTACTAAACATCTTTCAATGTGTTCATTAAACTTTTATCGTTACAAAACTTGGCATGAAAAATTCGCTTCTCACAACTTTTTCCTTTTTCCTCACGGAGGATCAGGAACCAAAGCTTGAAGGAAATTGACCTTATGAAGTAAAACCTTTTCCTTTGCTACTGTTTTCATTAAGAGCGTTTTTACCCGATTTAACAAATGAGTTTTGTGCTCCAGTTTGGCCTTCACTTCTACGAGTTCCTGGGAAAGCTCAGACGTAGTTTGTAACTTGCTGGACCCTATAACAATGTCCAAATAATTTTTATGCTTAAAACTAAAAAAATACAGTGGACCCTCCTCAATACGAAGCTAAAGTGACCACCAAAGAAAGTTGGAATTTACGATAAATTTCAAAATCAAAGATCAAAATTAAATACTAAAAGTTTTAAAAATTTCAGTTCTTAACATAATAAATCACATAAAAGCACTTGAAGCCTTATAAATAAAATTCAGTCTTTTTAACACTAGATTTACCAGCTTTTTTAAATATACCTATTTCTACCAAACCAGTCAAAATGACTGGTGTATAAAAAAAATGCTAATTTTGACTTCCAATCTAAAGTAGTAGGAAAAAAATATATATGGGTTACTAATGTATATACAGTAACATTTAGTTGATAAAATGTTTTCTCTACTTATACCTTTAAAAGTCATAACATCAATTCAGAAATCAAATATTATATGTAATAGGAATTTTGAATCGAAATAGCACGACCAGTCAAAATGACTGGTCTGGTAAATCTAGTGTTAATTAACAATTTCGTGACCTTTTAAAAACCACTCTCATTTATTAGTCACGAATTGTGAATTAAACCTCTATTTGCTACGGAAAACCGATTTTCGTAAAAAACCCAATACACAATGTTTGGTAAAAACTGCCACAACATATCAGATCAACCAAAAGTCAATTCATATGCAAATGTACGGAGTACGATGCCCCAAGTCAAGCCCCTAGGAACTCATTTGCCCCATACTTAATATAATAGGAGCAGAATCTGCGGTGTGTAATTCGTAACCGAATTCAATTTCGTTCTTTTAAAAGGACGCTGAACAAATAAATGGAAACGGTAACGTAAGATCATCCACACCCCCTCCTTCTAAAAGGATAAAAAACAATACGCACTTGTAAAAGCTTCTGCTAGATCCTTTTCTTCCATTAAGTGAATTTCATAACGACAACTCTGTAGTTCTTCCTCCAGTTTGACATTTTTATCCATTGCTTCCCTATATTTTGTTCTTAACATTGTGTAATCTTCCCTTAACTTAGTCAAGTCCTTCTTCAAGTTATACGTTTGTGGCGCCTTTGTCTCGTTTCGTAGCATTCTATTTTCTTCTGTCAGCGTTTTGATTTTTTTATTAAGAGAAAATATTGTTTGACCAATTTTATTTTGTTTTACCTGAAAATATAGTTTTTAGTTGTTTTTTATTTTATTTT
Source organism: Columbicola columbae (assembly GCA_016920875.1). NCBI lineage: Eukaryota > Metazoa > Arthropoda > Insecta > Psocodea > Philopteridae > Columbicola > Columbicola columbae. Next base: position 14,553,175 of record JADMLL010000009.1, on the reverse strand, counting down.
ACATCATCTAAGATATATTCAATAATAAATGGGATTTATATCTCAGAAAAAGTCGCTTTTCGGTCATTGATTATCTTCAGGCACTCAAGCCTTCCATCTTCTTCTCAATTAATATGCGGAAGGCGAATGCTCTGATATGGCTAACCATCATCATCGAAATTTCAAATGATACTGTTAATAAATTAAATGTGGAAGGAATCTTGGTATTTTTGTTACAAAAAAAGTCGTCACACCTCGTCTTTAGCAAACTTTGTCTCCGTTTTTTCCTTTTCTAGTTTAAGTCGTAAGGCCAAGTTCTCGCTTTCTAATTTTAAATTAAATTTTTCTAAATTGGAATTTAACGTTTTCAATCTTTCTAATTCTTCAATAATTGCAGTTTGACCCTAAAATGCAAAAAAAAAATCTTTAAACACATATTTGTGTAAAAAGAAAGTAGATTTATTCAATTTCTTGCTCGAGACCCTTAAAACCAGGCGACAATTACGAAGCCGAGGTCATCAAAGGTCTTTTTCTAGTTCCAAAGAGACTTTAATCGGCACAATTGGTATTTATTTATAGGCCAACATAATTTGTTACTGAAATGTATACTCTAACATCAGGGTCACTGGTCGTGAAGAATAATATTTTTTTAAATCCGCAAGTAGTTGGTCCATTTTGAAATTTTTTTTGATTCCACATGATAGAATCATAGTAAATAAACGGGTGCTCTTAGGAAATAAAACCCAAAACTTACTCTTGATGCCAACTCGAACGTGACTAACTTTCTTTCCTGAGATTCCAATTTTTCTTGAAGAAGAGCAGCTCCGACCGCTCCTGAATGCCTCGTGTGTTCATCGAGCTTCCTTTTCAGTGCTTCAATTTCAGTTTTCAAACGATTGTTTTCTGTCGTCAATTTTTCAATTCGATTATTGATACCTCCTACGCCTTCTAAAAATAATTGCTAGTTAACTCTAGAAAAGCACGAAAAAAAGTCTTCCAAACCATGAATTCAACAGTTTTACCTCTATAAGCCTTTAACTGAGATTCCAAAAGGCTTTTGTCTCGTTCGCATTTGTAGACAATGTTCCGAAAACTTTCGTTTTTGCTTTTCAATACTTCCACCTCGGCCTCTTTTTCTTTCAGTTTTAAACTCAGGTTTTCGATAGTTTGCTGATTTTTCTTCCGTTCGTCCCAACGTGCAACTTCTTCCGTAGATTTCAATTTCTTTCGGTTAATCTCAATCATTTCTCTCTCTCTCTCTTTCGACACTGTCAATAATTCCTCCAAATTTTTAATTTTAGTCGTCAAAGTTTCTTCTCTGACCGATGACCTTGAATCAGACCTGGTGGTAGACGACCCCGCCGTCTTCGGTCGCTTTTGAGCTCGAGACTGAAGTAAACGAATTTGTTCCCTCAATCGGCTTGATTCGTCTCTCGCTGACTTTAACTGTCTTCTCAACAACTCCACTTCTCGGTGTAACTTACCATTTTTTTGCTTCTGAGGTTTGTCAAAGGTGCAATCGGATAACTGATCTGATTTGGATTGAATTTGATCGTTTTCATGATCGAATAACCTCATCTAAATAGAAAAAAGCCGCTCAAGCTCAAAAGCGATTTTAAAAATATTTTGTAACAAGGGAAATGGCATGCTCACCTGTAGCTGTTGTACAGGCTGTTCTAGTTTTCCTTTGCTGCTATTTCTACCGAAGCCTTCTTCCACAATTCGATTCAGATGTTCGATTTCTTTCTGGTATTTGTCTATTTCATTTCTGTATTTATCAAATTCCTTCTTGCAATCGTTTTCGACTCTAAAAAACAAAATTTATAGTTAAGTTATGAAGTTTCTCATCAAAGTCTTGATTTTAAATTCTTACCTTTGTCTCACGTCTTCCATCATCAACAGCCTCTCCGTGGCCAAATTCTTCCACTTTTCAACATCCTTCTGACTAGTATACGCTTGTGTACTAATGCTGGTTAGATTCATCTGACACTCTCTTAGTTCTTCTTCTAATTCGTGAATTCTGGTTATATACTTTTCCACAACAATTGGAATATTTTCGTTGGTAAAGTGGTTAGTTTGAACAGCGTTTTTCAACTTGTTGTAAGCTTTGCTTTGAACGATTAAAGTTTCGTTTAAGTTTCTTAATTCTTCTTGAAGTTTGCCACAAGCTCTGCTGTATTCCTCTCGTCCTTCCTTTAGCAAATTTTGGTATTTAACAATGGTTTCCTCTTTTTGTTGAATTATATTCTGAAGACTGTGAACCGTTACTTTAAGCGCCTCTTTCTCAGCGTTTTCGACTTTTTCCTCGTCAGCGATTTCCCCTGCCTCAGCGGTTCTTGACTTTCCGTTCATATTATTCAAAAGTTTTTCTGTCACTAAAATAACTTCTTCTTTATCTTTTCCCTCTTGTTTTAACTTAACAACCTCGGCTTCTAGTTCCTGCATTTTCCATTCGCAATGCTTTAATCTTTCTTGTTCACAGTATGTTGAAATGTTATCCGAAATGTTCTGGACGATACATTCCGTATTTGTAGAAGCATCCGACAATTTTTCAGCCCTATTTTTAAAACACGTCTTCTTAAGTAGCCGACACATTTCCAGTTCGGCTTCTTCCCAAAGTCTCTGCTTTTGTTCCCAATCTTTCTCTCTTTTCATGTTCTCTTCTTCCAACGTAGCTATTTCTTCGTTCAAGGTTTTTAAACAATTTTCCAATTGTGAAATCTCTCCAACTAAAAATTCATTTTTTCGTCTGCACCTCGCTTCTTTTAGTCTTAGTTCTGTAGTTTTATTATGCCAAGACACGAGATTTTTATTATCCCCCTTTAATGCTAATTTTAAGTCTTCTAAACTTTCCAGTTCCATTTCCATTTCTTCCTTTTTCATTGCGTATTCAAACATTTGAGCTTTTAATTTCTCCATTTTATTTTTCACCTCATCATTTTTTTTACTTAATTCAACTTTCAACTTGTAAACCATTTCCACATCTCCGAAACTCATCCCAGAGCTATAAGATTTTCTCACCTCGTCCATCGCTTCATATAAATATTGCACCAGGGCCACATGTTTTCTCTCTGCTTCAAACAATTCTCGGCATTTTTCTCCCGTTTTTACTTCCAAATTTAGGTTTTGAGCCAGCAATTTCGTCACATTCATTTTAAGATCACTGTTCTTTTTGGAAAGTTGTGCTCCCATTATTTTCGCCATGGCCAATTCGTGAGAAAGTCTTGAAATAACAGCTTTATCGTCATCTGATGATTGAAGGGCCAAAATTTGTTCAGTCTGAGATGCCAAAAGAATTTTTTCTTCATCTTTCCACTCCTGTAGGGTTCTGCATTGTCCTTGTGATATCTCAAAGAGTTCTTGAATGTTATCTTTTTCCAGCACCAAATCTCTACACTTTTTTTCCAACGCTTCAATTTTCGTCAAAAGGACTGGGGTTCCTTCATCTGAAAATAAGTTTGATGCCTTCATTCGTAAGTCTCTTTCCATTGCTCGACGCATTTCATTTTCCTCTGTTAATTTCGTGATTTGTGCCAACAACTCTTTATTCCGAATTTCCACCTCCTCCTGCTGAGATTTTAACATCTCGTTTATTTTCTCCAAATGCGCTGATTTCAGTTTCTCGTTTAACTCCTTAACTTCGGATGTGGCCAATTTACCGGCTAGAACTGATATTTCGTTATTAAAATCTCCTTTTGTTACTAACTCCTCACTTAATAAACCCTCGGCTATTATCAACTTTTCTTTAACCACTTTAAGTTCGCCCAAAATTGTTTCTTTTTCTTTCTCAAGGAGTTCTATCTCAGCTCGTAGCTTATCACTGTTGTCTTCATCATTTTTAACTAAAACTAAACTAACAGCGTTTTGATATTTGGTTTTTAAGTTCACTAATTCTTTGCTAACGGAAGAAAATTTGTCTTTTGAAACTGTGCCTAATATAATTTTCTCTAGACTTTCCACTCTACTTAAAAGTTTTGATTTTTCATTCTGCAGCTTTAAAATATCTCGGAGCGTTTTCTCTCCTCCTTCAATTATTTCTTCTCTTAGTTTTTCATTGGTTTCTTTAAGAATTTGTTCTAAATTTCCCAGATAATTTACTTTCCTTTCTAAAACCAATACTTGAGATGTTAGCTCAGGAATTTTTGTTAAATTTTGGTCGAGAATTTGGTTTTTAAATTCTTTGAGTTGACATTCTAGCTCTGCTACTGTAGTTAACAAATTCTCCTTTTCTCTTGTAGCGGTTTCTTTCAGTCTCTCAAAATCCACCCTTTTCCCATCAAACATAGCTTTCAAATTTCTCAATTCAATTTCTAACTCGATTATTCGTTGACTCTGAGAAACATTCGTCAACTGTAACCTATCTTCCACGTCATTCCCTAACGTTTTCACTTCCGCGAGCAGTTCCCTTTGTATTATTTTATCTTCCTCGGGCCGAGGCGTTGTTAAACTTTCAAGGCTCTCAATTTTACGATAAGCACTTTCAAGTTCGCTGGTTCTTTTCTTTTCTTCCGTTTTTAAAGATCGGATTTGATTTCTTAATTCTTCGTTTTTCCCTTCTTCGGTGTTCAGCTGCGCTTGAAGACGCATGGCAGGATGATACCAACCACTGACATGTCTCGAATCTAAAGCTTCTAAAAGTCTTTCTAAGCACGTGGACTGAACTGTGACAGTTCCAGAACAATCTTGCTCACGAATGCTCTCTAAAATTTCATGCATACCTTTTCTCAAAGCATCATTTTCTTTGATGAGCATTTGTAGTTTAAAATCTAATTTTTGTTCATGGATACAAGGCACTTCCAAATGCTTTTCATCTTCACATTTATCTGGACTATATCTAACCCCATCGACCGGCCCCATTTTCAAATACTTAAAAAGTTTATGATATTTCAACTTAACTTTCACAAGTTCCTCCTCCTTTTTATCTAATTGTAGCTTTAATTTTTCCATTAATTCTTTATCTTTTTTAAATTTGAATTTTATCCCAGTTGTATCAAGATCATCAGAAGCAGAAAAACCTAATCTCTCCCGGAGGCTAAGGTTTTGCTCTTCAAAGTTATCTAATTCCATTTCTAAATTATTACATATTTCTACCAATTTTTCAATTTGTAAATCTTTTTCTTCAAGATTTTTTTCTAACTTTTTGATTCTAACAACAGCTTCTGACAATCCAAAAACACCTGATTCATATTCTCTTAATTGTATTACCAAGTTTGACATCTCTTCAGCTTTGGCCTGAGCATCTTCTTCTGCATACATTAACTTTTCTTCAAGAACTTTAATTTTCTCTTCATAAAAAGCTGTCACTGACTGGCTTTGTAATGGAAGTGAATTATACTTGAGCTGTTTTTGTTTCAGTCTTTCAATAAGCTCTGCTGAGCTATTAATTTCATCTGTTGCCTTCTGTAGTTCCTCTTGCAAAACTTTGATCTGTTTTTCTTGTTCCAAAATCTGAGTGCTCATTTTGGTACTTCCTGAATCCAAACCTGTCACCTTGTTAACAGGCGAACCATGTTTTTTAATTTCTTCCTTTAATTTAATGATTTCCTCATCCTTGGCATAAACTGCATCTTTCCATTCTTGAAGTTTGGTGTTGAACATGAGAATATACTCATCTAATTCCTTATCACAGTTTGCTTTTTCTTCAACTAATTCTTCAATCTGAGAAGTCAAACTTTTAATTCTATTATCAGACTCAATATTTTTCAATTCATATTCTTCATTCAGATGTTTCAGCTTTGATAGCTCTGAGGTGATTTCGGTCATATTAGTGGTAGTTTCAGAGAGTTCATCTCTAACACTTGTTAATTTGGCTATTAAAGAAACATTCTCCCTCTCAATCATGTCTATATCCTCAAGTAACTGACTAATATGTTTATTTTTCTGCCTGACAATTTCAGTCATTTCTTCTTGTTTTTCCACTCCAAACTCCAAGGAGGTCCTTAGATTCCTTGAATTTTTCTCAGTAGCTTCATCTTGCAATGCTCGTAGTTCTCTACTGAGTTCCTGTTTTTCTCTTTCTAAAGTAGCTACCTGACTAGCATATCTTTCAACTTCTTCTTTCTCATTCACCAAATCTTTTTCTTTTTCTTTAAGTTCCTTCAACAATTCTTCATTTTCTATTTCTAACTTTACCATTTCTCGTTTCAAATCTTCATTCGAAGCATAAGTTGACCGACTACTACTCCTGTTTGCCTTTTTTTGATACTCTAATTCGTCCCGCAATTGCTCTATTTCTTCAATATATTGTTGTAATTTACATCCTTCTTCTTGCCCTTGTTTGGCTGCTATATCATCTAATTCATTAGTCAAAGATTCCACTTGTTCAGCCTTAAATTTTAAAATTTCTTGAATGACACGAACTAACTGAATTAAATACTTTTTATCAATACTATTGTCTGGATTGTACCATGCAGCGGTTTCATAAAGATTATCTTTTTCGCGTTCTGTCATGGCTTCGGGTTTTATACCCATAAACTTTTTCCAGTTAATCTCCACCATTCTTATGCCGGTTATAAAACTATAAAGAATTCATTTTCCACATTAAAAACAACATTATACACATATATATGAATAAAAAAGCAACTATCTACTCCTAACGGGTTGTCCTTAGAAACAAACTATCAGGGTTACAAACTTAATATATAAAAATTTCACGGAAAGCCACTTAAATTAATCAATTCAAAAAAATATTTTAAATACTATTGTCATTGCTATATTCTTCTTTTCGTTTTTAATTAGTAAAAAACATTTTCACTATTTAGACTCGGTGTCTAAAATACATTTGTCAGTAATAATGTCAGTGGTGGTAGTATTAATTTTTATTCCTAAGAAACTATACCTAGATCTTTCCTCTTTATTAGCGTTTCAGAAGAGATTTAATTTTGCTAAAACTGCAGAAATCAGTTATATAATAATAAATAAAATGTGTAAATATGTTTTTTATTTTTGCGCTTTTTGACTAAAACAAAGTTATTTCTAATTTCATTTATTTTCGTGCAAAACACAAATGGGCGCCATAGCTACCTTCCTATCATGTATCTCGAACAACCGGAAACATCAGTCTTTACAAACACAATGGACTGAACGTACAGTCACATTTCTTACAAGATGGTACGTACTATATTTATTTTATGTCTTTCATTTATTTTAACTCATCCAATTAGTATTTTGCATTTTTAGAGTAATTGCCGCAAATGTGAAGTCTTTTAATGCCTTTGAGGTCGAGTTTTACTTTAGCTTTAGCTGTATGGTGACGTACATACCTGACCCTAATTATGCCATGTTTGCTTTCAGATGCAATTCATGTTATTATTTAGTCGTCAGGGTAAACTGCGTCTTCAAAAGTGGTATGTCGCACACCCTGATAAAGTTAAAAAGAAAATAACACGAGAATTAATAACCACTATTTTAGCGAGAAAACCAAAGATGTGTAGTTTTTTAGAATGGAAAGATATGAAAGTGGTTTATAAGAGATATGCTAGTTTATACTTCTGTTGCGCTATCGAGCAGAGAGACAATGAATTATTAACACTAGAAGTTATTCATAGATATGTGGAGTTGTTGGACAAATATTTTGGAAGTGTAAGTGTAAAATGCATAGTTATTTTACCCTTTTCATCACCTTACACTGTGTAACATGTTCTTCACATCTATTCTCCATTTACAAGTATTCCAATGCAAACATTAAAATATAGTTTGGGCTCAGACCTTGGTGAAATGAACCATAATTTTTAACCTTTTGTGCCAAATGATTGAGATACAATATTCTCATTACAGATAAATTTAAGACCACAAGTTTATTAAATCTGTGTAGTGTAATTAATATATTAGCTGACTTATTTTATTTTAAGTATTAAACATGTATTGTTATTAAATCTATGATCTTGTTATTCATTTACTGTGAATAATAAAAAAATACATTTTATCTTTTGCTGAATGGTTTTTGTTACATATTTAAATGTAATATAAAATGCAACTGTCAATTTAATGTTTAAGTATGTAAAAAAATCTAACCTGTCACAGTTGAATTACCTGATATTGTAGCCCATTGTAGCACATATTCAAAATTGGGTTCAAATCAATCTGAGCATTTATTAGGTTTTAATGACACATGCACACACACATCTATGTATAATTAAAATTACATTTTATTATAAATAACAATAGTATTATATATAATACTCTATAAAATCTCATAATAATTCATCATTTCTTTGCCTTTTTTCATATAGGTTTGTGAGTTGGATATAATTTTTAACTTTGAAAAGGCTTATTTCATTTTGGATGAATTAATGCTTGGAGGTGAGATTCAAGAAACATCTAAAAAGAATGTTTTAAAGGCAATCGCAGCTCAGGATTTGTTGCAGGAGGTGAGTTATGATAGCACACCTATGGAGTTATAGTAATGAAAAGTATTTACTGCATGTTGAACTGCCTATTTATAAAATTTGTAGTTTCAAGTTGCTGAGTAAAAAATATGAATGAAACTAACAAAAAGGGAAAATTCTTTCAACTCATTTTATTTTTAACTTATATTAATATAGTAGCTGTTCAATTTTTTATCAGATGTAAAAAAAATATTCATGTTTCTTCAACAAATTCTATTAAATTGTACATTTCCTTGGTTATAAGACTAATCATAAAGAGTTATCACACAAAAAATTATGATTCAATGTGAAAAGGAAATGAGGAAAACAATGGGACCTTTTATTAACTTATCTCTTGCATGTTTGAGTTTTTAAAACAATAATTGATTTTGCAATGAATAAAAATTCACTACAGAAAGAGGAGTTGTACAGATTCAGGGAACATGTTGGTGGAAGGTTAAAAGTTTTTTAAAACCCTGTTTTGTTAAGGTTTTTATTTTTATTTATTTATTTATTTGTTTCTATTTTTATCTAAGCTGGTTATGAACTTTCACTTATTTTTTTCCTATTAATAATTTCTTTTTGGTTTAATCATAAATCTGATTTTAATAAAATTAAAGCATGTAAACAATCTTTTTTAAAGCTCATATGAATCTCTTCTCTTTAACAAATGGTAGCTTTTTTAACTGAGTATTTGTATTTAAACTTTAAACAGTACAAACAGTGTACAAAACATTAATTTTGCAAAACCTGAAGAGTATTGAGCATTGCATTAAAAAAAAACTAATTAAACTTGATTTTATGAATCACATCGTGTGTATTCTAAATCACTTCATTGCTTTACATTGTGTGTCATTAGTTCTTCCAAATCTGGCCTCCAGTGGAGAAAACACTTTGGTAAAATATTCAATCCACATTCCCTTTGTATTTAACGTTTATAAAAGAGTCATTTAAAAAATTAGCTGTATGAATTATTTAAATTGTGTCTTTACAAGACTTTAGTATTAGCTGTTCCATTTCCAAGAAATATGAAGTGGTGTTTCTTAATCAGAAACATTATGCTTTTTTTACCTCATACTTTTGGACCAGACACTGATTTAAATCATACTTTAGGTTAAGTTTTGCACCTATGATGAGAAAAGGAAATAGAAGTGGAGTTAATGTCAACTTATGATGACTTTATGATGGCACAATCAATTTATTCCCCTGTTATTTGTCAATTATGCACAATTATTCCTGTATTATAGAATTTTTAAGATTAATATTTAAAGAAAAGATTGGTTAATTTTCTTCAGCTTTTTTTTTCATTTATAAAATATACTAGGCTAATTGTTAACATATCCCAAAAAATACTTTACTTTTTACTGGAAGTATGTGGGTGTGATAGATAAAATATCTTTGTGAGACTCTGTAGCATTTATTGCCTTTAGTTTTTTTAAATTGTGCCATTGCCAAAACTTTTTTAAGGCCTTATATTTAAAAGTATTGACCACATCAGCTGATGTGATCCATTCTTGAACCCTGTCTTTAATAGGTATGCAAGTAGGCAGAGTTCTTAGTTGATAAAATCAATCTTGTTTTCACACCCTCGCGGGTGGGTATCATCTAAGGACAATATTTAGAACATTGTTGTTCTCTTCATTCATTTTTACCAATTTGTATAGAAGTAGCTAGAAGGAGCAAATTTCTAGATTGTGTTAAATGTTTTTACTAGAATTAATTTCACAGTACAAAAATCTTTCTGTTTTATATATGAAACTTTTCAAAAGCTGATAACAAAACCAGTCGATGACAAACATTTTTTTTTTTTAATTGGAAACGTTAAGGCACGCTCATTGAAATTTCTTTTTATGTCTGAAATATAAATAAATTTTTATTTCTTTGTAGTAGTCAGAGTGTAATGTCACAAATTCACTAAAATGAGAAGATGCTGCGTTTTATTAGGATTCAAGGAAATTTTGTGGGTCCTTTTGTTTGAGTAACCGAGTAATCCAAAGTTGTTAGTTTTATAAGATTTAGAATTCTTAGTTACATAATATATTCTTTCTTAAGAATCTCTTCTTGCTATAAAAATACAACGAAAAAACTGTCATAATACAATCCTTCTCATTATACTAGATGCACTTTCAGCTTTATTTCCAGTATTTTCAGCACTGTTATACTTCTTCGAGAAAGCTTTCAGAAGGAACTTTAATTGAAATTTTAACGTTTTCAGTGTGTATTGTGTCTTTTCCCTTTGTTGTATTTAGAGGAACATGAATGTCATTGATTAAAGTGACAGAATATCAGTATGTCATGCAAGCTAAATTAACTTTGCACAAAATACTAGAATTTATCGCATGCATGTTTTATAAAAATATAAAATATGTCCATTTTTGAATAGACTTAAAAAAGAGGGTAGATCTTCGATAATTTCACGTCTAAACAAGTTTAGCAATTTTTGAAAATTTTTATCATCACAAATATTATTTTTATCATAGCAACAGTTTTAATATTATATGCAAAAAATGAATTGTAGTTGTTGCCATTTTTATTCATAGTATGATGTGGAGGGATAAAATTAATTGAATATAAAAGTGGTAATAGCGCTTTGAGTTTACTAGTTTATATGTTATGTAGTTTGTTTAGTCAAATTCTAGTCCGGTTGAATAGTTTCTTCAAATATTTTATTAGACATTACCAAAACGGTTTGGGGATATGGATTTTTGTTTTACTATACATTAAAAAGTTTTTCGGAGCACTTGTTTCTTATTTCTTTTCTTTATTTCTCCAGATTTCATAATTTATATTAACGGCTGTCGATATTTTACAAACTGTTCTCTTTATTTTAAATGAAGGGATGAGGAAATGATTTTTTTTTGAATGACCAAAAAATTACTGTACGATTTTCTTCCGTCGCTTTTAAAGAACGTCAGATTTACTTGAGCCTGGCAGAAGTGAAATTTTATTGAACACTATGTTGAGATCCAGGCAAATTAGTTAAACTCCATTTGAATAACCTCTTCCAACGTGAAAAATTAATAACTGACCAATAATGCAATGAAAAGGTCTTCCATCTTTGAATTTCTTCGAGCTCGTATTCACCATTTTTTTTTTTTTATTTTAATGAAATACTGAAGCTAAATAATTGCGTCCTTTTTTCATCAATTTCTAATGCATATGGCATTTTGTTTAAACTTTCCCACCCCTTCCCCGTTTATCCTTTCAGCAATTTTTCTAATTCCTAATTTTCTGTAAAAGGATGAAGCAGTGGAAGGCGCGCTGAGAGAAATCGGCCTGTTGTGAGCGAGTCTTTCTCTTCTAGAAGGCCCCGGATGGAACAGAAGACTTCCTACTATCATCGCCAACATTTAAAAAATAATAAATTAACTAACCCAAAGATTGCTCTGAAAATCATTTTAAAAGAGGAAGAAAAGGTTGAACAAAGGACCATAAGGTTTTTTTTGTTATTTTCAAAGTAAAAAGCAATAATAATTTTCGGTGTATGCGGATAAAAGAAAGTTAGCTTCAGTAAAAAGTTATGAAAACTATCCGGTGATGAAATAGTGATTTAGTTTATAAGTGTCAATTTTTTAGCATTTGTCATTGAATAACTTGTGCAATACAAATTCGAATTTAAATATTTTGCCAAAATCAGTCTTAGGGGCCCAGGTGCAGAAATAAATTATAAATTTTCGAGCTGAACAGTCATCGGCCCCGCCGAAATTTACAATTTATTTTTTAAAGAAGCATCAAACATGACTTTTTCCATTAATTAATTTATTTCTATTTAATTTTTAATGATTAGAATTTGTGTGAAAATAAAAATAAATAATGATAATTTTTATGTGTGTACCGGAGATTTTTTTCAAAAACTTTTGTTTTTTTCTTTTTTTTTCTTTTTTTTGGAGGGAAGAGAGTACTTGAGTACATTTCTTTGGCCCTTTTTGCATGACTTTTAAAACTTAATTTGAGGTGGGGGCACTGGGGGCACACGGGGGATCACTAAAGCTCTTTCATGGAATTACGTAAGTATATTTTACGAGAATACTCTTGTCTTTAAGAACAATGACGTTGAAAAATGTAGATCTTTAAATATTTCTTGCATATTTTTAGTGTAATTAATAAGTAAAGAAACTGAAATTTCTACAGTGATAATTTTTCCTTTTTTGTTCTGGCTCAGCACTTTCTTGCACCAAACTTGATTCCATCCTTGTGCGGAAGTATTGAGTTAATCTTGAACATATTCAAGGAACTTACAAAAACAAACCATTTCAACAAACAAATGGATTTAATCGTAGAATATAAATCTTACGTTATGCCTTGAAAGAGTTCCACTTGAGGGTATTAACTTTGATAGTTCTTCGACTTTACTTTTTTACTAATTTTCTTTTCTCAAGCCTGAAAAGTAAGAAATACAATTTAACATGTTTCCTCAAGATGAAGGCATTATACACCTAAATATTAAATATCAAATATTATTAACACAGTACATAAATAGCTACATATTTAAATAGAACTAAGCTTAAGGTTTTTTCATGCCTTTGTGGTTGGCTTATTCTTTCTCTTATGGCTAGGATTGCTTTAAAGGAAAAGGTAATTTTTTTTATTACGAACAATATTTGCCCATAAAACGCACATTTAGAGTACTTCAAACTGAAATCGTTTACTTACTTATTGTTAATTATACAATTATAGTACAAACAAATGTTCCTAAACAGTTATCTTCTACTTCCGTTATAAAACGAAATGAAAAAAATTGTAATAAAAAAGCAACAGGAAGCAAATCTGTCTACAGCCAAAGACATTAAGATATATTCACTTCTTTTTTTTTACCCTTTTGTAAACACTTTTTTTCCTTGCTTGCTTCTACTACTCGATTGATTTTTAATTTCAGCAATCCTAAACTGTCAAGCAAACTATCTGACTGGATGTCAACAGCCAGTTATTATTGACTTATTCATGCCTACATACTTTTAAGATTTGCCCTGCGATCAACAAAACTCTGATTTTTAGACATTGTGGAATTCACTTTTAATGATCTGCACGTGCTCATTGTAGAGCGAATTGATAACGACTAGAAAAGAAGATAGGAGTAGTCTTTAGAATAATCTGTTATTCTGTGGCCTTGTCTTACGTTAGAATTGGAAATTTTAACATTAAAACTCAGTCCGGTTTGATAGAAAAGGGGTCAAGTTCTTTTCAATCGGGTTAGCCTTAGTGACCGTAAGGGAAGGCCCAAAATTTAGAAACGCTTCAAATTCTTTAAGAACTATGATTTCCCAGACGATTAGAGTAGTGATTAACGAATTTCATGGGGAAACCATTTTTGAGTGAGTTATTTTGAATTTTGTTAGGTCACTGCCAGAACAACATCGACTAAATTCTTACCCCTTTGAAAAATCAGATTCAAAGTAACATGCCAAAGATGAGAAATTTAATTTAAAACTTACAATTTGAACTTATACGAGAAAATTTTATGAATCACGAAATATTTTTTTTTGTTTTTCAGGAAGAAACTCCTCAGGGATTTTTCGAAGACCATGGTTTGGGGTAGAGTTCGATTCAGCCAAAAGAAACAGAAAAAAGACATTCCAGCCGTTGTTCTAAAATTAAGGTTATTCGTGTTAAAAGCCTTTTTAATAAGGCTTCTAGTTATAAATTTTAGGGCCAAAAATAATTTAGATAGTAATACATTCCCTTTTCGCTCTGGCTGCTTCTTATAAACGCAGTAGCGGGTAGAAATATTTACAAATTTAAAATTTTTAAATTCTTTATGAGCAGCTAGCAAGTATGTTCCACTCCGCAACCGTTTTTCACGACTACAAGGTTCGTTTTGTCCGGAAAACCCATACGTAGCTCACTTGAGTTCTCGAGTCAGATGTTTCAATTTTTTTTACTCGTCTTTACTTGATACACGAATGATTTTAATCATAAGCAAACTGTTTTTCTAGTCGTCAAAGACGTAAAAACGTAAAAGAAAAAATTTAACTCCCGCCATAGCCAATCCTATCTGCATCGGTTTTTTTCTTTTACCAGTGTTTAATTAAAGTTTGGCCAAACTAAAAGTCGAAGTATCATAAAATATTTTTTAATGACGAAACAGTTGCTTGCAAACTTGTAGAATTATCACAACTAAATTTTGGACAATAAAGCAGATATTGAACAAGCACATTGAAAAAAGCGGAAATTTTGAGAATTTAGTACTTCAAGAAAGCTGAACGCACAACGTAATACCATGCTAACATAGTGTTATAAGTATTATAATACAATGAATGTTCAGAACAATACAGAGTACGCACTACAGAAGCACCGGATGTCTTAAAACCTGCCTATAAAAATTTTAAAAAGTCGTGCGGATATTATTAGCTACCAAAAATGAGGTTTTCATATTCCAATTAAAACAAATTTTTTGTGGGCCCTGATCAAGTCAATAATTGTGTCTAACTGACGTTTCGCTACATAGAAATAATGTTCGTACTTTAAGTAAATAATGCTACATAAACATTCCCAATCAGAGCTTTCATGGAGTTTTGCAAAAGAAAAAAAAGAAACCCACTCACTTATTACTTTACGTAGATTGTCGGGAGTCAACATCGGTCACTTGGAATGGTTCTCAAATGAAATTTGCACCAAAATAATTTTTGGTTATTTCTGAAGACACTCGTTGTTTAAAAAAAACCTTTAAGGTCTTTTATTGGATTTAATATTATTGTGATGAATCCGTTTTATTAATTTTTTATATCATTGTTTTAAGAATTTTTGTAAATTATTAATGTTGTGGATTGTTACTCAGATATTTATAATAGCATATTTCTAAAATGACTTCAAAATGCTACCATATTTGTTGATTTGTGTGTGCCTTGTCTCTGTATTATATACAAAAAAATGAGGAGTGAAAATGGTGAGCGATTGTTTTGCTTCATAGACTTAGACAAATTATTTTGGCAAATTTCATTTTAACTTCCAATGCATGTAACTAACAAAAAAAAGTTTTTAATATTCCCTATTGTCAATAAGTGCGTGCTTTATTTTTAACTGGAAAATATTTTACATCTAATGAAGGAATACTTTAATAAAAATTTCTTTAATTATTTTTCCCCATTAGGTCCTACGACGAAGGATACTGGTTGATGTAAAACTGTATTCCATTCAAATGCATAAATTATATCTTATATTTAATATACACACATATATAAATATATATTAATATATATATAGTAAATATTTTCTTTTCAACGAATTTATGTATTTGGTGACAGATAAAATTTTATTTAAATGTAACGTTTAGTTGAAGCCTCAATGTCAATACATTTTAGCCGGAAAAAAGAAAATTAATTAATGTTAAACAAGTAAATAACAAGTAATTTGCTCCAAAAAAAAACAATACAAAAATAATTTATTATTTGAGGGAAGAAAGAAAGAGAAGTGGAAACAACCTTATGAGATCTCACTCATTTCCAATACTGTGGCTAGAATACTTGATCAGATCCATTAACTGTATTAACCTTGCATATTAACACTAAATCTATTATGACTTTTGAAAAAAGAAATAATAATAAATAAATAAAAAGGCAGAAAATCTTAGTAAAAGTAAGTTGTTTTCAATTGGATGAAAATGTTTTTACATCCAAGACATAAATACAATAAATTTACAATAAAATACAATAAATTCAATAAAATATTTCGGGCAAGAATTCAGCATTGTATTAATAAGTCAATGAGAGTTGAAATTTGTCGTGAACAGTCAGTGGCATAGCAGTAGACGTTTCCTTTTGAGTAAAGGCCTTTTTGACACAATAAATGGTTAAAATACAAAATAGCCTATAATATTTAAATTTTCATTCAAACAAAAAGCTTTGACTCATTTGAAAAGATTTTTAAATTCAAAAAAAGTGTGTTCGTAGATTAAAGTCGAAAGCACTGGGATATTGCAATGCTCACAAGGATATGTAAGCCTAGGTTACGGGATAATTTACTGTCAGTCAGGTGCGAGAAAACAGTTATTTGACGCCCTAAAAAATCGATATACTAAGTCAAGAGGCGTTATAAAGAATTTTCTTTGTTTTTTTCCCCCAACTCTTTATGACAGAAACTAGTAAAACTAAGTCAGAGTAAGTATATAAAAAACACCCTAAGTTTGGGAAAATGCAACTTTATGGTTGTTGTCAAAGTTGCCTTTTGGAAAAATAAGTAGATTTAGTGTTAAGTAGCACATAATGTGTGCGCTTTCTTACAGTCTTTAAAAAAATGACTTTTAATTCCAATTCTCCAAAAACTTATTTGACTACTTTTTTGTTTTGCTTGACTGGGTTATCTTATTCTTTTCAAAAAAAATTTTTAGAATTTTTTTGGCATTACGAAGTGGAAGGGCCAATTAGGAAAGCTTAAGAAGTTATATCCTATATGCAAGACAAATAATTATTTCCGGATCCTGAATTACTCACTCAGTGAACTCAAGAGCATCTCATCTTCCGGCAGAGGATGACGTTTATATTTGGGTTCGATTACCATATACATAACCATACTGGCAAAGATGAAAATGAAAATGCCTATGCAGTTGATTAAGATGCCTTCCGATGAGAATTCACTGTAATCCCCTGATTTAAAATAGAAAAAAAAACTTTTTAACAAGGTTGGTGACGGCTGCTGATCCATAAAATTCCGTAAATTAATAAACACAATTCATGAATAAAGTATTTTCTGATGTTATAGTTTTACTCAGTTCGCTCTTTGAATAAAAATTTCTACAGTTTTTGGGTCACTACTCAAGCAGAGTGCAATGTGATGTCTTGTCGAATGCTGACCTTTTCTGATGATCTCTGGCGAGGTCTGATTCGACCTTCTTTTAAGATGTATTCTCCGATGAGTATTTAAACATATTAACACCATATAATTTTATAATAATAAAAACAAATAAGTTGAATTAGGCAAAAAGACAATTTGGAAAAAATTCAGAAACGTTTTGGATTAGTGTCAAATTTGGTTGGATACGTGTTGCTACTTTTAGTTAATAAATCTGAGTTTTCGGAATATTACGAAAAGTTTTAATACATATTTGAAGGACCCATCTACTGCGTAAAACAAAACCTGATGAGTATAATTGTAAAAAATCAACCGTTATTTGGACGTTCCTATATATGATATTTATGAGTAATACAAAAATAAAGGGATCGCGATCCCTTAATAATAGAAGCCGCTAGAATCAGTGATTTCGGATACAAATGGTTTTGTACAAAGAATTTCTTCCATAGGTGACATCAACCATTTTTTTAAATTAATATTTGTAAAGTCCGGAATCATATTGAAATAGAAGTCGACTTGGAGACGGGTTAGGTGAATGACTTATACTTCACTTTTCCTTTTTCCAAACTTTTATTTCTATCTTATTACTTTCTTTCACCCATTCTATCGATATCCTTTACTCTTTATTTGCGGCTCTTCCCCTCTTCAGCCTTTTCCCGGCTGGTTTCCCTAACTTCAAAATTCGTCCTCACTTCACCGAGTCTATTTCGCGACTGACCCTTTTCTTCAGCTCGCCTATCCCCAGCTGGTTCCCAAGCTAACTCTGGTTCTTGATTCTGAACCTCTTTCTGTCGAGTCCTCTTTCAGACTGATTTTGTTGTTTGTTCCTATCCTGCATCAAGGCGTGATTATGATTTGTTCTCTCACCCTTGATGCCAGATAGTAATTAACTTATCATTCTTCACTTTATCAAAACAAATATGTTTATTGAGGGTTACTTACATATCTTGCTGATGAAGGCTTATTATATCCTTTATCACCGAGTTATCCCCTTATTCAGTCATGTAAACAACCTGTCACATAAAAACCTTTATTTATGGTTGCCTCATGACTGAATCAACGTCTTTGAACCTTTCAGGATAACCCAAACAAGCGTCTCAAAACACTTATCTATATTTACTTCAACCCTCAAAACAAAGGGCACTTCGGGCACTGATTGCCCGGACCATTACAACACTGTATTTAGTTTAGAGCAGGCTGGGGAGGTTAAATACTGATTTTTTTGCCAATATGGCATTCACGGTTTTGGCGATGGCCTTCCAGTTCTTCTCATTTCCGGGCATGACATTGACCATGTTCCAGTTGGAATTTATACATTAAAAAGCATAAACCATTAATTGATAATTTAGTTTTTATAAATCATCATTATAAGATGTTTAACCTCATTAAAATAAGTTTCATAGTGCTCATTAAATCTGCAGATTAACTGAAATTACAAAATACATCCCTTGCTACCTTATAGGCCTCAAATAACTCACTTCTATTAATATCAATGGCACCTATGCTCTAGATTTTTAAATATATAATGCCCACCCATTTCTTAAATTTATGATTTTTAAATGGGGTTTCAAAGTGGGATGGTCAGTCAGAAGTAAGATAGTCTGTTCACCTATTTCACTATACTCAAGAAAAAGTTGAAATAAACTCTTCATTCTATTCTGAATTATGAACAGGAACGGTCAAGAGCTTTGGTGAAACAAGTAATGTGTGAGAGTCATATAAAAAGGCTGTTGGTTACTTCAAAAGTTGGAAGAATACATCTTTTTACAATAATGCAGATACAGGAGGCAAAGTTTTAAATTTACAAGGGTTATCCCTTAAGAATGCTTCATGTTTTGTTCATAATTATTAATTTATCACCCAAAAGGATTGTATTCCAGAGTGGGTGATCATCACAATCCCTGGCTACCTTATAAACATCATGACCAAAAAGACAAGTAAAACTTGGTAACTCACTTCCTGTAAACATCTCTGACCTCATCTACTCTTCTTTCTATTCTGATTCCTCATTCTCTACTCTTTTCTTTTTCCATTTCTTTATTGTCTTTTTCAATCTGCTCTTGGGATTATGATGATGGTCTGTACTCCAGATAAAACCCCCCTAATATTGGTAAAAAACTACTTGATGTTTCAATTTCAAGACAATAGTAGTCAACTTGCAGTTAAAAAAATGCTTTACTACTATTGAAAACTGATATCAGTGTAAAATTTATATACTTACTTTACAGAAAACAGTGCTTTTTCAGCAAGGCCAATTAATGCTGCAACTATAGAGCATGCAAAAATCTTCACTCCAAACAACGTATGAAATGGAAGGTACTTTGCACGTATAGTAAGACTTGCAGTAGGATACAGAAAAGCAATACAACCACAAATCCACTGAAAAATTAAACACAATTAAAAATTGACATTCTCTGGTCTCTTAGTTTAGAAAACAATTTTACTATAGTCACCTGGCCAACAAAAAGAATAACAGCTCCAAGTCCAATCCAAGAATGCAAACTATACAAGTTGCTTATTGGAGGAGACGCCAAATTATGAGAATCAAAAACAGCTACCAGACCAATAACTGTTAAAATAAATGCAGCCACACTAATTGTTGCATGAGCATATTTCAATTTCTTCTTTCTGACATTTCGACAAGATCTGTACACAAGAATGGCTGTTAAAAAGCCAAAATAATTAATTACTATCTAAAACCACCTGTGGCTAATCATTTTCACTATTTCAAAGTTAGCCTCACCATTAGCATAAAGAAATATCATTCCGGCGGTCATTAAAAGAGGATGCCAATTAAATTCAAGAGCTGGGTTCGAAGACCATGAAAAACCGCCCCTGAAATAAAATATGAAAAAGTTTAGACTGAAAAGGGGGAAAAAATGTAATAAAAATGGAAAAGGTTGCTCTCAAAGCATTACCTGAACATCCCTATCCATACTGCGATAAGGATCAAAAGTACAGCTCCGATTAACTCTGTTGCTCCAAACAAATAAGTAAATACACCCAAAGAACCTTCCCCCATTTCGTCGTCAACTCCCATATGTTAAAGTCCAAGACAAGTCATAAAACTAGAAAGATCAGAGAATGGAAAAGCCTATCAAAAGGCTTAAATATTATTGATTAGAAACAAAGCGCAAAATCCTGACGTCTTCTTTCGACTATTAACTGACAAAGTATTTATTCTCAAAAGTTAAAATGCCTACTTTTGATGAAATAAAAGTCACGGTCGACGAACTTCCTCTCATATCTGGACTATCAGTTGAGACTTAATAATTTCATTAATGTTATAACGGTTTAACTGCAAATAATCTTATGCAATTCAACTTTCAAGGTTTCTTTTTATTGTCTTGCTTTCGGATCTTGGAGCCATTGAGCTCTGACTAGCACAATTAAACGCCGACTGAACTTTCAATTTTTCCTACATTGTAAACTTTGAGCCTTGAAATATGCCTACTATAGACAGTAGGCACGACTGTCAGTTTTGAAATGGTGTTTGTGAGAATTCTAAATGAACACAGTTTATTTCAATTAGACACTTAGACCCGGTTCTTGACAATTAATTGTAGCGACTGTTTTTCAAGTTTCTTTTTAATCTCATGACCATTTCGGTAACTTTCAAGGAATTCGCCTACGTAAATGCGTTGATATGAAAACATTTTTTAACAATTTTATTTAATGCTGTTAATTATTCGTCTCATGAAAATCCTAAAACCATTTCTGGTATTTACCCTCTTGAAAAACTTCTACACAAATGATTGCATATTGAATGAATTCCTCATATTTATTTATTTTCTTGCAGACCAAGCACATTTCAAGCATCTTGTTGGGATTAAGTCGTATTAGGGTTGTCTGAATGATGATTAAATTACTGAAATACATAAAGCATATTGTATAGCAAACTTTTTCAAGTTGTTACACCTGATTGAGAAAAAAGGGATTTTTACAGTCGCGGAATCGCGGTCCCCTCCAGGATCGCACCCGGGATTAACTTGGCTGGGTTTCCGGGATAAAGCGTTTGCGGAGGAGCTCTCTGGTGAGTGGACCAACTCCAGACCGAGGGGAGGGTATTAGACTATCTAAAGTCTTCGCCGCCGAGGTAAGATTGAGAAGAGTTTTCGCGGGTTCCCAGTTCTTACAGTCAGAGTTTAGTTAAAGTCACCCAGGGGTTTTAGTGGGTGCAAGTCAGACATTCCCCCTCCTACCTCCCCAAAGGCACAACCTTTGAGAAGCTTCCCCAGTCCAAAAAAAATGGCGTGCAGTTTGGTGATCACTAAATTTAAGCAATTTTCTCAACGGTAAAATCACAAGTTTTAAAACCGCACTTAAAGCTGTTATTGCATTAACTCCCAACCTTACATTTGGCACATGTAGTTGAATGGTGAAACGGGCAATACTCAGACTTTAGGATTCGAACATTTTTTTAGGATGATAACATTTGTATAGCCAAAGTAAACAAGTCCGAAACGGAATTTTTCTGCTTTTTTTTTTAAATTCTGGCCGTGGTTTTAATTCCGTTTTTCACCCTTAATTTTCGAGGGTAACAGGATGCGGGAGGAGGATTCGAACTCACCATCATTGTGTCAAAGTCAGGAACTTAACCACTACACTACTCCTCCCACATTTTCTTTTTAAATTAAGATGGTGGTTTTTCGCACTTTTTATGGTATCTAAAACCTGCTTTTAACATGGAAGAATAAAAGGTTGGTTTGACCAAAGGGAGACAATCAGTCAAAAAATCAACTGGAGTTTTAGCTTCATTTGGTTGTAGAACTACTGACCGTTGAATAGGTAGCCGACTACTAGAGTTAGTATGGGAAGCGTACGACAAAATCGCAGACAGGTGGCATGTCAAATAGGCTTAAGTTGCTTTTCATGTATACCAATTCTTATTATTTCTTCATAATCCATCAGTATTCTTTAAAATCTAATTTTAAAAAAACCTCTAAAAAGTATTACATTATATGTGACATTACAAAGTTTCAAAGATATTTAAATTGATTTAAAAATATGATTTCAAATGATTTATTTGGACAATAGTATGTATTTAGGGAGTTGCTAAATTCAAAAAACAAACTTAAAAAATTCATCAACATGTCACTTGTACTATAAAACATTCTAAAGCCAAAAAATAATGAATACGCCGGTGATTTTTTTTTAAATGAAATTCTCCAGTATGAATATAATAAAATATTGGTGACTAATTTCATTGTTACAAAATTTAATTAAAAAAATGTGACATCCAAATTAAAGTATCAACATCCCACAAACACTTTCAGAAAGTCTTTTCATCCACAGCATAAAAAAATTATCATTAAAAAATGGAAAAATTGAATGAAATCTACAATGAGATAATCCTTCAGATAATGTCACACAAGTACTGTTATAAAACTTAAATACTGTCCAAACTCCCAGCAAGAAAAAAGTCCAAAATAATACATAATGAAATTAAGAAGCCCCAGCTTCCAATTCTGAAGCTGACGTCTCTGGTTCCTCATCATTGTAAATATTTTCTGCCATCTGCCAAACTTGCATTATGTTGTCTTCAGAGACAGAGCATATGACCCATTGTTCATTGTGATTCCATGAAAAGTCGGATATTTTGGCCGTATGACCACCATGAATAAACTATGATGAAAACAAAAGTGTTGTAGTAAAACAAAACCTAAACTCAACATTTAAACAAATTTTAAAACTGATGAAATCAATAATCTCACCAAAAGCTCAGGTGGTCCATCTTCAGCATCTTCAGCAGATTGTTCTTCACCTATTTTACTGAGATCCCAAACATGCAAACGCCGGTCAGTTCCACTTGATGCCAATATGGTCTCATTATGTGGTGACCACTGAACCTACAAAAAAAGCAATATTACTTGCTTTTGAATAAATATTATGCTCATTGTTATTATAGTAGTAAAATTAAGAAATCTCAATTGCACATCACAATTTTTAGCACATAATGTAATATAATATTGTAAAAATATATAAAAAAACCCTTACAAACCTCATCAAATCTGAAATACATTTAGCATTAAGAACAACTTTACCTGAAATATTTCATCTTTATGGGATTCAAATGAGTGCAACTTCAGTTTCAAATTACGTAAATCCCAAAGAGCAACTGTTTTATCTGCACTACCAGTAGCAAGTATGAATTCAGAGTAAGGATTGAATGACAAACAATTGACTTCAGCAGTGTGAGCATCTACAGTATGAGAAGGTCTTGAAGTATTATTACAACGAGTGTCCCAAATCATTAGCTTTTGGTCATCAGCCACAGAGCCAAATAGAGATTCATGTAGTAAATGCCAAGCTACATCCTAAATAATTATTATCATAATTATTTTTTTTAGTTGTTCGGGGAAAAAATTGACCCCCAAATTCATTTATTTATATTGTAACATAGTAAACAGTGAAATTAACAGATATATTTATACATTTTTTTGATAATAAAGTGACATATAAGTTAGTGTCAAATTAGTGTCAATTTTACATCCCCTTTAATTTCAGATAATATTCTTAAGAAATGGCACAACTTACTTCCACGACAGCTGTGTGACCAGTGAAAATCGTTTTTGCATCAATAACACGATTTTCCTTTGGTGTAGCATTGATGTCCCAAAGACATATTGTATGATCATCAGAAGCACTTAGCAAATATCCATTTAAATTTGGATTCCAAGAAAGACCATAACCTTCTTTTTGGTGACCTCGAAGTCTCAAATCAGGATGACATTCTCCACTTGGATCTGGCTTGGAAGGGTGTTTAGTGTAGTCAAAGACCAAAACATCACTAGATGGGGTTTTAGTTGCAATAACACAAGGGTTTTGAGGCATGTATCTGGCTCTGTTCACTTCTCCTTCATGATTGATTTTAATTTCTATTTCTATTTTTCCACTTACTGAACCAAAACCTCCAAATTCTAAAAAAAAATGACCAAGAGTGAACCAAATGAACATTACCAAACATTACCAAATTCTGTTTAGACAAACTGACAAAAGCATAACTACCTCCTCTTTCGTTATCATAGTGAGACGCATCAAACTGAGCATCTTCATTAGGCAACTGCACGCTGGCGATCAAAAGATGATTTTGTTCATCAGACGTATGTGTACCAAGAATTAGCCGGTGTATAGAATAATCTTTTCCCTCAGGACGAGTAACGTCGATTAGCCATTGTGCCGTTAGGGATGGCCATTCTAAAGCATGGGTCATAACAAGATCGTACAGAAAAGGAGTGTTCTTTTTCCAAATCTTATATTCTTCATTTATAACCCTTTCCTCGACGGCGTCATCGAAATTTTCTGTGATGGAAAAAATAATAAACAAATTCTCAACATAACCATTCGTTGAACCGGTAATTAGAAGTTTTTAATATGAATTTGAGTGAAAGAAAGCTAATATATCCAATTACTAAAAAAGTTGAATCACTCAAACACCTTACCTCCATCTTTATCACCCATTATGCGATTTTACCCAGAAAAACTATACAAGAGTAAATGCCGCGAATAAATGGCTTCTCACAGCCAAAGGTACAAAACTCTCAATAAAATTGAACCCAGTGGGGCCAACTGTATTATTCAAGATGGTTTCAATTCTTAGCCAATCACAATGACCAAAAGGTAAACTTGTTGTCTGTACAAAGGAAATTTCTGGTTTGTCGGCAGGGAAATTTCATTGACGAACGCCAATGACAACAAATAATATTGGGAAGATCCACTTGTATAGAGCAACATTCAACTTTTATTTATGTTACATTGTGATTATAATAAAAAAATTGTTAGAGTAAGTTTTAGAGAATATGAAGAGAAGAAATGCCGAAGGCGGCAAGCTTCGGAGGCCTATAAAACGAAATAAAATAACGGAAAATATTAACGGAAGGTAAGCTATACATTGCAGGACATATGTGTATCAAAATGGCTGACCTAAAAAAAGACCCGTTTCATTTGTAAAAGCGCTTCAATATTTGTGTTTGTGCTTAATTTATATTAAAAGTAAACATGCCATTAGAGAAGCCTCTGTCGTAGGGAATCGAACTCTAATTTTCTCTTAGTGCACATTGATGAATTGTCAGATAAGGGTTAAAAATAAAGTTGTTTTCCTGCGAAGTCAAGTAAAAAACATTTTATTTTTCCAGCCAATTGCTCTACCTCAAATTTCTATTTTTATGGACCGTCGTATTGTTGGCTGACTACATTTTAGAATTTCGATTTGAGTTTCTCTGGCCTTTTTGGCTTTTACTTAGAAGTGTGTACGACTCATTTAAATATCAGGGTTTGGTAAGTTTTGGAAGTACTTTTCAGCGGCTCTTATTTATTGTTATCATAATTGCTTTTTTTAAAAGCCATCATTTTCATTGCTGAAAAATTTACCTCAGGTGTCCATAAAAGGAGTTGTCTCGTATTAAAGTGTAGCATAGTTTAGTTACCTTAAGTAGTATAGGATTTAAGACACTGCTTGAACTCACAACCATGACTTTTATAGTGAAGCAGTTTGTCCATTACTTCACATGCTGTCTCTGGTATTAAAATAATATCATCACATCTTTAGTTCCAAGTTTCAGAAGTTTTTGCATTTGAAAGTGTAATTACAAAATTATATTTTTTACAGGCATTTTCAGTGTTCTTTGTTTGTGTAGCAGCAACTTCAGACATGATCTGTTATTTCTTCATACCAGTCCATTGGTTATTCTTCTTAGCAAGTACTTATGTTTGGGTCCAGTATGTTTGGCACATTGAAAAGGGTGTTTGCTTTCCCACTGTTATTCTTTGCACACTCTTTGTATATGTTGAAGCTGCAATTCGTCTGAGACATTTCAGACAAATTCCATATCGCATGGATCTCGGAAGGCCCTTTGCAGCTCACTGGTAATAATAATAACAACAACAATTATTATTGTTATCATCAATGTTGTTTTTCTAAAGAGATTTAATTCAAAAGTTTTAAAAATAATTCATGATTTTTATTGAATTTACAGTATTGGGTACCCAGTAGTCACTTTTGGCTTTGGGTTTAAAAGTTATATAAGCTATAGGTTAAGGCAAAGAAGGCAAAAAGAAGTTGCAAAAGAAAATGAATTTTATATGCAGTTGTTGCAACAAGCATTGCCAGCCCAGCAGGAAGTACCACAAGCTCCTGTTTTGGTAAATTCAACTAGTCCTGAAAAAAATAAAGGTATTGCATTAGTTTTTTTTAAAATGTATTCTTTTAAACAAAGTAAGCAATTCAAGGTAAAAGTCTTGATTTTTTATTCAATATATTTCAATAAATTGTGGTTCAATTTGGTTTTTGTTAAAATTTATTTTGCTTTTAAATTGTTGATTGAAGTATCAACATTATCTGTTTTAGGCACATCAAATTCATTTGAACATGACAGTGGAAAAGTGTCCAGTGGTTCTATGTCAAATGGCATTCCAGTTCAGGGAAACAATCACAGTTCTAAAAACAATCACAGAAAGTCTCTCAACAAAGATCCAGAAAGAGATCAGCAAGATAGAAAATCCATTCACAATCACACAAATGGCTCCATACATTCTGAAATGGAATATATAGAAAGGATTAAGTAAGCCTTGTTTTAGTTTTTAAAATGAAACTGAAAATTTAATCTTGCACTTAGTTTCATTAATTTTTATCTGCTCTTAATTTTTTAGTTCGGTAAATGATTTCGATGCGAATGAAGTAGAAAGAGATAAGGTAATGAAGGGGTGCAATAATCGATCACAAGAGAGAGGACATAAATGGAATACAAATAAACAAGCTCAAGAAAATTCACAAAGAGAAAAAAGAAATAAGTCCAATAAGGAAGCACACACCGAAGCAAATAATGTTGCTATTAAGGACGAGTACTTACAGAGGTGGTTTTTATTACCTAATTTAAAATATTGCTGTTCAAACTGCTAAAAAAAGCAGTTTCACTTTTTTTGTTTTTGATAAAATTTTAGGTTGGAAGCAGATGTAAAAAGACTCAAAATAGATCTCCAGGCGAGCCGACAAGTGGAACAAGATCTTCGCAGCCAGTTGGCAAATGTGTCTAGTTGCGAGCGCTCGGCGAAAAGCGAATTGACTCAGTTGCAGCATCACAATGACGATTTGCAGACTCGACTTCACGGACTCGTGAATGCCCGGCAGATCGATAAGCAAACGATGAGCCAGTTAGAAAAAAAATTAGCTGAGGAGCGAAGAGCGCGCGGGTCGTGCGAAGCTCTGCTGGCGGCCGAAAGGAAGGCAAAAAAGGCTGAAGAGGCTGCGGCTGCACAAGCCGTTGCTATGGCAGCTTTAAACAAGTCAGTATGCAATTTTGTGTCTTTTTAAAGAGATCAAATCTGAAAAATTGTCTAGACAACAAACATTTTTAGACAAAAGCATTCCATTGTTTTCACGGCTTGTTGTTCCTGGCATTAACACAGATTTTTTGAATTATTATTAATTCTGTTTAAACCACTTTTAAAGAGGGGAATGTACCGAAAGTTGCCGATCCAGACGACGCGAGTTAGAAACAGAAACAAAACAACTCAAAAGAGATCTGAAATCGAAAGAGGAAAGACTTTTATCCACAGAAAGGGAGATTCAAAACCTTCGGCAGTATAAGGAGAATCACAATGAGTCAGAGATATTGATGTCAGCTTTGTCAGCAATGCAAGAAAAAAACGCACACTTAGAAAATAGTCTAAGTGCAGAAACAAGGATTAAATTAGATCTCTTTTCTGCTCTTGGAGAGGCTAAAAGGCAGCTCGAAATCCGGGAAAGTAAGTTCATTTCTTTGGTTTTTTGCAAGTATTTAAAACTAAATTTTGAGACGATCCTGGTTAACTATATATTTAATTAGTTGTCAACCATTTACTTTAATTTTTTTGACTTTCCTTGCTAACTATTGTTCCCGACATTTATTGTAAACAATTTTCTATAAACGAGCTCTTTTCCCTTATTTTTTCCAGATATAATTCGAAACCAGGAAAAGGAATTAGAGGAATTGAAAGGGAAAATGGCACAAGTATTAGCTGTTATGCCAAGCGAACCCTTCTGTCCATCTCCTCCACCTTCAACTACCACTTCCAAGTTTCGTCTTTCAGACGGTCACCTTCGTTGTTTTACAAATGGTTGGTAATACACAATTTTTATTATAGAGCAGACATTGTTTCGGTCGTCAGCCTTGTTGACTTCAACTCTTTCTGGTCCTGTTTTTTCCTATTCTTTCTTACTAAGTAATAAATAGTTGGATCAGGAAAGCGTCCACGCAGTTCTAATACTACTAAGATCATGAGCCTTGTAAATTGTGTTTCATGTGCTTAGACTTCGAAACAATAAAAAACTTTTAAATTAAATATGTAGTTTCATTTATGAGAGAAAGTATGCTGTGCAATATTTCACTGAACTTAATTATATTTTTGATTAATTAATGTTGTTTTAGATGACAGTTTTGGCAGTGTGACAGGTTTTCGGAACTTAGCGGAAAACTCTGTGTCCACTTTAGATCCAAACGCCACGGCTTACACGCCAAAAGGAACTTTGGTTACTTCCACTGAAGCTTGAACGGACAACAATTCAAAAGAATGGAGTTTAAGATGAGTGGAAAAATATATCAAAAAGAAAAAAGCACCAAGCTTGACATTACTTGAAATTTCAGCTTCTTTTCGGAATGTCCTGATATTTTTTACGTAGTATTGAAACTGGCTGTAAAATATGAAATTTAATTTATTTCATACTGTTTTTTTTGCATTTAAGTATTTATTTTGAAAATATGAGTATAATCTGATATAATTTAACACAAATTAAAATTTCACTGGTTATTAATATCATAATTATATTTAAAAGGATCCCAAATATTTTTGGTGTCTAAATATTGGGCAGTTTGATAGCCTAAATTCGACTTTTTAGCAATTTTACTTTAAGCTGACAAATTTCTGAAAACCTCAACCAAAAGACCACTTTCGAAATCATTTTGAGATACCAATAAGCATTTGTTCTATGATAAATGTGACTTGGAGCTGTATTTCAAAATTGTTTAAAGATATCCTAACTGATACAGTGACGGCAATCATACGTTTTTTGATGAAAATGGATGGAAGGAAGGACATAACAAACCATAGAGAGGTTTCAACAGATGGAAATTAGCATTTTATTATTTATTTATTTATTTATTTATTTTTGTAATAGTTAGAGTAAATATTTTTTAAGAGTGTTTACAAACGTTCTGGATGGAACTTGTTTGCCAATTACTCATTGAACCACTGAATGAAAAGCTAGTTGATGTTTCAGAGATCAAGACTCAATGTAAGTCCCGAAGAATAAAGTCAGAAGGAGACAATTGATTAAAATCGGCGTGCTGGTAAATTGAAACCTTCTGATTGAGTTTCCTTAAATTTAGCCACAAAGACTCGACAAATGTGCCATTGATTGACACTGATTTTTTAATTGGGAGCCAAGAGCGAATAAGCTCCTTAATTTGCCAAATGGTGGGAATTTGTCTTAAATTATTGTGACGTATCTGGTCGTCAGATCCTGTTGTTCGTATTTTGTTGACAAATTGCATTTTTTTTTCCTAAAACGATTGCTGGGAGTTCCGAAACTGAAGCGCTTACTATTATCAATTATAATTTCCTAACGGTGTTAAGGCCTGATTTGTTGTTGTCCTAATAACGGTTTGTTTTGTTTATTTAAAAAATTTTCATTGTACTGATTTTTCACCTTCGTTCATGTTTTCTTTTATTTATTGAAGTTTTGTCCCGTTGTGTTCTTAATTGTAAAAAAAATCGCCTAATTTGATTTTTCATAAAAAAAAATTTATTTCTACATCTGATACTGCCTTGGCTAATTTTAGTACTGGAAACGGTTTTTTTTGACTAATTAAAAAACAGTCGTATGAAACGAAAGAGATTTTGAGTCATTATATTAATGAAATCGCTTGCCTTATAAAGAGAAGATAATGCTTAAGATAGTAATAAGAAAATTTATTTTTATTATTAAAAATTGGGCGATTTTTTAAACTCGATTTTACCTTATTAAAAGGACCTCAATTACGTAAAAATACTCTGTATGGAAACATCTTAAAAAAGTTTCTCAAGAATGTCAGTGTAAATAAAAAAGGAAGAGTAAAAACCCTGGACTTTGGATAATTTTTTTTTGTTTCTGAGATTTCTGTGATTTTTACCATAAACATTTTGTAATGTGTTGTATGAGGATTACTTTTGTTAATGCCTTGGAGGTTTTGGAGTCTAGCAGAATTAAAGGGAGTACAACGTGTTAAATGTATTCATTGAAAACCGTGAATCAAAAAAGAAATATTAAATCATAATTTTATCGTTTTGATATAATGGAGAACTTGAATAACATTTTGAACGGGTCTAGATTATTGCTACGCGCCCCGAAAATTTCCTTTACGAATAAGGGAGCTATGTATAATCATTTATAAGATGACTGACATTACCACTTACTAGCGAAGTGGCTCACCACTTGAATGGTGAGCGTACGTCCTCGTGGTTTTTTTAATATAATATACAACTGCATTTTATGTTATCATTTATAATGCGTGGTACTTAATTTTAAAGGATTCTCATAAAAAGTAATACTGTTGTTTATGAAATGAAAACGAAAGTCATTTTATTCAAAATATCGTCCATAACCTTCTGCCCTCTTTCTAGCAATAGATGGATTCCGCGGTAAAAAACTTTCCTCTGAGGAGCATCCTTAAAACAACTGAGTATCTTTTGAAGCAATTCAATTTTCGACTCAATTTTTTACCTCCTCATTAGACGATTGTGTAGATAGGCTACGTGCCATTGACCGATACAGGTGATAATAAGAAGGTGCGATGTCTGGCGAATACAACGGGTGCGGTAACTCCTCCCACCTCAGCTCTTGTGATGTATTTTTAACCGATTTCGCGACATGAGGACGAGGATTACCAAGCAAAAAAAAATCACCTTGTCGTGCCGTTTCACATATTTCATTTTTTTTTTTTTTTGAATGAATCTTATGGCTCCTGGTCGTTTGTCTATATCTCCTCTATTGACGTCTATAACTTTTACAAGTTGTTCTTGTATTTGACGCCGATGTTGATCCAATTACTATTTTAGTTCTGCATTTTCAAATTCTTTTGACCCAGTTGCTCTTTATCTTCCACATTAAAATTGCCACTTCTAAACCTCCTAAATTTGTACTCAAATTGAAATGGACAGAGTTTGTTCACCATAAGTTTTAACAAGCAAACGATGACTCGTAGCTGCACTTTTCTTTTGATTAAAACATAAAAGTAATGCTTCCCGCAAATGTTGTTTTATAGAGATATAATTGGTCATTTTTAGTGTACTAAAAAACTGATCAATTTTTAAGGTATTCAAAGAAGTTTAATCACAAAATATGGATTATATAAAGCACTTTAACTCTACATAGACTACATTAGCCAAAACTTACTAAGCGTTACTTATGTCGTACACAAAGAATCTTTTACAACTAAGTACCACACCTTAGATATTTCCGAGTTTCTTGGAAGTTCTATGAACTTGAATAATACCCTAAATCGTGAATTTTTCATAAAACCCAAAGTGAAGCTTGAAATTATCTTGTTAGTGAAATTTTATACGAATCAGGAAAAATCAAAACGATTTGTATTCAGGTTTTTTCTTTTCAAAACGCTCAATGAAATATGGGGAAGAAATAGAAAACGTGTTATATGATAGCCTCGGACTTGGTAATTAATGTTATTGTGGCAGGAAATTGAAAAATTCGTTTCCGTTTTCAGCACACTTGAAGAAAAGTTATTCTTCTGTTTATTTATTTTGTAATTTTTTTACTTAGATCATATTTTTTATTATATTTTTTTTTCGTCGCTTCCCATCCTTAAAGCAATAGATTTGAACATATCAAAAATGCAGGAAAAAAAATCAAAAAATACAAAAATAAAAAAAGTCAGCATTATTGGAGTTATACCGAGTTTTGCTTTTCAAAGAGCTAAATATTGCGCATTGGGAGCTTCACAGAAAATTGCCACAGAAATTTCCACAACCCGAAATTATTGGTCTATTAGAGTTGGATTGGAGCGAAAAATTGTTGGAATGGAGGCAGGTGAGTTTTGCATTTGACAAATAGTACATTCTCCTAAAAATAAGTCAAAAAATTCAAGTGAATATGACTTTAAGTTCTTTTTTCTGTCCTACAGAAGTGACCAACATCGCTTCTTTTCCCACCCTTTACCTTTCCTCTTTCTTTTCTAAAATGAAAAGTCCCATAGCTAAATAGAAACAACATTTCTCCTTCGAGATGTGACATACGGAGACGAATAGTGCTTTTGGACATGAGCTCGTATCAGTCTATAATTAAAGCATTATTTTAGTAATGAGTTAGTAAAAATTGGGTGATATTGCAGACACTCGGCCGAGAGTATTGGTGCCTACGTCGACCCGTCGCAGTTTTTTTCGACGACCGGTTCATAGGAAGTGACATCGAGCTCATAAAGTTAACGAGCACTGGAAATATCCTCATGGAGAGCATTCCACGAAAGAATTCGTCAGCCATGAAAGAGGATTTTAGGAAAGACTATATATCTTATTTGAAAAAGATTAAGGTATGTGTTAAGGTGTATTTTTTTTAAGTAGAGGATTTGATTAAAAACTAGACAAGCAACCCGCGTGTTAGCTTGCGCAGCTTTAATTTTTAACCAACCTCTGGGAAATTTCTTAATTTTCAACCGCAGAAACCAGTCAAGACGAATTTTATACGGGCAATAACGTCGTGAATAAATGTCGCTGTGTGTGTTCAGTTTGCGTTTTCTGACTATGCTAATTTGACAAATAAAAAGCAGACATCAATTCTTTGGTATAATTATTGATTTTGTTCCAGCGGACTTATTGCTACTTAGACATTTGCATAAATGAAGTTTACGTAGGAACTTTAACTTTTCAATTGTTTTCTGACCTTCTTCCTAGAACGTGTGAAAATTTTAAAAGTCTCTGTACGGGAGCTAAAGGAACATTCCTTTCGTATAAAGGAACTCGGATTCACAGGATAGTGAGAGAAGGTTGGCTCCAGGGCGGCGACATTCAGTACAAAACTGGAGGGGGAGGGTTTAGCATTTTTTGCGATCCGCTCGAGGATGAATGTTTTGGCATCAGCCATGATCGAAGAGGCATTTTGTCTATGGCCAACAACGGCAGACATTCAAATGGTTCCCAGTTCTTTATAACTCTACGATCTAGCACGTGGATGGACACCCATTTCGTGGCATTTGGACAGTTAATAGAAGGCGTGAACGTTATAAAGATTTTGGAAAGTATGGAGACGATGTATGAGTGCCCGCTGAAGAAAATAGAAATCAAAAGTTGTGGAAAACTTGATTTGGGAGATGTAGAAGACATTGATGAACGGTACAAAGAGGAGCCAATGCCGAAGAAAAAACCAAAGAAATTCGAGACAGTGAGTGAGCAGGTTATCAGATTAATCCTGGAAGCACTGACAAAAGCTTTGGAGAAAAAAGTTTATGCCCCAGATGTTTTACACGAAGAAGACCTCCCTTCAAAGATGAATCTTCAACTGTACTTTCAAGGATTTTATTCGATTCCAAAAGAAATTTTGGAAGAATCCGCTATGTACTTGAGAAACCTTCGCCGACAGCTTTTAAGGGGTTTGAAACCGAGCGCCACAGAGGTAGTGGAAGTCATTATGTATGACCTGCTAATGGCGGTTCTCACGAGAATGACGACCTTAGACGACGTCAGGGAAACAATGGGCCACCAATTGTACGAAAAGATGATAGGAGGGATCGATATGAAGTTGGAGTTATGTCAGAAACCCTATGTGAAAAGACTTGTCGATCAAATCGTGCAAACTGCCCAAAGCATGATTAACTTGATTACAAAGAAGATGATAAACATGAAAAGGAAATCTGTTACTTTGAAAAATTTCCAAGAGAAAATGCAGAATTGGGTTCAGTCTTTTGTACTTCAAGAAACGTTTAAAGGTGATAATTATTATATCTCGAATAGACCTGCATGGAGCCACGCGAAAGGAAATTCCAAGAGGAAGAAGAAAAATACAGAAGGAGACCAAGTGAAAAAGAAAGAGTACTCCAAAAGAGAGGGGATACCTTGTTGCGAAGTAGAAAAAGAAAAAAACAAAGAAAATGATTTAGAAAAACTCAAAGAAAAATATGCACCAGAAGATATCTGCTGTAAAGGTTCGAAGCTTTTCCAACTGAGTGAGTTCAGTCTCGCTGATTATTTCAAAACTTGCAGATATGACTTAAAGAGAATTCGGAAAAAACGAGGAAGAAAGAATGCCACTTTTGGATTTGATCGAAATCTGCAGGTTTAAGTTAAGATGGATGAGAAAGCAAGAAAACAAAGTGAGATCAAGTGAAAGGGTATGCGTGGAAAAAAAAATGAAAAAATGGATGAACGAAGTCGTGTATACACCCCGAAATCACTTGGATCAGAGACGTCGTTTTTGACAAGGATGACGTCGTATTTGATCACACAGAGGAAATAATGTATGGAGCCATGACCGTAGGTTTGATTGAAATGTATTATTTCATGGAGGAATATCTTAAACTGTGTGGCAAGAAAAAGCCGAAACTTGTTAGAACAATGATATATCCGGAGGATTCACTAGAGAACTTTTCCGTTCCAAATTTGAACATAGCCAGTTCGGAAAGAAACAGTTCGCTCAAGGAAGAAGAAAAATACGATGAAAAAGAAGAAAGGGGAGAGGAAGGAGAGGAAGAGGAACAACCAGAAACGTATTTACCTTGTACATGTGGTCATCCTTGTTGCGTCTGTGCTTTTGATCCTCATTTTCGAGCACCAACTCCTCCTCCATCTTTAGAAGAAGAAGAAGGAGAAGTGAAGAAAGAGTCTCTTCCTTCTACGGTAGCGGAAGTGGGAACAGAAGTTTCATCCCGGGTGTGCCCATCTGACATGACACTAATAGATTTAAATGCTGCATTAGCAGAAAAGGTTTCTTTGACTCCCGAAGAAATCGACATCAAATCTTTCAAATGGTTGAAACCTTATATTCTGGAAAAAGGTTGCGACTTAAAAACAGAGTTTGCCACTCAGGTGCACAAATGGCTGGAGGGCGGAACGTTTAATTATAACGGATTTATGAGCAAGCATTCGTTGGTAACGAAGGCCTCTCTGCTAAGTATGTCCATAAGTTTGGCCGAAATCATAACCGAAAAAAATGAAATAAAAACAGAAATAAAAAATTTTATTTATGATCTTTGGGACCTTTATTTTAACGAAATGTTTAAGGAAGCACTGTTAGAATTTCCTCAAGAGGAAAAGGAAGACATTTTGCCCGAAAAAAATGAATTACCAGGTGAAAAATACGAAGAAGCAAATGAAGCAAAAGATTTAAAACCTTCGAAACAGACACCGGAAGATCCGTGCGAGAAAATAATGAGAGAAACACCACCTTTTGATTATAATAATTTTTGTAAAGGTTTCGGTTACGAATTTCCAAACGAGGTCGAACAAGATATAGAGGAAACCACCGGATATGCCGTACAGGAGACATTAACGCAAAAGGCGGTTCCAGAACCTTCCCCACAAGAACCTGAAATTGTAACAATTCCTTCCCTATCGAAGCCACAGTTTGAAAATTCTGAAACAGTCCAACAAAGTTTTTCGGAAGGCATCATAAAAGGTGAAACTGAACCAGATTTCGAACAAGTGGAAATACCGAAGAATAGCATGATCGAAGGTACAGAAAAAAAGGACGAGGAAGAAGTGAAACAATTAAGAAAATCGCCTGTTGTAGTCGAGGAATGGGTAGAAGAGTCCAGTGGTGATGAAAGCAGGCAAATGCCGCCATATGTTTTACCCTTTTGGGTGAAATTCTTAACAGAGCTAACCAAACAAGCATTGGGTGCCATCGCTAAAGTTAGCAGACTGCCCAAAAGACTTTACTTCCTGTCGGATTCAGATATGAACTTCGATGATAAGATGAAACAATGGTTTGAATTCAACGCTTTCAATCCCCAAGCCACGAAAGGCAGAGAAATCATGGATTATATTGCACTTCACCACCAAAGTCTGACGAACCTCGAGGAATCCGCAAGAAGTTATTTGAAGAAAAAAAAATATTCTGAGTTATTGAATCGGTGCACGAGAATCTCTTCAGCAGATGACGTGGCCGAAGAGATCGTCGCAGATGTTATAGAAAATGCCATGAAAGATTCTGAAAACCCTGAAACATTTGAACTATTTGTTTCTAATTTGGTGTCGAGCGCCATCACATCAACTCCCAACAAAAGTGAAGCTTCTGATGAGGACGAAGAAAACACTTTTGAAACCGATCAGAGAATCTCTTACGCATCAGAGATTAATGAAGAAAATTATGAAATGTAAATCAGAAAAAAAATATAGGCAATTTGAGTTAGTACGTTTGTCATTCTTGAACGAGTTGGTGTCGCAAAAAATGTCATATTCTCTCCATCGGGAACTTTGAAACTTATTCTGGTTTATTGGAGGTTTTCCAATATATCTCTACAGACTTTAAAACTCAACATATGGGCTTGAATACCTTGTTTGGGGTAATCAAAATAGGTTTTTTTAAATTTTGCTTCCAGAGTTGCAGGTGACATGACTTCTATTATAAGAAAACTGAACAAAACTGAGGTCTTAAATCTTTATTTTCTACTATTGCCTTCATACTCTGAAAATTACAAAAAAAACTTAAACACAGGTATCAAGAACAGTTTTGCACTATGACTTTTGGATTAAACTATTTATTGAACTGTTCACTGCACAAATTGATGAACTCCTTTTTTGAGTTTTTTAAAATTTCAACATAAAACTACTTACTTTAATCATAGCATTTTAAATCAAGAATAAATTTAACATAAGATTAAATATAAGATTAACAACAAAAGACAGCAATTATTTTTGACCATTCAGTAAAAAATATTGTATATTAAAATTTGTTTCATTGCATTTCTTCACTTTTGCTTTAGGAAGTTAATCAACTAGTACAGTGAACAGCTCAATAAAGGTCTGCAAGTATTTATGTAAAGGCAATGGGTTTTTAAAAATTGATTTAAAACTATAAAAAACTTAACTGACAAATTACCTATTACAAATATTTGTATAATATTCTTTCTTACATTTCTCAATCAATTATTCAATAATAAATTAAAGCCAGACACTAAAAAAAAAATTTTTAGATTGTAAATACATTTAAAAAAATGTACATTAAATAAAGCAAAAAAACTGTGCAAGGGAAAAATCATTTATCTAACAACAATCAACCACTACTGACATATTAAACCACTGCTGAGTACTTTTAAATCCTTTTGTCATTTCAACTATTTACTTAGTTGCCTGTTCTAAATATGCAATTAAATCATTTCGTTCCTTTGGTTTCTTAAGACCAGCAAATACCATCTTTGTACCAGGGATGTACTTCTTTGGATTTTCAAGGTATATGAATAATGTGTCTTTGTTCCACACAATACCTGAAAAAATATTAAAGTCTCATAAGTTTTAAATTAATCCATTACAATTCCAAATCAAAAAACTCAAAAAAATAAATTTTTAAAGACACTTTTTAACAGAGTTAAAATTAATCTAACCTTTGGCTTTATTAGCATCGGTGTACGTGAAACCGACGGCCTGTCCTGTTTTTCTTCCGATCAGGCCATGTAAGTTAGGTCCGACCTTATGTTTGCCGCCAGCTTCGACTGTGTGGCATTGAGCACAACTCCTGACAAAGATTTTCTTCCCGTTTTCCGCATCTCCTGGTTCAGCCATTTCGCTGTAAAATTCCAGTTTTTGTCATAAAAATTTCTTTACTTAACGAGATATAAATGAAAAACCTTGACCAGAGAGTTAAAGCATTGCATCATTCACTTAAATATACGAAAAACCACTTTATTAAAAAATTTTGAATGAAATAAGTTACACCTTTAAAACAACGATTTTAAAAGTAATATAGATCACTTTTGAGAATACAAGTAGTTTAAAAATGGGGTAAAGAAAAGATTTAATGGATTTGGACTAGGAAGGACATCTAACGTTTCATCAAAACTGAAGATACATAACTGAATTTAGTGCGAAAACCGTTAAAATGTAAAGTACCATTCAAATTATCGCAAACTTGTGAATAATAAAAACGAAGAAATGAATAGTGAAGAAAATTACCTGCTGTCTTTTAATGAAAAAGACTAGTACTTGATCCTTAGCAGAAAAAGCAGACAGAAAAGAAGGAAACTGACCATGCGCACGTGAAACTTAAATCCCCAGGTGCAAGAAAATGCGCACATAAGCTAAATATGCACATTTTAGCAAAAAAAATTTTTTTGCATTTACTTAATTCCGACGAATTTCCCGCGTTTTGTTAAATTTGTCGCTACTTCATAA
Source organism: Columbicola columbae (assembly GCA_016920875.1). Taxonomy (NCBI): domain Eukaryota; kingdom Metazoa; phylum Arthropoda; class Insecta; order Psocodea; family Philopteridae; genus Columbicola; species Columbicola columbae. Next base: position 14,514,698 of record JADMLL010000009.1, on the reverse strand, counting down.
TAGCTGATAAACATTACAGAGTTGTAGTTGTTAGGGACGCGTTTTAAAAAGTGGATGAATTTTTTTTTTATTACAGTTATTTTACTGTACAGAGCACGGTAGTAAAAATGTGAAATTCGGACTTGTTGGTTATTGACCTGTTCAATTTGGTCTTTTTATTAAAATGTCGAGCGCTCTAATGCAGCAGTTTGTGTCGGGATTGAAATCCCGTCACGCCGACACTAGGATGAAAACTGCAAAAGATCTTTATTTGTATGTTAAAACGGAGCTAAGGGAGGTGTCAGCAGAGGAATTAACTGCATTCATGGATGAGTTTAATCGTCATATTTTTGAAATGGTATCTGGATCTGATGTCAATGAAAAGAAAGGTGGAATTTTAGCCATAGGTGAGTACTTTATATGTAGTCATTTGCATATTTTTAATTTTATTAAAAAATTTTAAAATCAGACTTTAATATTACTTATATTCTTTTATAACTGTAAACAACAGAAATGAAGAATTAGTGTTTCAAGCATGGTGAATAAAAATGAATTACTGCATTTCTCCCAACTGTTAATTTTAAATTTCAGAATGTTTGATTGGAGTAGATATAGGGAATACAAGCACAAGAATAACACGTTTCATCAATTATCTGAGAAACTTGCTACCTTCTAATGATATAGGAGTAATGGAATTGGCTGCTAGAACAGTTGGAAAATTAGCTTTAGTTTCTGGTACATACGCAGCTGAATATGTAGAATTTGAAGTGAAGAGGGCTTTTGAGTGGCTAGGAGGAGATCGTCATGAAAATAAACGTCATGCTGCTGTTTTGGTTTTAAGGGAATTAGCAATTTCTATGCCCACTTATTTTTTCCAACAAGTTCAGTTGTTTTTTGATTTAATATTCAATGCCATAAGAGATCCAAAGGCTGCAATCAGAGAAGCTGGTGTGGATGCCTTAAGAGCTGCCCTTGTTGTGACTGCTCAAAGGGAAACAACTAAACAAGCCCAAAGACCCCAGTGGTACAAACAATGTTTTGATGAAGCAAAACAGGGGTTGGAAGATATTTACATACGAGAAAAAGGTTTCAACAGAGACGACAGAGTTCATGGTGCATTGTTAGTACTTAATGAACTTCTCAGATGTGCCAATGTTAGATGGGAAAGGACCCAAGAAGACCTTAATTCTAAATTGTCTAACCCTCCTCAAAAAATTTATCACCATTCAGTAAGTATAGATTCATTTCCTAAATTATAAAGTTTTGTGATATAATATAAATTTTGTTATAATTTTTCTTTGTTAACTAGGAAGGAGTTGGTTTACTACCCAGGCTGAAATCTCCATTGGGTCGGGGACAAAAATCACTGACTCCAGGAATTTCTGGATCTGGTCACAACCAGATTCTTTGTGAAAGTTCTGCCTGCAAACAACTTGTGGCAGAAAAAATGGATGAAATTTGTAATGAAGCTCTTGCTCAGCGACCATCTAGGAGTCCACATGTTCAACAGTCTTTACTTGCTTTATTACCCAGGCTAGCTGCATTTAATAAGGAGAAATTTTGTAGTAGGTGAGTATGATTTTTAAAAACCCTGTCATTAGAATTTTACTGAATAACCCATTATTTGCATTTTAAAGACAAACAATTTTGTAGCCATCTACATGGATGTATGAATTATCTGCTGGCAAGTTTAAGAAGCAGAGAAAAGGAAAGAGCTCAGGCATTTACAGCAATTGGATTAGTGGCTGTTGCCATTCAAGAAGATATTAAACCTTATTTACCAAAGATAATGGAATTTCTTAGAGTATCTTTACCTGTTCCTAAGGATATGACTGCAAAAAAGAGAGGACCTTCAGGCAAGCCTTATTTGATTATTTAAAAATTTGTTTGTACTCTTTGCATGAGTTTTAAACTAAAATATAAAATGCTTTATTAGAAAGGTATTATTACAAATTAAACTTTGCAAAAATTTATTCTTCGATTTCTAAAGATCTTTCTCTTCCGCAGGCCCTGAACCTGGTGTATTGATTTGTATTACTTTACTGGGTCATGCGGTTCCTAATTTAGTGAAGGACGACGTCAGAGATCTTTTGGAGGCAATGTTGGCCACCGGTCTTAGTCCGGGGTTGACGACAGCTTTGAGAGAACTTGCTACTTCTGTGCCACAGTTAAAACGAGACATTTCTGAAGGACTATTAAAAATGCTGTCCCAAGTTTTGATGCATAAACCTCTGAGGCACCCTGGAACACCCAGGCATGCTCTGCTTGGTCCTAGTCCCACACAGGTAGGCCCGAGTTATTTTTGCTTGATTAAAAAAAAAGGAGATTGAAAAGTTCTCTTCACTATAACCCAAACAGGGAAATTTTTTTTATTTCCAGATGTTCGGCGATGCACAAGATGTAGCTAGCATAACACTAGCCTTACGAACTTTAGGGAGCTTTAATTTCGAGGGGCATAGTATGTTACAATTCGTGAGACGATGTGCTGACCATTTTTTGACAAGCGATCAACAGAAAGTTCGCTTAGAAACTGTAAGAACGTGTAGTCGTTTGTTAAGATTGGCTTTACAAGGCAGGAGATCTGAAACAGTTAATTCGACCGTTGCAGATGTATTGTCAAAATTGTTAACAGTGGGAATTACCGACACAGGTAAATAAATTAGTTTCATTTTATTTCTAAGATGAAAGGTGGAAAATTACATTGGATATTTTTCCCTAGATCCTGAGGTACGTTATTGGGTGCTGGAATCTTTGGACTCCAGCTTTGATCAACATTTGGCTCAAGCAGAAAACATAAGTGCTTTATTAGTCGCAATGAACGACGAAATTTTCGAAATTCGGGAATTGGCCGTGAGTACAATCGGAAGACTGAGTACTTTGAACCCGGCTTACGTTATGCCCTCTCTAAGGAAGACTCTAATTCAATTCCTAACGGAGTTGGAACACAGTGGAATGGGGCGAAATAAGGAACAAAGTGCTCGAATGTTAGATAAACTGGTTGTGAGCTCACCAAGATTAGTCAGACCATATATGGAACCTATTTTAAAAATTTTAGTTCCCAAACTTCGTGAACCAGAGCCCAATCCTGCTGTTGTAGTTCACGTTCTTACTGCCATTGGGGATTTGTCTGAGGTACAATTCGTTGATTTTACACTTGGTTTTCGAAATGTGTTAAAAGAGAACTTATACAAATGATTTTGTAGGTAAATGGAGCAGCCATGAGGTCTTGGGCTGATGAGTTGTTACCGATTCTTTTAGAACTTTTAGGAGACAGCAGTTCGCCAGAAAGACGTGGGGTTGCCTTGTGGTGTCTTGGTCAACTGGTGGGAGCTGCAGGCTTGGTCGTAACTCCCTACCAAAATTACCCCACTTTGCTGGATGTTTTAATAAATTTTCTAAAGACTGAGCAACAACCAGCTATTCGGTTTGTACTTCTTTCAAATTTTCACACCCTTGTTTTGTGAAGTAATACAATTTATGTAAATAAATTGACAGAAGAGAAACAATTCGTGTCCTTGGACTTCTGGGAGCATTGGATCCGTACCGTCACAAACTCAACCAAGGTCAAATCGATTCTCAGGCTCATTCGACGTCCTCGCTGGCAAATAAAGATTTAAAAAATGAAGATTCAGCTTTGGAATTGAATACAAGCGAAATGTTGGTGAATTCTAGTGCTGCAACTCTGGAAGAGTTTTATCCTGCAGCTGCTGTAGCGACCTTAATGCGAATTATTAGAGATCCTACTTTAGCCCAACATCATACTATGGTTGTCCAAGTAAGAATTAAAATATTGGTTAACGTTCAGATAAAAACTTGTTCAGACACGTGTAAAGCAAGCCGTACAGAAATTCTTTATTAATTTAATGTTTAAAATTAATTTTTAGGCAGTCACATTTATTTTCAAATCCCTTGGTATAAAATGTGTACCATACATTGGTCAAGTGATGCCAAGTTTACTTCACGTAATCCGAAATTCTGATGTTGGCTTTAAGGAATTTCTGCTTCAAAGACTGGGAGATTTAATTTCAATAGTAAAGCAACACATACGAAATTATTTAGATGATTTATTTCAACTAATAAAGGTATTGAGTAATTAGAAAACCAGGAATTTCTGGTTCACGTTTTAAATAGTGCGAACTTTACAATTAATCTTTCAAATAATTTTTTAAAGGAGTTTTGGACTGTTAATAGCCCGCTTCAAATTACTCTAATATCGTTGGTTGAAGCCATTGCAGTCGCATTAGGAGCCGAATTCAAGGTCTACTTACCACAATTGTTACCACAGATTTTGCGAGTTTTGACCCATGATGCAAGCAAAGACCGCCAAGTCACCTTAAAGCTATTGAGTTGCCTTCAGAAGTTGGGAAGTAATTTGGATGATTACCTACACCTTATTTTACCGCCTGTTGTTCGACTGTTTGATGCCAGAGACTGTCCCAGTGCTGTTTGTAAGCAAGCACTTGAAACGGTAATTTTTTCATTTGTTCTTTTATTATTAATATTACTTTTACGCCCTGTATAATACGATATGAAACTGGCCATTTTTACGCATACGATAGTTCACGTGCTTTTTTTCTGAGCCACAACTTTGGCAACCGAACATTATTTCGTAACTGTCATTGCCTAAGTGCAATGTAGGGGCTTTTATTAAATTATTGATTCCAAAAGTAATTAAAATAGTCTTCTATTCGTTATTACTATTAAAAGATAAAAAAATGTTCGGTGAGTTTCTAGGTTGATCATCTGGCAGAAACTTTGGACTTTTCTGATTTCGCATCGAGAATAATACATCCATTGGCAAGAGCTTTAGATACCAGTCAAGAGTTGAGGCCAGTGGCAATGGACACTCTTTGTGCATTGGTCGCACAGTTGGGGAAAAAAAAGTATTCTATATTTGAACCGTTAATACACAAGGTAACATTTGACTGATAGAGTTAAGCAATTAAGTTGATAACGAGTTAAGCAATTTTTAGTCGTCCCTTTTGCAGGTAATGATTAAGCACAAAATTCAATCGGCTAGGTATGAATTGGTTTGGTCGAATGTTCAAAATGACAAAATCGGCGAAGAAGGAGAGGACGATTTAGATCTGTATAAACACAGATTGCCCAGGAATAGAAATAAAGACTTGGGCCCTACTCAATCCGATTCTACTACAATTAAAAGGGTAACGGCTTTCGTTCCTGGTTTATTTGAATCTTTGAATTTGTAAACTTGCGGAACTAGTAGAAGGTATTTGTCTTGTTCGTGTAAATTTCAGCTTCACGTGTCTGCGGTGAATTTGCAAAGAGCTTGGACGGCGAGTAGAAGAGTTTCAAAAGATGATTGGTTAGAGTGGCTGCGAAGACTTAGTATTGAATTGCTCAAGGAGTCTCCTTCTCCTGCTTTAAAGTAGGTGCCAGATCATCTTTGTAAAAACTCAATAATATTCCTATAAAAGTATTTAAAAAACCGTATAAGAAGGCTCATGAATAATATTGCTTTAGGTCTTGTTGGGCTTTAGCTCAAACGTATTCTCAACTTCCTCGAGATCTTTTCAACGCTGCGTTTGTTTCGTGCTGGACGGAACTAAACGACTCTCTGCAGAAAGAACTGATCCAAAGTTTAGAACAAGCTCTTTTGGTTCCTGATTTACCGGAGCTCACCCAGGTAACGTGTTTGAAAGAAAAAATTATAATGCAAGCCCGTTATGTCGCTAAAATAAATTTCGTCATGTTTTTTCAGACGATTTTGAATCTAGCTGAATTTATGGATCACTGCGACAATAAGGCGTTGCCTATAGATCCTGTCCTTCTAGGAGAACGAGCTATGCATTGCCGCGTATACGCAAAAGCATTGCATTACAAGGAAGAGGAATTTCATAGGCAAAAGGGCCCGAACGCCCAAGTGTACGAGGCCTTAATTTCAATTAATAACAAGCTTCAACAGAAAGAGGCCGCAGTTGGTGAGCTTTGAGCTTTTGTTGAAGTTTGTGCAGAAAGAAAATTTAAACAAATCAAAAAGCCATACCGAGAGCAGTCTGTATTAATGCAGAAATTATTATTTAGGTCTTCTAGAGCACATATTGAGTACTCAGGGTGCGGGTGAACCACTGAAAGATCAAGAAATTTGGTATGAAAAGCTACACAATTGGGAAAAAGCAAAAGCGGCTTATCAGGAGAGGTTAGATGAAAATCCTCATGATGTGGAATTCACTTTGGGGCAGATGAGATGCATGGAAGCACTTGGAGAATGGTGAGTGTTAAAAGTTTTCCAGCTTTTACTAATGTTGTCATGGTTATTACATTGTGTTGGATTGTTAATTAATTATTAATTTATATTTGAAATTGTTTACCCTTCTCGGGCATTACAATTATGAAGCGTACAATACAAAAACAACAATTTACAAAAAACAAAGCGACACAATGGCGAGTGTAAATACAAATAAATAGATACACAAATGGTAAACAGAAGAGTACAATAACACGGGCTTGGGTACCTCTAGTCCTCAACCCTGATCCCCCCTCTCCTTGCTCTTATCTTCCCAAGAAACGTCCCAAACTCCTCCAGATCAGCGCCTTCCATATGTAAAGACCAATCTTTCCAGTTGCAAGGCGTGATCTTCTCCTCTAATTTTTCCCTCAAATCCTCCGTTCCTTTACACCCCCCAATCATATGCCATTCTCCATCATTCTCCCTGCAGATCGGGCATAACCTCTTCATACCCTCCCTGACCGATTGCCCCCTCCATTCACCCAAACGCAGCCATGCCGCCCCTGCTCTGGCCCCCCTCTCTAGTGCTTTTACAAAGGAGCCCTCTTTCGACTCCCAACTCCTTACCAAGCCCAGGCTTTACTTTGGTCAACATCATTTGGTATAATTGGTATATTCTCTCTTAAGGCTCTCCTCAAGTCCTTTTTAAATTTTCTTAATTCATCTCCCCTTATCTAGACCCCCTGTAGTCCGAGTTCCTCAAACCTCTTGGAAACCCTTATAGACCACTCCACCCCTTTTTTAATTCCTTCCTCCAGACACTTTTTTTGAATTTCCCTTTCACCCCCCATCCATCTTAACCTCCAAATATATTTTAGCCACCTTTCCTCCAGACCCACACTGACTTGATCCCTACCAGCCTCCCAAAGCACCCCCTCCTTTAAGGTTCCTTTTCCAACCCCTAAGGTCTCCCTGTACACATTGATCCCTACCCTGTTTAGCCATTCTTTCTGCATACAGGCTCCCCACACTTCCACTCCATAACCTAAAATTGGCATAATGGCCTTATCAAATATTTGGAAGAGCCAGTCTACTGGAAAATTATTATGCTTATACTTAAGTCTCCTTAGCATTTGCAAGCCTAAACTTCCTCTCCCAATCTGCCTTTTTTGCTGTTTGTTCCACCCCCAGACGCCCGATAATTCTACTCCCAGGTATATGAATTTGCTTAGAACTTTCACCTTCTCCGTGGAACCAAACCACCCGTAATCCTTCCCTTCCACCCCTTCTGAATTCATAATTTTTGTCTTTGCGACATTCACTTTGTATTTCCACTTTGTACAGTATTCCTCTAGTCTTCTGAGTCCTCTTTGCAGGCCAACTTTCCAGTCCTCTTTGCAGATAACATCATCACATCATCAGCATACATTAGTATCTTTACCTCTCTCCCTCCCACCCGTGTATGTCCGTGATCCCAAAAAAATTCCAGTAAATCATTTATGAATAGAGAGAAAAGCGTCGGAAATAGTTGACACCCCTGACGAACCCCCCTAAAAATCCCTCGGCGTTATCACTCTCAAAATTACTTCCTTATACAAACCACATATCCACCCCAACATCTTCGAGGAGATCCCCAGTCCCGCCAACTTCTCCCAAAGACTATCCCTATCCGCTCCCTATCCACTGAATCAAAGGCTTTTTCAAAATCTATGAAGCAAGCAAAAATCCTTCCCTCTTTTACCCTAACTCTTTCTCGATTATTGTATTCAAAGCAAATATGTTGTCTGCCGTTCTGTGTTGGATTGTAAGTTTAGAGAATTATTTTTTTTCCCCTCCCTGAAGTTTCACTTACTTTCCCAACCGCAAGAATTCTTACTGGGAGTTAGGTTTCGATTAAGCTTTCAGAGTAAAAGGTAATGAAAGTAAAAACACGTGAACATTGCCCGTATATTAAATACGATGATAGAGGAACAAGTTGAAAACAAAGCATTTTTCAATCCGTAACGAAAGAGATATTTTTAGGGATCAACTGCACGACGTCGCTAGTAAACATTGGTCCAACTGGAATGATGATGGACGACAAAGAATGTCCAGAATGGCTGCAGCTGCAGCTTGGGGTCTTGGTAAATGGGATTCGATGGAACAATACGTTAGTTGCATACCACAAGACTCGCAAGATGGGGCTTTTTTTAGAGCTGTTTTGGCAGTTCACCGAGAGCAGTTCGCGGTAGCCCAGCAGTTTATTGATTCAGCGAGAGATTTGGTGAGAAGAGTAGGAGAGAGAAGAGACACAGATTTTTAGTTCCAACTGATTTAATGAAAATGACTTTCTGAACGAAACTTGAGATTGGAATTTTTTCTCTAGGTTGATACCGAACTATCAGCTTTAGCTGGTGAAAGTTACCAACGCGCGTATGGAGCTATGGTTCAAGTGCAAATGCTGGCAGAACTCGAGGAAGTTGTTCAGTACAAATTGGTTCCTGAAAGGAGACCAATTATTCGTCAGATTTGGTGGGAAAGGCTTTCCGGATGTCAAAGGGTTGTGGAAGATTGGCAGAAAATAATTCAAGTTCGGACTTTAGTTGTCAGTCCACATGAAGACGTGCATACTTGGCTCAAATATGCTTCTCTATGTCGAAAATCTAATCGTTTGGTAAGAAAAATTATTTGGTTAAAAGAAATAGTTTTCTTCGTCGCTAATTTTCTTTAAATGATTATCTAGAATTCATAAAGTGTTTCACCGGACATTTTATACTCAATTTTAAAATAATTCATCACAAATCATTATTTAACGGCGAGAATTTTTTATTTATTTAAAAAACGAATAATAAAAAAAAGAATTTAAGTGTGTATTTTATTACATGTCAGTGTAACTTAAGCAAATTCAAATTTATGAACTATTTTATGTTTCTTGCGCGAAGAAAAACCGTCTTTACCGGTCGAGTCAGTCTTCAATTGTTTAATTTTTAGCAATGTACAGTAGGTTGATCAGAAATTTTTTGTAAACCTAGGTTTTGCCACAAAATTAATTTTAATAATTTAAAAAAATTTCATCTACAATCGAGAGTGATCAAAGAGGAAAACTGCTGTAATATTATTATTTAAAAATTTGATCGGTGTAAAAGTAGTCAAGGAGGGGTATATTTGTTTAACCAGGAAAATGATAGGTCTATTTTTACGTTATATAGCAAAAAAATTGGTCCTGTACATGGCCTAGCGAGGACCAGTTTTATGTTAATGTTATTGGTCGTCTTGCAATAATATTAATACTGATAGTATTGCAACCCCTCAAATTACTCTACAAAAGTTTTAATTGCTGGGTTAAAGAAAACAATATTTTTAAACATACCAGTTCGGTTTCTTTCCCAGATGCTTTCTCATAAAACGTTGGTAATGCTCTTGGGAAAAGACCCTTCCAACGATTTGGATGCTGTTCTTCCTACCCAAAATCCAAACGTAACTTTTGCTTACACGAAACACATGTGGATGGCTGGATACAGAGAGCAAGCCTACAATCAATTGTATAGATTAGTTCATTCGTGCCTAAGACCTCAAATTCAACAAGGTCAAAAAAGATGTAGACGAACAAAAGAGACTTTTGGCGAGGCAAGTGTGAATTTTCTACAAAATAAAATTAATGGTGACTTATCACGTTTGACAATGGTGTTTTTTTTTTGGGGGGGGTGATTAGAAAAGTTTCCTGTAATTATGTTCAATTTTTGTTTTTGTCAATCCCGGCTAAAAGCTTTCATCACTCAACAGGTGCTATTTAAAACTTGGGGGAATGGCAGGAAGCTTTGCAAGGCGTTAACGAAAAGAGCATCGCCGCTGTACTTTTGTGTTATGCGGCTGCTGCGGATCACGATCCTCAGTGGTATAAGGCCTGGCATGCTTGGGCATACATGAATTTCGAGACCGTTTTATTTTACAAGCATCAACAACAAGACGGGTCGGGGGAGTTGAAGTCTGGTGCAGTGAAGAACACAGAGGTGGTAAAAAATCTCTGTAATTAATTTCATAACAAGAAATTATTTCAATGTATTGATAATTTTATCTGATATTGTAGGGAAAAGAGGCTTTCATTTATAAATTCGCTGCTCCCGCTGTCGAAGGTTTCGTCAGATCAATTTCTCTTTCAAAAGGGAGTTCTCTACAAGATACTCTTCGCCTTTTAACATTATGGTTTGACTATGGCCAATACACAGATGTTTATGACGCCATTGTTAGCGGTTTGAATAGAATAGAAATCGACACCTGGTTACAGGTCATACCACAGCTTATAGCGAGAATAGATACACCGAGGGCCTTAGTCAGTATTTTAATCCATCAGTTACTAATGGATATTGGAAAAAATCATCCTCAGGTACACTTCAAAAATAACCTAATGACTATAGTTGGGCTAAATTTATATCTTTTGTTGCAGATATATTTCTCAATTGACTATAATTTCGATTATAATTAAAATTTTATTATCGCATCGCGGATCGCCCAGGCTGGCGCAGTGATGCAACAGTTGGGGCGGTCCGTAGTGAGGAGGGCTGGGCTGAGCACCCAGGCGAAGCTCAGCATCTTCCGATCCGTTTATGTTCTCACTTATGGTCACGAGGTGTGGGTGATGACCGAAAGGATCAGATCCCGGGTACAAGCGGCCGAAATGAGGTATCTCCGAGCGGTGGCTGGTGTGTCGAGGCTGGATAGGTGTCGTAACACAGCCATTCGCGAGGGGCTTTAGGTCGAGCCGCTTCTTCTCCGGATCGAGAGATCCATCCTCCGATGGTTTGGGCACGTACAGAGGCTCCCCCCAGAACGTCTGGTTCGTCGGGTCCTGTCGGAGTGCCCGGGAGGAAAGCGACCCCGTAGCCCTCCGCGGCAGGGGTGGCTCAGGGGGGTGAAGGCCTTGGCCGAATCCTGCCTGATAACCCCGGGTTCTCTGACTTCAATAGCGGAAGATCGTTCCAGTTGGAAGTCCTTGATTGCTTCCCTCACCCCGCGACCCTAACGGATAAGCGGGTCCATGAAAAGAAAAGAAAAGAAAGAAAATTTTCTTATCGACATTTACTTTTTAGGCTCTAGTTTATCCATTGACAGTGGCCAGCAAATCAGCAAGTTCCTCCAGACGAACAGCTGCCAACAAAATTTTAAAGTCTATGTGTGAGCACAGTCCCGTTCTGGTGCAACAGGCGGTTATGGTTTCAGATGAACTTATTAGAGTCGCCATTTTATGGCACGAACTTTGGCATCAGGGCTTAGAAGAAGCCAGCAGATTGTATTTCGGAGAAAGAAATGTCAAGGGAATGTTAGACACGTTAGAACCACTTCATGCGATGTTGGAAAGAGGGCCTCAAACACTGAAAGAAACGTCTTTCAATCAGGTTAGCCCTTCTTTTGTCCTTTTTTTAACGGTGAAAAGTAATTTATGGACCCTTTCTGTTCGTCATTTTTTAAACAACAATGACTAGTCACAAACCAGCTAACTAACTGCCTGTGATAATATTATTATTAAATCACTAACAAAACAGTGTTGAACGTTTTTCGACAGACGTACGGTAGAGATCTCACGGTTGCCCAAGAGTGGTGTCACAAGTACAAGCAATCGGGAAACGTTCGTGATTTGAATCAAGCCTGGGATTTATATTACCATGTTTTTCGTCGGATAGCACGTCAGTTACCTCAATTAACTAGTCTCGAACTACAGTACGTGAGTCCCAAATTACTGCTTTGTAGGGACCTTGAACTGGCCGTCCCCGGAAGCTATGCTCCAGGTCAACCTGTCATTCGAATCACTCAAATACAACCCGCCCTACAAGTTATCAGTTCAAAGCAACGTCCTAGAAAGCTTGGAATAAAAGGTACTTATAATATCATTATATTGTATACGTAGTGTAGTGTTTATCTTTGAAATGCTGTAAATGTGTTTTCATTTTTTAAAGGAAGCAACGGGGCGGATTACATGTTCTTGTTGAAAGGACATGAAGATCTACGACAGGATGAAAGAGTGATGCAGTTATTCGGTCTAGTTAACACCTTACTCCTTCACGATCCCGATACATTCCGAAGAAATCTCACCATTCAAAGATATGCAGTTATACCTTTGTCGACGAACAGCGGGCTTATTGGTTGGGTGCCTCACTGTGACACATTGCACACTCTCATTCGGGACTATAGAGAAAAAAAGAAAATTTTATTGAACATAGAATACAGGATAATGTTGCGGGTAATATTTTCGAATCAACTATTGTGACTTATTGAATTTGCTTGACGAACTTGCCATTAAGTAAAAAGAGTCTCATTTGTTTTTTTGTTTGTTGACCAAATTCTTCATTAGCAAACATGGATGCCCTCTTGCGCTTCATTAATTTCTTTTTTCTGTTTTAATGTTTCTTTTTAGATGGCTCCAGATTATGACCACCTAACCCTAATGCAAAAAGTGGAGGTTTTCGAACATGCTTTAGAAACTACCCAAGGAGATGATTTGGCCAGACTTCTTTGGCTGAAGTCTCCCTCGTCCGAACTTTGGTTCGATCGGAGGACAAATTACACAAGGTCTCTTGCTGTCATGTCGATGGTGGGTTATATTCTTGGTTTAGGTGATCGTCATCCATCCAATCTAATGTTAGACAGACTAAGCGGGAAAATCCTCCATATAGACTTTGGAGATTGCTTTGAAGTTGCAATGACCAGAGAAAAGTTTCCCTGAGAAGATACCGTTTCGGTTAACGAGAATGTTGATCAATGCAATGGAAGTGAGTATCTCGTTAAAATTTTTTATTTTCTAGGGATTGACAAGAATAATAATTACATACATACAGACAGAAAAAAAAAACATTTTAATGGAGCTGTAGACTATGATGAAAATGTGGACTGTTTTTAAAAGATTTTTGTTTGGTAGTTATTCATCTTAATTTTCAGGTGACTGGAATCGAGGGAACCTACAGAAAAAACGTGCGAATCTGTTATGTCTGTATTGAGGCACAATAAAGATAGCTTGATGGCTGTATTAGAAGCATTTGTGTACGATCCCCTTCTAAATTGGAGGCTGATGGATTCTGCTCCCAAAGCTAAAAGATCGAAGCAAGCAGCAGATTCCTCGATGAGTTCATCAACACAAGAAGGAGATGGAATAGAAGGAGCAGGTTCTCTCGCTCCTTCTTTACCCAAAAAGGGTGCCCCAACTACATCCAGTCAGGATAATGGTAAAAAGCACACAGAGTTTGGGAAATTGAATTTTCTGAAATCAGTTATTAAAATAATTGAATATGCCGGTTTTACGTGTTGATTCCTTTACAATTAGCGTTCCTATGTCGGCCGAATATGAAAAACCCTTTAAGGGCATGGTTATTTAAACAGTCTTTAATAGCTTTTTCTCTTATTGCTGGAATGTGCTAGACTAGATTTTTCATTTGAAGTTATTTCAGGTGATGGAAACCAGCCAGAAGCACTGAACAAGAAAGCTTTGGCAATCGTCACCAGAGTTAAAGATAAGTTAACTGGAAGAGATTTTTGTTCAGAAGAGACTTTGGAAGTTCCCAGACAAGTCAGTTTTCTTATATACGAAGCTACCTCGAATGAAAACCTGTGTCAGTGTTATATTGGATGGTAAGATAATTTTAAAAATAGCAAAAAATGAGAAAATAATTTTTATGATAACTATAAGTTAACTAGATAACTATAATTATAGTCAGTTAAAATTTTAAAGTTTTTAAGAATAAGAATAATTTTGCAGAGTTATAGTGATATACAAAAAAAATAGTAATGATAAAATATTAATAGTAAAGTCTCACAGGCGTGTCCGTCAGTATGAAATTATATTTGATAGAAATTGTTTATAAGGGGTTGTTAAATGACAGTAACACCTACTTTCAAATGAACTCTTAATATTTCTTTTTGAACTATTACATAAAAAAATTTTTTTTCAGGTGTCCATTTTGGTGATTAATTATTTGGCTGGGATTTCCTACCACTAATAACTTTAGTAGAAGATAGTTTTCATTTGTCAGTAAAAAATTCAGAAGCAAAAGAAAGAACACGTTTTGTTTTCGTTATCAGTAATTTCAAATAAAAATAGGCCTCTTTTTTTGTAAAAGATTTTTTTTGGAGAGGGGTTTTAAAATACCCCGTCAATTTGCAACATTGATCGTTCGACTGCTTTAGCTGCTCAGCTGCTGTTCAAAATCAAAATTAGTGTTTACGTCATTGGAGTTGTACTTCTATACTTACTGAGGGAACTGAAGCCATCGTCAGCGACAGAGACAGAAAATTCTACTATTCAATGATTACGTCATCAACAATGTGTTGTTTATGTGGTTGAGCGTTTAGCCTCATAGTCAGAAGCAAATTTTATTGTTAAATATGGGATTACAGATTTGGAAGTCTATATTTCTGTTAAGCTTTTGCGAATGCTTAAAAATCTCAAAGGCGTCTTTCTTTTCATGATATGGAAACCCGATTTTCATCATCTGATAAGTCCAAATAAAATTTGATTATGGCGAACTAACGCATATTCTGCCACCTCTATGTCCACCACTCCAGTGTAAACTGAGCTACATGAGTGGAGATGAATACCCCTTGAAACTCAAGTTTTGGCGGTCTTTACGTAATATCAGGAGCCGACTCAACTTTGTCTTAGGTGAGGAAAGGCGACGTTAATGTTTTCAAATTTTAGTTATTCACCCCTAATAACTCAAATGTTAATAGAATATCTGTTTTGATTTGCGAGAAGAGTATTTATTGTAGGTTTATTAGTTTTTGGTTTTGTTACTTTGATTATAGGTTGTTAAATCTTAAGTTTTAAATTAACAGCTGGTTTACTAAGAAAACAAATAAATAAGAAAAGCTATTAAGACAAGTCAAAGCTATGATTGTAATAAACTAAAGTTGTACAAAAATAGTTGTCAATAAAGAATTTTTGAAACACTTTAAAAATTTTTTCGACCTGGATCCATTGTAAAAATAGAAATTGAATGTTTATCTCTAAAAGGTGAGATATTTCCTTTACCTATCGCAATTGTATAACCTGGGCTATTTTCAAGGTCCCACTGGAAATCGAAGTTGGCTGTCCATCCCAATCCTTTTGCTGCATTTAAATATGAAAATATTACACTGAGTGATTATAAGACCCAAATCCTTTCATTTGATTACTTTCTGAATTTTGGAGGGGGGCCTGGTGTAGTGTTAAAGTGCTCGACCGTTATGATTATAGGACATTTTTCTTTTTAAATCGATCATTAGGTCTTAGTAGTGCGTCCATTTTTGAACACTATAAAAATTCATTTCAAACGCATTTTGGGCCTCCGTAAAGTTGGAATGAGATTACATTACAATCATATCATCAGCATAATGAAAAATTTTACAAGATTTATTGTTCACATAAGTTTACTAAAACTAATTGTGTTAGTAGTTGTATAATTATTTATATTTTATAGTTACACTAAATAAATAACAGAGTGATAGGGAAATCTGTTTGTTTTAAATGAAAAAAAATATTTTCTACTAATTCATTATTTACTAAAGCTAAAAAAAACTTTTAAATAGCAATACAAGTATTTACCATACAATTTAAAAAAATTTTTTTTAATGAATATTATTATGTATCACAACAAAAGCTCTTATATATGTCACATGTCAGCACAAAAATATTTAATTTAATATTTTTGTTTAAATTCACTTAAATCAGTTTCCTCTTTTAATAGTCTCCTTATCTGCCTTTGTCAAAGTTAGACATTCTTTCCAAATACAAATATTTATGCCATTTTATTAAGATGTTCAACTGCTTTAAACTTTTTTATTAAAAAATAAAAAAAGAATTTCAAAGAAAAAATGTTTTACTTCTCCATGTTTAATGAATAATTTCCCTTCATTGGTTTATTTATTTTATGGTATAACAAATTATTTTGATTTTATTGTGACTGAACATTTGATCTCATCATATGAAAATTATAAGGCAATAATCCAGAAATACTTGTAATCAAAACCTGTTTTAAATCAACTTTAGCACAATAAACATCAATGTGAGTCCCAAATTCATTAAGGAATTGCCTGCATCTTCCACAAGGAGTTGTAATGAAAGAATCTGAATCAGCTACTACAGCTATTGCACAAATATCCAGTTTTCCACAGCTGATTGCTTTGACCATAGCTGTCTGTTCAGCACATATTGACAAACCATAACTTGAATTCTCAACATTACATCCTTGAAATATTTCTCCACCTTTGCAAAGTAAAGCTGCTCCAACAGGAAATTTACTGTAAGGGGCATAAGCATTTTTGCGAGCATCAAAGCTAAGTTTGATTAAATTTTGAACATTTTCACCTGTAAAACAAAAATTACATTGTTAAATAAAATTGTAAAAAAGTTGATTTTTAGATCATGTTTGAAGTTCTTGGAAATTTAACCTTGACAACCAATTTCAGTTCTACACTTCACTTTAAAAGAGCTCAAGACATGCACTTCAGCCATTCTTTCAGGTTACAACTTACTTGTCTGTTCAAAAGGAACTAAATTTCCAAGGAATGGAACAGGAGTTGGATGATCCATGGAGAAATAGTGCCACTAAGAATCGTGTGATTCCTAAAACTGATAGGTGGAGGCCAACATTTTTTATCCACTGATGTAATAAATTATTTGACTTGGAAAGAAGAAAATTCTAGATTAATTTATTTGTACAAAAATATTTACTTCATAGGTAATCTTTATAATAAGGCACATATCAAACTTAAGGCATCACCTTATCTGAGTAAATCAAACACTAAAGCAAGTCACCTCACTTAATTATCCCTAAAAGGAGTTTCAGAAGTGATAAGTGAGATAAAGGGATATCATTTTTGATAAGTGAGAGCAGAAGAGTTAATTAGGCAATTAAAACCGCTGAAGGGGATTCTAAGAACTAAATACTTTTTTAAGAATTTCATTGTATTCAGTTAAAGGTTTAGTAAAAGAGTAAAAACATTTTCGATTCTAAAAGAATAGTAACAAAAAAAAAATTAATAAGAATTCAAAATGAAAAGAGCTGAAATCAAATTATTTAAATTTTAAAGGAAAAAAGAATGAACGACAAACATCCCTATTTGGGCAACAAGGTATTTTAGTGTCGTTGTCAAAGGAAGAGATTACAGTCTGCGACAAATAATTTCCCTACTTATTATTGGCAACCATGGTCGGTCAAAATCTATAGTCACCATAAACAAAAGGAGTTAAGATGGTTTATTAAAAACATGACACTTAAAATTAAAATCATATTAATAAAAAAGATCTGATATAGCTTCTATAGTTAAAGTAAAAATAAAATTAAATAAAGATGAGTGAGTTAAGTCAAGAAGAGGTAAGCAAATTGATTAATAATTTATTTCCACACCATTAACCCAGTTGATCGCACTGATGAATTTTTGCTTTGTCATAAGAAAGTAGGCTACTGTTATTTTTTTCTTGCTTCACTAGATTCGACGTCGCCGTCTCTTGAGATTGTCTGCATTAGATACAACTCCTAGTTCTTCCACATCGAGAGACTTCGTTCCTGCACCCGGAGTCTCAAACGCGTCCACCTCTGGTCCATCCAATTCTTCCCAGTCCTTGGCATCTGGCCTTTCCCCACGTGATGGAAATCCGTGGTCCATGGATACAGCCGAGACAGATGAGTCTAATACAAGTAAAAGTAAAAACAGAGAAGCTATGGATGTTGATTCTGGTATTGAGAATATGGAAGTTGAAGAAGCTGACAAAAAAGACTTTGAAACTGCAGACATTCAGAGAGTTTCTAGTTCAAATGAAGGAAGTTCAGAACAAATTGTTGTTCTCATTGGGAGAATTTTATGTGTTTCTTGGAATGAACATGTAGAAGGAACAATATTTTTATCCTCAAGCAATGTTTTGAGTCACACAGAAATGAAGAAACCTGATTATACAGATTTAATTAGTCAGTTACTGATGGAAGTGTTGTGTCAGTTTGCAAATGGGGATGATCCCCTGCAAGGTTTATTTATTAGTACAACTGGTGCTCAAGATGATTCACCAAGCAGTCCTTGCACTTCTCATACTTCAGTGAACTTACCATCTTTGCCCCAGAGTTCCAGTAGTCAGGAAAATTTACCAAAACAGACTGATGGACTGTATTATCTCATGAATTGCTATGCAAGAGTAGCTTTAGAAGAAAGAAATCATCCTAAGGTAATTTTTTTATACACTAAGTTTTTTAAGTTTAGAATTGTAAGCTAATCACCCAAAAGAAGTTTGAAGAATAAAGGTGTAGTGTATTAAACTTTTCATTCATTACAATTTGCAGTGTACAATATTACACTTAGTAAATTCTTAACTATTATGTGAATTTCTTAAGAGTCACATTATTTGTGCAAGTTTGATAAAATATTTTTAAAAAAAAGGTCAAAGAAGTATTTTAAACTCAAGCTTATGTATATACCAGTTAAGTAGTTAGCATGAGAGCTAGTTGATTTTTATCTCTTTGGTCAGGTTTTTTTGTTATTTCTTTGGTGTTAATTTTCTTTCCTTTTTTTAATTTAAAATTGAAATTTGACTTTGTTGAATATCTTTTAACAATTAAGGTTTGCTGGATTTTAGAATATTAAGCCCTCTTGGATTGTAATAACTTGTAATATTAATGGAATTGATTATTAATGAATTATCATCAAATATGTACTCTGATTTAAACTATTTTTGATGTTTCAATTAATCTGTAAAGAAAAATTTAGCTAGGGGTTTATTTTGTTTTTAAGAACTGAAATTTTTTTTCAGAGATGTAGCAGTCCTCCATTAAGAGACATTTTAGCTGAAATTCGAGCACAGTGTGTTCAGTTTACTTCTCTTGTACTTCAAGGCCTTGTTCCTGCTGCTCCTCTGCCTCAAAAAGATAGTCCTTTGCTTACTCCACTTCTTGTTCAAACCATACCTCGCGGTTTTCTTCTTGAACTTGTCACCAAGACTCATATTAAACCAGATGTGTTTGATAAGGTATAAACTCTGTCACACTCTTTATTTTTCTTACTCGAAAAACAACATCAATCAGGTAGTAAAACTTTAAAAATATAAAGTTTAGATTAATAGTGAGACACAATTAATTTAAAGAGAATTTAGATATTTGGTGCTCAGAAACTATATATTAATCTATTGATGCCACCTGATAGAATCTGATATATTTCTTGTTATCCATAATAATAATAATAATAATAATAATAATAATAATAATAACAATGTGATAGATTATAATTGTCAAAGATAACAGCTTGTTAATTTTATGACAAATATACTCAATTTATTTATTATTATAACTGAATTTGGTATATCAGTGATATATAAACAAAACAGTCAATAGCAATAGCAATCATAATGGCAAAAACTCAAACTCAAACCAAATTAGTAAGCTATACACATAAACAACACCGGTAACAGACATATAACCGACACCTAATATCAACAGATGTACAAAAATGTAATTTAAGGGAAGAGTAAAGTAATCTGAAGCAAGGGTAACATAAAATTTTCAGATATTCACCCCATTGCTTCAAGGACTAGCGAGAGCTATGCAGAGCTCTTCTATTGTGTCGAGCAGCCACAGGGCTCCTCTTCAAGTTCTCGCGGAATTGACGGATATTCGAATTGGAAATGTTCGTCCATTTTGTAAGCTAATGGTCGAACAAATTCAGTTTTCGCCGGAACCAGTTACTCGAGTGCACGGCCGAGAAATATCGAAGACTTCCTTCTTAGGTCCCTTTTTATCAGTTTCGGTCTTCGCAGAGGACGAGCCCAAAGTTGCTGAAAAATTCTTTTCAGGAAATGCCTCAGCCGACAAAGCCGTAGTTCAAACTCTGCAGAGTGAATTGGAGCACACTCGAGTAAGATTATTTTACTTCCTAGAGTTGGACAATTATTTTGCACTTAGAGGGTTCGTCGTTCTCAAAATTCCTTCCATTTCTTTTCAGAACATTCTTTACAAAATATTTCACGATACTTTCGTAAACAGTTCTTCACGTGATCGACTTTTGGGACACGTTTCCAACGTGCTAAGACTAAATGAAAAAAGAGCTCAAATTCAAGTTGTCGAACTAGCCAATGCGGGAGATGGATACATGCTCAATTTACTCTCTGTTTTGCAGCTTTTATCGGTTAAGGTAAACATCGTCTTACAGCGGGAAGGGATGATTATCAAACAAAAACAATCATTTATTGAAAAACAAAATTTTTTTTAAAGGTGAAATTAGATAAAGTTGACCTAATGTATCCTTTTCATCCGAAGTCTTTGGTCGAAATAAAAAAAGACGAAACTCGCTTACGATTTACGTCTCAGGAAGTTTCAACTTGGCTTGACGAATTGGGTGAGTTTTTCAATTGTGATGACGATTGTGATTAAACTATGTAAAATAAGGAAAATGTTTCAAAAAGATTACTAATAATAATTCATGATCAAGAAAATGGTAAACATTGTATGTACATGGAGGACGTTGAAGAAGGACGTAAAAAATTCATTAGCATTGGATTAAAAAAAAAATTTCCTGCAAAACATGTAGTTTTGAAAATTTTGTCGACTTGAGGCCAGCTTATAATGCTTTTATTATTCGTATTTAATTTGCACCTTATTGCGTTTATAGACGCAACACTAAGGATAATCGATATGATAAGCAATTGGGTGGTTTGCTATTTCAGAAAGGAGTTCGAGCCATGTTTGGAAAGAGCCCAAGTTTCCTTCGCAATGCTGGTTTCTTACGCTTCATGCTCATCACTTAGCCCTCATTCCGGCTCTACACAAATATCAGAGACGCTTGAGAGCTCTTAGGGATTTGCACAAATTAGTTGAGGAAATGTCAGCAAGCGAAGTTCACTGGAAGGATTTGCCTCTTGCTTCTAGAAATAAAGAGCTGATTAAAAGATGGAAACTTCAAATTAAGGTTAACTTAGGTTATAACTTAGGTTAAGGTTATGATTTTAGAGATTTCTATTTGAGTTTTTGCGTAAATGAGCAGATGGAGACATAAAATCCATTTTCAAAGAATAATCGTGCACTCGGTCTTATACACTTTGGTTATACCAAGTTTCAAAGCCACTGAGACACTCAGTGAAATACCATGTGCTCATTTAACGAATCATCTTATGTTAATGAAAGGCTCCCCTCAAGCTTTGATTGTTGTTTCATGTTTTCAGAAATTGACCCGTAGTCGTGCATGCGCTGATGCTGGCCTTCTTGACGACTCCCTGCTAAAAAGGTCTCTAATTTTTTACTCATCTGTTGCCGAATATCTTTTGGAACTGTTGTCTCCTGGTGGGAGCATTCTAATCCAAACATTACCCATACCTGAAGCTCCGCCGTTATTTTCAGCCCTTCCCGAATGGTACCTCGAGGACGTTGCCGAATTTCTGTTGTTTATCCTTCAGTAAGTATTTGGAAAAAAACCAGCCAGTTAATCTTGGCAAGGAGGAAAGTTCATTTAATATTTTTAAGAGCTAACTGTGCAACCTAAATCATAAATTTTTCGTAAGCCTCGAATTGTTGGTTTTGATTTAAAAAGTCGAGAAACTTGAAATATATATAGTAGCTTTAATCCCGTTTTTCACCTTTTTTTGGTTATAAGAGGATGCGGGAGGAGGATTCGTCTAAGTTAGGAACTTTAAACACTTCACTGGGCCTCCCGCGAGAAACTTGTAATTAAAATTATTTAAGTTTGACTAGTTTTCAAATTTGTGAAAGATCAAGCCAAGTAGATATGAAAGGATTTTTCTCGTTTCAGATTTCGTCCTGATGTGGTGGCCAGTTCTGCCGAAGATGTTCTTATCACTTGGCTTCTGGTGGCAACTTGTTCTCCTCATTGTATCAAAAATCCATATCTAGTAGCTAAAATCATAGAAGTTATGTTTGTTCTTAATCCGGGGATTCAACCTCGTACAGAAGTTCTCTACGACCGATTGATGTCTCATTTTGTCTCCAAACAATATCTTCCGGCTGCCCTTATGAAATTTTACACGGACGTTGAAACTACGGGTTCAAGTTCAGAATTTTACGACAAATTTACAATTCGATATCACATCAGTATTATATTAAAAGGGATGTGGGAGTCACCCGTCCATAGGATAGCCATTATCAAGGAATCAGGGTGGGTTCGCCATAAAATCACTTGCTTTTTTAAATCAAAAACAGAATAAGAATCGATATTTGACCCATTGGTATCTTAATTTTGATGGTTTTAGGTCAGGAACTCAGTTCGTAAAGTTCGTTAATATGTTAATGAATGACACAACGTTTCTGTTGGACGAAAGTCTCGAATCCCTCAAACGTATTCACGAAATTCAAGAGCTTTTGAGCGATCCTGCGGCCTGGGCCGCCCTCACGACAGAACAGCAACAGTCGAAACAGCGACAACTGGCGGCAGATGAAAGACAGTGCCGGAGTTACCTGACTCTGGCGCGAGAAACGGTGGACATGTTTCACTATTTAACAATGGATATTAAAGGGCCTTTTCTAAGACCCGAATTAGCTGACAGACTTTCAGCCATGTTAAACTTCAATTTGAAACAACTTTGAGGGCCCAAATGCAAGAATTTGAAAGTTAAAACCCCGGAAAAGTACGGTTGGGAACCGAGACGACTCTTGAGTCAACTCGCGGATATTTATTTGCATTTGGATTGCGACGAATTCGCTTCGGCTTTGGCAGGTGATGAAAGATCTTTTAAGAAAGAACTTTTGGAAGATGCCGCTTTGAGAATGGAAAGAGCTGCTATCAAAACCCAGACAGAGTTAGAACAGTTTAGAAATTTAGCACAACGAGCAGCCGATATTCAAGAGCAAATTAAAAACCGAGAAGTTGATTATAGCGACGCACCTGACGAATTTAGAGGTAATGTAACTCTGCATCAACACGATCGTTTAAAGCGATATTTTCCCTTGTTGACTGTTGTTAACTTATACGTCTCGAGGTATTTTTTCTAATAATTAAATTGCCGAGGAAGTGAGAGTTTCAGATATGGGGACCTGGAGGTGGGGCATCTTGCTTATGCGGATGACCTCGTCCTTCTGGGATCCACCCAATCTGAACTCCAGCGGGCACTGGACGGTTTCGACGCCGCATGTGCCGAGGCCGGGATGAGGATCAGCGTGACCAAGTCGGAGGTGATGGTGATCTCGAGGAAGCCCGTTAAGTGTGCGACATCCGCCTTCGCGGAGCCGCGCTGGGGCAGGTGGAGAAGTTCAAGTACCTTGGGGTCTGGTTCACAAGTGATGGCAGGACAGACGCAGAGATCGCGTCGCGGATCGCTCAGGCTGGGGCAGTAATGCAACAGTTGGGGCGGTCCGTAGCGAGGAGGGCTGGGCTGAGCACCCAGGCGAAGCTCAGCATCTTCCGATCCGTTTATGTTCTCACTTATGGTTACGAGGTGTGGGTGATGACCGAAAGGATCAGATCCCGGGTACAAGCGGCCGAAATGAGGTATGTCCGAGCGGTGGATGGTGTGTCGAGGCTGGATAGGTGTCGTAACACAGCCATTCGCGAGGGGCTTCAGGTCGAGCCGCTTCTTCTCCGGATCGAGAGATCCATCCTCCGATGGTTTGGGCACGTACAGAGGCTCCCCCCAGAACGTCTGGTTCGTCGGGTCCTGTCGGAGTGCCCGGGAGGAAAGCGACCCCGTAGCCCTCCGCGGCAGGGGTGGCTCAGGGGGGTGAAGGCCTTGGCCGAATCCTGCCTGATAACCCCGGGTTCTCTGACTTCAATAGCGGAAGATCGTTCCAGTTGGAAGTCCTTGATTGCTTCCCTCACCCCGCGACCCTAACGGATAAGCGGGTCCATGAAAAGAAAAGAAAAGAAAATTAAATTGCCTCTTCGGTAATGAAACAGTTTGCCTTCTTTATTATCCCCACCTGTAATTATTGAAAATTTCTGTGCATTATTTTACTTTAATTAATTTAATGCGTTCACGGTTGTATTTATTTTAAATTGCAAGAACTTTAACCACAGACAAGCTTTCCTAAACAAATATGATACCAGTGCAAGTGTCTGAATTTTGCAAAACACCAAGCTTCTCTTTTACACGTTTATGTTTGAGGGCCAGAAATTTATATCTCGTGTCTTATGCTGAAGCACTTTGTATAAATAAATAATGTATTAAAAAGCTTTCAAATATTTTCATTTCAGATCCTTTGATGGATACATTAATGGAGGAACCAGTTTTACTGCCTTCGGGGAAGGTAATGGACCGCCCTGTAATAATTCGACACTTGCTCAATTCATCTACTGATCCTTTTAATAGGCAACCCTTAACCGAAGAAATGCTTTTACCAGGTAATGGTGTACATTTTTTTTTATCTTGAAACGATATTGTATGTTGTTGTAATGTTACAACTGTTTTATGTTGTTGTTGTTTTTATTATTATTATTATTATTATTATTCATGTCTCCCGGTCCTAATCAGAAGCAATGTTTCAATTGTTATTTTTTTCTTAGCAACGGATTTGAAGGAGAGAATCACTAAATGGAAGAAGGAAAAGCAAAAATCAAATTCAACTCAGTAGAAAAGGACGAAAATGCTTCTAAGAGTAAATCATAAAGCGTTTTACAAATCTTTTCAGCGTTGAGTGTTTCATGAACGTCTCCATTTATTCTTCGAATAATTATTGTTTGCAGTTAGGGTTTGATTTGTTTATATTACTATTCGTCATAGAAAGAGGACAAAATTTAAATGAACACACACACAATACTAATAAACAAAAATAAAGTAAAGCTGTTTGGGTTGGGGAAGATGACTCAATAATTTTTTTTCGTAATTCTTTTCTCTCTGTTTCTCTTAAAAAAATAAGAAAAGAAATGAAAAAACAAAAGAAAAAAGCCTGTGTAAAAGTTAACAAAATTTTTGAAGCATTTTACGTGAAATTAATAGGCAAAAACAAGTCTATGTTTATGTACTATATGTGCTATAAATTATAATATAATATATTATATTATATTATAATATTTCAACAAATAAATGAAATTTTTTGTAACCTCTTTAAAGGTGACGAATTTTCTTTTTTCATGGGAAAAATACAAATTTAATGAAATTTTACAAACAAGATGCTGTTTTGGCTGTGCATGTGCAGAAGTGTGTGTTATGTTAATCGTGCTTTCGCAACAGTGGTTTCTACATTATTTTTTATTTAATATAATTTGTCAGTAATTATGCAATGAATGGTTTATTACCTTTTGCCTAAAAATTAAAAACTAATTACTCCTAATTATTTAAACGGTAAAATTATTTTTTAAAAGCCGTTAATTTAGTTCTTACTAAGAAAAGCACTTTTTCTTATGTGTATCTAGTTAGAGTAAAGCAAGGAAATTATTATATTAAGGTGGATGTGGTTGTTAAATTTGTTAAATTTTGGGTGGGAATGGCGACATTTTGGGAGGCAGTTAATAGTTCTAATTGTTGCCCTTTAATGAAATAATCAGCCTTCTAAAGTTGGAATCCAAACAAATGGAGGAGTTTCTCATATCATATTTTTTTATAATCCAAAATGTGTTTTTCCATTTTTATATAACATTAATTAATTTGGTCTTTTTTTTGGCGGTAACACTAGATCGCCCAAAGAAGTCATTTTGACTGCTTCATAGGTACATCTAGGGTAGTTAAACAAAAAAGATTCTGCCTTTCCAGTGTTAAAGATAAAATTTTTAAAGGAACATAAAGGTATGTTAGAATTTTGTACTTTTAACTGATAGTAAAAAGTTATGAAAGCAAAATTACAACAAAGGAGTTTTGGACCACATTTTTATGGAGTTTTTAAAATCTGTTGTCACTGGGTTTCGATACTTTCTGATGTCTTATTAACCTGCTGGTAAAAAGGTAACATTTTTATGATATTAATTGTGTCAATTCAAGCACTTTTTTACATGATTTAATAATGAAAGGAATAATCAATAAATACTGTTTGAAGAAAGACCTGGTCGCCTTCATTGAAAGTAAAAAATAATTAATAAATAAACAAATACCCATAGAATTAAAATTTTACAGCTGCATTCAATTAAACAACAAATTTAAATATTTCTATAAATGATTCAAAGGCCTTGAGTTTAACTGCTTGAACACTGAAATGTTTTTCAAACTCTTGAGCTTGAAATACAATACAAGACATTTTAAATGTACAAATGAACTACTTCAAAGAATTCTAATTTACTTCACACTGTAGTTAAAAATTTTTGGGTTCTGGGCTTCATTCTGAGAATTAACTTATGGCAAAACAAAAAATATATGCACATGTTAAGAAGAAAATATTTTATTGTCATAATTCATTTTTATTGTACAATCTTCAATTTGCAAACAATAATTTAAATAAAAATAATACAAAATTGTAACTGAATTTTAAAAATATCCTTCAATCATACCAGTGAATAAATAAGCCTTACAAATATACAAATACTCCTTTAATACCTTGGAGGTGTAAAATTATTAAAGATAGAAAAGAAAATTACAAAATCAATTATTCAAAAATTGTCAAAATATAAAACTTTGAATATTTTTCAAGCATTCATGTTCCTTGTAGAAAACTTGAGTATATTTTGCATCCAAATTTTTCAAAAACTGATTAACAAGTGGCCAACTTTTTTCATTTTCTCACCTGCCTATGCTTTTCTTTATTAAAGCAGAAATCTACTTTTATAAATAATTATATTCAGTTGACACAAAATAATCTTATAGATTACCCATAAACAAGGACCAATTTAGGTAGGGGGGGTGTTGAAAAACTGAAATTCTTTAAAACTGACACAACAGATATTATATCCAGCTTGCATCATATCTAGGGACACACAGCATTTTATAAAATTATCTATTATTTACTAGTGAGATTCTTTACTGATCACATTCAGGTAAATAAAAAGTACAGATCAACTTATTACTTTCAACTTTATTGGAACTGAAAAAGTTGCAAAGCAAAATTCTCAAAAACCACCATTTTAAAATATAAATTGGTTTCCATATCCATGTTCTATTTGAATTATTTTAGTATAGTGTTTTGAAGTGAAAAATATGCAATATGTTTATGTATGTCTAAGTACTGAAAACCAAACAAGATAAGACAAAGTTTTAAAGTACTATTATCATGACAAGATTGATTTTTAAAATAACAAACTTCAAATAGCAGTTCAATTAAAATGCATTTAAAAATGAGATAATTTTTCATAAATTTCTGGTGATAAAAACACTGATTCATATAAATGAATCCATTCAAGGGAGAAATTTCACTGAGTAACTTGTCACAAGTTCGATTTTGTAGACAGCAAACATGGATCTTTTAACATGAAAAAGTTAAATGTATCTGTTACTGACTCTTAAAGCCAGGCAACAACCAACACCACTTATTTTTCCACACAACACTAACTGCATACCACAGTAACAAAAAAAATACATTAAGTAAAATCCAAATTTAAAATCTTTATTAATGTATAAAAGGTAATGTTTTAATGGCACTAACAGCAATAACATACAAACATCCAAAATACAAATTAAGTTTTGCTGTTTTTTGTGGAACTTTTTGTATTGTTTTGTGACATCTGAATTGCTTTTCTATTTTAAAAGCTGACGGGAGAGTAACTAAAGGCAAAAGGAACCAAAGAGAATATCTAAGACTGACTATAACAAACATTATGTAGGGAGTAAAAAGAAGTAATGCATATAAAATATGGGAAGCTGTTAAACCGACTAATATAGCTAAAGTTACAATCCCCGCTGCTTTGTCACTTTCTAAATCTCTTGTGTTATTAGAATGAAGTATAGCTTCAGTATTGAGAGCTAAAGGTATAGCATAATAAATACATGACCACTCTACTCTTCCAGTCTGTGCCATAAAGGCAAAAAGTACAGACAAAGGTCCAAATATAACTAATATAATTACATCACCTAGTGCTATGTATTTTAGACCGATACCTCCCGTATATAAAAAAGAACTGGAAAGTCCACCAAAATATACAAGAGCCAGATGCTCCATTTTAGCAGGAGAAAGAGCAGCTAAGGCGATGAAACCGGCGCAGCCTGCTGCATACAAAAAGGCTCCTAATGAAACGACTTCATCCTGAGTAAGCAAATGATCCACTAATGTTCGGTCGTCGCTCTTTCTCCCGTCTATCCCTTTGACGTAATCGAAATATGTGTTCACCAAATTGCCAGCACCGTGAACGGACACCAAAGTAAATATTGTGACTAAAAAAATTAACCAACCGAACTCAGACGTAGTTTTGTAGGCTAGAGCCGAACCTAGCAAAGTAGGAATCAAAGACGCACTTAAAGACCACGGGCGCAGTGCCAATACATAAGACGAGAGCTTCATTAGTTTTGCTCCCGATTGATTATGGGGTGAATTTTTATTCACCCCGTTAGCACTTGAACACGAATCATTGGCCATTGGCCATTCATTCAACTTTGATGACGTGTTTTGAACATCCGACCTCGAAATCCATTTTCAAAGGATTGTTAAAGAGAAATTTTCTATGTTGGCAACCGTGTCATCACGCGCCATGCCGTTCCTTTATACGACGTTTTTATTATTTAATAGAATCGTTCAAATTACCTTGGTCAAATTAAACCAATCTATAGCATTGCCCTAAATATTATATAGTGTTTAAAAAAAGTTTATTTTATCCTTTGTAGCGTTGTGAGTTTAGAAGTTGATTTGTTTTTAGAATTCTACTTTAATACTTTTTTCTTCACTATTGGTTCTTAAAAAGTGAATATTTCGAGTTCCTTCATTATAGTTTCACTCAAAATTGATGATCTGTCGCCAAAATAATTTCAAAATATTATTAACAAAATTATTAAGAAATTCTTTAGTTAATATAATGAAAATGAGAACCTGGAGAACGAGGCCTCCATAGCTCAGTGGTTAGAGCACTGGTCTTGTAAACCAGGGGTCGGGAGTTCGATCCTCCCTGGGGGCTCTAAAACGCATTTATTTGCTACGTTAGCAGGCTAGTAAGTCCAAATTTTTTAATCGGGTTAACGTTTTTTTAACTTTTTAAAAATTAAATTTAGTTGTTATCAAGTTGATAAAAAATAAACAGTAAAATAGTGTTCGTTTTGTTTATTTATGCAGAAGTTTATATTTTAAAAGTATTTACAATAACTTTCCGAGGATCAAGTAGCCGGAAAGTCGATGGTGACGGTAAGTTTCACGTTTGGTATTTTAACTTTCAAGCATTAATAATGACTTACACAGAGATGATGAGTAACCATTTTCTTGCTGGTACAAGGTGGTCTGTAATTGGGGCCTCAAACGAACAACGTAACAAAATTTATTCATAATATGGATCAAAAGTGTTATGATTGGGCTATATTTACGTGAAATGATCGTCTGAGTTTTTTAATTGGAACAAAACAAAAAAACTAGAAAAAAGTGCCCATTGAGGGGCTTTCCAAGTTTTGAAAAAATGGCTAAATTATAAATTGAAAACAAAAATTAAGCAAAGTCATCCGTTCAAAGTAATTTTTAAGAAAAAACCGAATTTAAACATTTGTTTACTTGTTTACACCTCCTTTCTTTGTGTCTATTTTGTTCAAAAATCTCATCGGCTGGATAAACAAGACCTAAACGTGTGAGAAATGTTCGCCATTTTGAATTGTCAAAATTTACAAATAAACTAAAATTTTTCGTCCTAGAGGTAAAATATATTTTTATTTATTTGTAGATGTCCCAAAATTTTAGTAAAATGTCTGACATTTACATCCCTGAACTTATAGAGTTGGATTCTTACTGGCAAAAGGCTGTAGAAGATGCCATTTATGACACTTTAAAAGGCGAAAAAAGGCTTTACTATGCCCTCAGAAATCGGAAAAAAATTAACCAAAAACTAGAAAGTTTTGGACTGAAACCCGTTTGTTCACAAATGAGTTTCTCAGGTCGATACAATTTCAGTGTCGGATCCAAGGGTAATGACCAAAATCTTTCGAGATGCAAATCGGTGTCTAACAACACTCAATGGGATTCCTGTTGCGAGAACTCTGCAACATCGCTGGGGACCCCTAAACACGACGATACCCTTTCTCAAAGCCTTCCTCAACCTAAGTGGGAGTCTTATTCAGACGTAGGCAGCAGGTCGAGAAGCAAGTGTTGCAGACAGACACCTCCTGATAAGAAATATCGTAATCCAGAGAAAACTTTACTGGGAGACGGCTCTGTAGAAAAAATGAAAAAAAGTCATAATAGTTTTTATTGCGAGCCGATGGGTATGAGGGAGAGTTTATCCGAAGAATTTTACGAGTCCGACAAAGATGAAGGAGAAAATAAAGAAGAAATGCTTTTGGAAGTGTTAGATGATTTATCTAAGCCTTTGGATGATAAAAATAAAACAGTCAAGTGGCTTCATGTAAGGGAGGACAGCTTCGATGACAGTGACACCGAAATGTCCAATACGCTGAGAGATGTCGTGGAGAAAATTGGCCATCAGAAACCACCAACACTTAGAGATGTGAATTATTTTATGAATCAAAAATTAAACGACAGGTATGATTCACATTTAGACCCGCTCTCACCAAACACTACAACCAAACCGAAATCTAGTCAAACTCTAACTTTTTATCTTATAACTACTTTTAAATCAACTTGGCCTTAGGGCAAATTCATTTATAAATTTCGCGCAAAACTTATACCAGGTCGCTTTTTTGTTTTTTGAAACTCCACCAAAACAGAAGTTTATTAGAAAGAAAGTATGAAGTGTAAAATCGTTTTTAGGTCATTTGGTATGGCTCAATTACCAGAGATAATGACTTTAAAAAAATGGAAAAGGGAGGAAGCCACAGATTCCTATGATGCTGGACCCACAAGAGGACTTATTTTGGGAAAATGAAGTGAAAAATGCCATTAGGGAAAGCGCCAATTTAGATCGGAAGCTTCATTTTGCTTTGGCCAAGAGAGAAATTGTCAACGAAAATCTTCAGTTTTTAAGAATGCGAGAGTGTGGTACTCAAATTCAGATTAATGTACTGGCCGCCAAAACCGCTGTAAGAAAAGGCAGAAGCAAAAAAGTTTTATCTCCTTTTGTTAAGTTTTACCTGGAAGTGTACAGAGAGCTCTGTAACAAGTGCCCCCTCAAACAAATTACCAAGGAAGCAGCTGCACGATGGTGGGGGATCACAATGAACCAAAAGCCAGCCTACGAAATTAAGAATAACTGCAATTAGATTTGTTTAAAAAATGTTTTCAAAAAAGACCAGTAATTAATGAAACTTTGACGCTCTGTTGCGTTTGTTGCTGTTGACCAATTAATTTATATTATATAATATTTTGTGTTGATTACTGAGTCGGGAATAGTGTTGATTAGAGTTAAAGTCAAATCCTATTTTCTGACTTTAGTACTTAAATTAGCAATAAACAGAGCAAGTGTGGAGAGGGAAGATAACCTAAATAGGAAACAAAACAAGTCGTCACCATCAATCTTGCGAGTCCCGAGGGAAACCTTATTTTTGAATTGGTTATAGTACTTAGAAGATAGTACAATTACAGTGCGTGATTGCAGGGGAAGCAAAAGAAACAGACTTAGAAACATGTAAAATGAATCCATATTTATCACTTTTCTACTTTTGTTATATTAATTTACCCTCTTCAGTACTTTGAAAGGCTTCAGTTTCTTCGTCATGTCATGAATTAGTTTAATAATTAAATTCCAACGAATAATTCTTTAACGAGCAAACAGGATAGGTAAAAAGCCGCCAAAAGTTCTCTCCTCTCTTCTCCTTCCTCCTCCCTTTTCCCCAAAAATACTAAAATTTTTATCTCACTTCCAAATACGAGGTCGAAGTCAATAGCGGTTTCCTCCGGATGTGGATTACCAAAAATTTAATCTTTCTCCATTCCTACCAGTTTTTAAGCCGGCTTTAGTTGGAACGCTCGTGTTCGCGATCGCGAAATGCCACAATCGCCGCTTCCTAGTCCAAAAAAATTGAAAATTCCTGGGATTTTTGCAAACGCTGCACTCTCTCGAAGAGCTAATGAGTTCCGACAGCGTTCTTCCGAAGGTAAACTCAGTCCTAAGGATATAAGAAAGTAAGGATATCTTCATTTTAACAATATTTTACAGATTCAGTTATTATTCTAGAACCATTGTTACTATATCTTTCAAAAATTTTTTGCGATCTACCATATTCGAGAAAGCCATCTAACCATGGCAGAGAAATCCGACTGAATAAACTAAATTAATCCGTTTGTTAGTAATTCGAAAAGCAAAATGAGTTCCAACAGCATGAATGTTAAGGATTTTAACGGTGCACCCATTTGGTCAATCATAAAACTTTGCTTATAGAATGCATCACTGAATAAATTGACTTTGAGTCACAATTACGTTATAGTTCCACGTGACGATTGTCTCCTGTCGGGCTAAGATCGCAATAGACTTGTACACCATGCTTTCTTTAGTATATTATAAAATCTTTATCCATTCTCGTACAGCTCACGTGTATGAATCAACTATTCAACTATCACACAGTTATCAGCGACGTCAGTGGTCTGATCATGAGTTACTTGAACAAAACGAACACAACTTTTGTTCAGTTCCAAAATTTAACTTTACCTTAAGCTCCATTGGTTGTTGTACGTAAGCATTCCATTGCTACTTTCTTTGGTTTCCCAAGCATTTTGAATTTATAATTATTTAATTTGTTTGAGACTTGTTAGGAAAAACTCAAATACGGTGACAAACATTGCTCGAAAACATGAAATACTTTCTTATCCAGTAGCCAAGAAGCTTTTGACTGGTTTGAAAGATTAGGAAAATGGAAAAACTCATTTCTGTTAGGTTTTTCAGGAATTAAAAATTATAGTTTTAGAATGCGGCTTAAAAATCATGAGATTATAGTGCCGGATGGAGAGCGCTCTAAGGAAATATAAAAAAACCGAAAAAAAAAAACGTTAATTTAAAATTAATTTCATTTTTATTGTTAATAAAGCAATATCTTAGTGATTCGTTGCCCAGTTTTTTCAGTGAGTTTTTCACGTTTTAAATTTCCTCAACATTTTGTAATTGGTACTCCAACTCTATTTTAGAATTATGTTTCATCATTTCTTTTTTTAATCAAGACATTACAGTTTCATTTTGCTTTTTATTTATCGATATTTGCATTAACGCAGAGTGAAAAATTCAGTCGAAGAAAATTGGGCTTCTACGTTCAAAACAAGAATAAAATCTTCCAATGCATAAACTCAACTCTACAATTTTTTTAATAACATCAACAATTTCATTGACAGATACTTTCAAAAAAAGGCCTTAGAAACTCATTTTGGTCAACTCTGATTGTAGTTAAAAAATTTCTTTTGATACAGAAAGTTTACTGGGTCGTGGACTTGTGTGAAGCTTTTTAAAAGCTTTTAAACTTTTAAACTTTTTTCCCGCTCGTCAACAACTGAAAACGAGACAATTTAACCAAACAAATTTAATATTAGTTTCATGCTTTGTTCATATTAGCCAATTTTATTTAAAGAAAACTCTTTTGATGAAAAATATTTCCCTTTTGGTCCTCTCAGTTTTTCACGTAGTACCGCCATTCGAATATAGTCCTCTCTTTATTTCGGCTTTTCTCCTCTACTGATGCTGCCTTATAAAACGTATATTCTACAAAATTCAGTGAATTTAGTTATTTAAAATAAAATAAAAAAACAATGATTTACTTTGATATGAAAAGTAAACTAATTTTGATGAGAACTAAAGTAATCACACCTTTTGAGTGCAAGGTCAAGAAGACCAAGACTGACGTGGCACTGTTTCGAAAGTAAAAAGAAGGTTCTTTTTTAGTTGAGCTTTTTGACTGGTTTAATTTAACCGACAATCAGGAATGACCAATACTCTAATCCGACTAGCTTTTAATTTTCCAACTACATCCAATTAAATTGTGTTATTTTTAGATTGGGGAAAGTAGACATTTACTAAGCTCATAACTTTCCTCTCTCAGTATTTATTACTATATAGGAATTTTAGTCTACATAACCAGTTAGAGATAAGTTGTGAATTAAATATTTTTACTGTCTCCTCTCCAATAGATTTTTCGGTTAACATTTATGTGTAGTTACCATCAACGTTTCAGCTATTAGTTATCATCTATTTATGAATCAAATTAAATTACATTAACCAAGATAGGCCAAATTTTAGGAATTCACGGGACAGAGGAGATAACGAAGGAAGTTTTTTTTTAGAGAGGAGAAGAAGAGGGTTAGAGGTTTTACAAACAATTACTGCTACCAAACTCTAAATAAAAGGCAAAAACCTAACAAGGAAGAACACGCTTGAGACCCGATCCGACGTCATTTTGTCCTGCAGCAGTACGATTTCCATCAGATCCAAGAAGTAGCCTGTTGTGGTGGATGGTTGCTTTCCTGAGTGTCTAATCTACCCTAACCATTACAGATAGTAAGCAGAAAAAAAGTGTGTTAATCATCTTAACATCCGGCTTGAATCAAGAGGTTGGCAAATCTGAAGACTCTCATCCAGGCGAAAATGCCGTTGTTGGGTATGTCTAACGTGGTGGTCACACCTCCGAACGCTCCGGCGCTCAACTGAGAGTCTGGCGTGTTTAGGGATGTTTGCGATTTGGCTTTTTGCGCGTTTATTGGCACCATTTTAACACCTACAAAAATAAACAAAACAACACGTCCCTTAGTTTGTTAATATCATAGCAAATTATTCTTTTTAAGGTCCTGAGAGGAGAAAATTGAATTGCGGTTTGATTTTATTTTTTGCTAAATTTCTTCCTAAGGGGTAATGTGGGTTTATTCAGCCATTGTTGACTCCTTAATTCCAATATTTGTGCATTTAGGTATTTCAGTTGCTTTTTTAGTTCATCGTATTTTATACATATTTCAAATTAGATTTTACTCCTCATCACGACTGGAACAAATAAAACATTCCAATGCTTAATTAAAGTACTGAAGGCTTGTCTGTTCTGCACAGCACAACAGAGCACAATGCATATTCTGCAATTTCAGTGTAGTTTAAACTTAAAATGTATTAAACTATTTAATAAATCATTAAATAGCCTAAAGAAAACAAATTCTGCTTTGCTGGATGAGTGTTAAAAGAACATTGAAAGAAGGAAATTTTTTTTGTTTAGCGACACGGGGAAGGCTGTGTTTGATTTGAACAACACTGACTGTTTTGCGATTTGATCATTTGACGCTTACAATTATAGTGATCATTAACCTTCTTCGGTGGTAATTTTTATTATTAAGAATGAATATCAAATGGACGTTACGATTGCGCCGAAGAAATCGATAAATGCGACGAGGTTAACGCCTGCGTTATTGCGTATTTGGGTCGACAGACAATAGCCAAATTAATTCTATATTTTATTTCTAATTTTTATTTTATTTTCTCTCAAAAAGCCCTAAAATCTTTCCATTTATTTTATTCTTTCCTGACATTTTTCCTTTTGAGTCTTTTGGCAAACGTAAAAATTCCATTAAATTTCTCAAAGTCTTGTCCAATTGCAATTGGATTTTACTTAATTAAGCGTGGCAAAAGGTGCTGGATTGCTTTTTAAAAACTATCTATGTAAAATAATTAACTGCGACAAAGGATAGAGCTGACATAGCCCTTTTTTGTAGTCCTGGCTAGACGTTCGAGCACAAATCTCGGAAATAAAGGGAACAAAATATGATCAAAGTACTTTTCAGAGGAATTTCAGGATGTCATTACAAAAGAGTTAGCACACATTGGTTCCATTCAGTTCGGATCCAAGAGGTCCCGTTAAACAAAGCGTCAAATTGACTATCGGTATCAGCTGTGATGACGGTCACCATAAACTACCAACATGTAGGCCTATTAAAAATTATCCAAACAATTTTATTTGAGCTATTTCCTTTTTTCTGAAAAAAATTTAACACCAACCCTATTAAAACAGTAGTTTTGCTCAAATAATTTCAAACAATTGCATCGTTCATAATTGAGTTGTTTTAATTCCGGTTTCATCCTTACATAAAAATTGAGATAGGATGTGAGAGGGCACCCCGATTTTCAGCTATTAATTCGCTAGTTTAGTACTTTGACCGCTCAAGCACAGTCCTTCCAACATTAAAAAATGAAAACAAAACCTGTTTTCACATTCTCAATAACTTCCCCTCCGTAACGAAAAAACCATCTTTACTAATTGTTCAAGACGTGAAGGTCATCATCATCTTTTAAATACTAACTAATTTATTGACAATTTACAGACCGAGGGTTCATTGATTTTCAGGTTTGTATATTACGTACATCAGATTTGTTATATACCGTATATACACATTACATGTTAATATTAACATTCCTTTTTTTCATCCTTCCACATCAACTTGTACATAAGCTAAACACAAATGAACTAGATTTGAATCTAACAATATTATCCTCTTTTTACACAATTTTACCAGAGAATAAATCATTTATTTATTTTTAACTTGAAGGATTTTCCATTTTTAAGATAGTTTTTCACATAAGACTATTCAAAACCTTCCTAAAATATTAATAAATTAGGCTTTGGAGGCTGACTTATTTAGACTGACGGAAAAACAAAAGAGGTTACAGAAATTTTTATTTTATTTATTATGTCGAGCTGTCGAGCTGGTTTTGAGTTGATGAATACAAACCAAGTTGAAGCAAAGTTAATTTTTCAAGATTGTATAGATTCTTAATGAACACTAAAGGTGTTTTAACAAAGGAAAATGTAAAATGAGTTAGATTTAAATAAAAGAAAATGGGGAGACTTACGTGTAATTTGAAAGAATATCTCAAAATCAGATGTTAAACTTTAGAGAAAAGTTGTTGACTCCAAAAAAATTGGAACAAATTCGAAAATAGAAACCGAACTGAGGTAGAGGCAGACTCTGCCTCTGCGCACGGAAACGAGCGAAGAACACGAGTAAAACTGCAAAAAAAGAAGATTTAAGAGAAAATCATTTCATTCATAAGGCAAGCACGAGGAGAACTGTTAAATGTTCATTGCGTAACAACTCGAGAGCAAATTCAACAAACAAAAATAAAGATAGCTGTGTGCGTTTGCGAAATACGAGAGCGAACACTTTTTATAAGTCATAAGTTTTTCCTAACATCAAATCGGGATGTGTTCAAATTCGATTAAAGTCTCCATAATTTTGGTCCGATTAAACATATTTTTACATCGTTTTAGTAATAGGAAAACTGGCTTTGCAGGATTACATTCGAAGTACAAAGTTCGGCATAAAAGTTTTCAAGCAAGAAGTTTGATTGCTATCAAATAAAGTCAAACACGAATAAAAACAGTTTTTTCGTGATCTAAATGTATTCTCAACGTTCACATTTATAACACATCCCTGCCATAAGCTAAATACTGAATTAAGTATATAGGTAACGTGACCCAATTTATCGTGGTTTATCGATCGAGTAGGACGTTTTGTTTTTGTTTTGCTTGATCAGCTGATTCTGAACCAACTTAAAAACCACACTTTGTTAGATCCTTTTTAAAAGTATAACTATTCCACAAAATTAAGAGTTTAACGAGTAATTTGTCACAAAAAAATACACGTCTAGGTCAAGGAATGTTTTTTTAAAAATCAAATTAAATGCCTTATGATAACTGGTTCATTTTTTAGCACTAAAAAAATTATTTTTCTCACGAGAGGCACTATTCAAATGAGCGATAGAACAGAATTATTCCAATAGGTTTTGTGAAAACAAACAAAAACTCCTGTACGACCGTCCGAAGAAATTAGTTTGACGTTAATCAAAAATGGACAGATGATATTAATGGTATTTATACACACGTCTTGGCAATAATCATAATTACCATAACAATCCCAACGCACAATTTAATATCCAAATTGTTTTTAAATATTTATATGAAAAGGAAATTCAGAGGTAAGGAGAATTTATTGCATTGTTAAATAAAACAGTGCTGCCATCTAAGAAATAAACTCAACTCTTTAGTTTAACAGTTGACCACTAGAAGTCTCTTATTGTCAGTTTCCATCAAGTTAATAAATGAGGTAATGTGATTTTCCGGTCAATACAAAGGTGGATTTTAAGTTTTAAACTAAAAATTACGTTCATTTGTTTACTTCCCAGTTGCAACTTCTTATTTGGAAAGCGAAGACAGCGTAAAATTGCTCTTAAATAAATAAGTGGAACTGGGGTAAGTACCCCTAGAGCTGATCACCTGTAATAACATTTCCCAAATTATGTGAGAAACTTTTAATATTTAATATGTGGCATTGTTCTGTAAATGTTTAAGGAACCATAACTTAGAAGAGAAGAAGGGTCAGAAAGGTTAATCAATTAACAGATTCGAAAAATGTACTTGAATTTGAGGGATGCAAATAGAAAATAATTACTTTAGAAAATCAAGCGACCGTTTTACTGACGTAATAAATATGACAAGCGCAAAATTTAAGCGTAATATTTTTAATCATAATAAGCTGGAATAAATTGATTATCCAAGAGAATATAAACAAGATGAATGGTAAAATGTATGAGATATGGATTCTGCGCGTGGTCCTTGCCTCTTGCTGTCTACCATTTCTTGACAGGATTTCAGACGTTTGTCGCACGCGGCTCGCTGAACACGAAGCGTTCGTGTTGTGTTTTGTCATTTTTTTCTCTTTTTTTTCTCGGCGTTTTCTTATCGTTTGTTTTTTGCTATAAGTGGGGAAATGTTTATTTTTGTAAGTTAGGACCGAGTTTCTGATCTTGTAAATCAATTTACGAGATACTTTTTGAAAAATATTTTATACAACAAAATTTCTTCGTGAAAGGTTTTTTCTTTTGCCTTCCTCGAAAACGAAATTTATTTGGGAGAGTCTTGGCATTGTTTAATTCTGACAATTTATCAATAAGATTGAAGTTTGATTGCATTGGAAAATGAATTCAAGAAAAGAGGCCAGAAATCAAGACAAATTTGAGATTGGTGAGAAGGTAACACTACAAAGCAGGCGACACTCTATTACATAAACAGAAACTGAAATAGAAACTACTAATGAAATGAAACAAAGCAGAAGAAAAGGAAAAGGGAAACCCTTATTATCGTTAGGCTCTAATCTGTTAGTGTTAAAACACATAAAACATCTAAATTACAGTAAAGGAAAAGTGAATAATGTCATAAAACTATAAATGCTAATCAGCTGATACCTGAAATATTTTACCGCTATGAAACGTTTCGCTAGAGTTCGCACACACTCGCGATATGATGCGTTATTTCGCACTTGTTACTGAATTACATTGGTACTGTTATATGTTACAAATTTGCTTGTATCAATATCAAATAATGGGATTTAAAAATTATTTTCAATTAAATTTAAAAAGCTTGAGCAGTGTCAGAAACCTATAATTTCTCCTTTTTTTGTAATTTGAAAAATACAAAATTTGCTTAAGTTTTGCTTTTATGGATGATCAAAAATTCTGACTTCGAATAAAAATTAGATTTTGAATTTTGGTTTGTCATGGCTCTTAAATTTCTAATTAACTGATTTTGTCCATTTCATATAAAATTAATTTGATCATTTTTCGAAGCTAACTTTCTCACAGTGAAATGTATTTAAATTTTAGATTTCCCTTTTTCATTGTTTTTTTAAAGATTTAACGGAGCATTTTTTATACAACAAACCTTTATTTTTTATAGCAGGTGTTAAATCCATCTCTTTATTCGCGTTTGAAAGAAATCAATAGAAAAAAGGCTTTCACATTTTACATTTGGATGTAAGATTTAAGATTGAACTTCGAAGTTTATTACCAAATTGCCAGAAAGTCTCTTCCTCCAAACATTTATCTTGTTATTTATTTGTATAGATTATAACGGGAGCTTGAAGACAAACAAAACCTATGGACTTGGTAATAAACAATGAATTGGTGTCACGTATATAAATTACGAAAACCTAGGATTTGCTGTCTCGAACGGAGAGACTCGTCAAGGAAATATGTCAGCCTTAGGTGTCAAAACGTCAATTAGAGCGGCTTAAAACTGAAAAAAAAAAACCAGAAGTTTAAACCTGGAATTGCATAACCTATGCCACTGTCAGGGTCGCGTCACTCACCCCTTGCCATTTGTCGGATTTACTCAAAAAATTACAGAATTTTTTTTTTTTTTTATGGAAGTCCATTTTGGGATGGTAATTTACAACTTTTATCCTAAATAGTGAATCTTTGGGTGTACAATAGGGCTTGTATTGCACAGTTATGATGATAAGAAAGAAGTGGTTAGGCATTCCTAACACTTCTGTAGTCCAAAAACATAAGTAGCGTATTAGTAAGTGCAACGCAAATATTTAAAATTTTTTGTTTCTTCTGTAATTTTTTTTTGTTACAAACGCCTTCCCGTTTCTTTGTATGTTCTATAATTTCATGTCAAGTCATGTAATTATAACTTTATATACTTTAGTTTTCTTCTTAGTGTAAAAAAGGTTTTCGTACCCAGACTAAACCAAAACAAATTACAAGAAAAATGAATACAGGATTTTCTTTAAAAATTAAAATGGAAACCATCGAATTTTCCAATTAAAAAAATGCTTAATTTTTTATCAGGCAGAAGCCTGTGTTGCTGTTAGGATTTCACTAACACTTTACGCTTCAATGTTGCTTCGTTAGCTCTTGCTCATCTGTTTTTCCTTTAAGTTGATTCCATTGTAGTAAATCTGATATTCATATCACTCTAATTTGGATTTTGCTTAAGCACTATAACTTTTGTCGATTATGATTTATCAGTTGGAAATCTAACGAGAATTTACAACTTCAGTTACATATTAAGTTGGTATGTAAAGGTGGAAGACTCTTGGACTCTTTCCCGTATTTATTAAGTGAAAGGGATTGAACTCGTTCGATTGAATCAGCTAATTGAGTTAAATTAGCGTTTTCCAATAATTTCTGAATAATCTCATGCTTTTGGAAACTTTTTTTTGGGTTTTTCACTTCCTCTTTTTAATACATAATGTTATTTCCTCCCTCCTCTCTTTTTCTTTCTTGCTTCGTTCTACATAATTAACTGTAATTGTTTAGCCCCTGTAATAAAGCTATTATATAATGAAATATATTACTGATTTTAGAATTTCCCCCAAAACGTTTTATCTCAAAGATTTTATGAAAGTCCCTTTAACCTTTTTTGACTGTACAATTTAATTTTCTCTCAAACAGAATAGAGCATGAAAGATGAGATAAAAATAAACCCGAGGGACTTTGTAACTTCTGTAAATGCTTATTTGAGCTTAAAATTTTCTTAGAAACTCGTTATATTTTAAAGGATGATAAAATATACTGAATAATGCATGAGTGGGAAGATACCGAAGTGTTAGATGTAAATTAACAGTCCATAAAAGGAATTAGATTAATTTGTCACTCATTCCTTTAATATTATATATCACATTTTTGTTTCCCTTTTCAAGGTAAAAGTAGATTTCGTTTTCAAGAAATGATGAAAATCCCCAAAAAAAGTTTTATTAATAGTTCATCATTTTGGGATAAAAAATCTTGGATAGTAAAAGAACACGAGTCGCGAATATAATGAAAAACATATAAATGTATAACCAAGTAAGTTTTGTTCTTACAAAAGCGGTGACTTGATCTGGTGAATAATTTGGTACTCGTTATACTAACGTTAGAAGAACGGTTTTATGCTGGATTTCGTACCCGTAGATTGGGATATAGACACGAACCTGGAGCTGACTGGCGAAGGAAGAGGCATCCGTCCAAGGGCCCGCCTTCTTCGATATTTATCGGAAAGGCACAATGATGATTCGATTCCGAGAGAAGTCGACAGATCTACCACGATGATTTTTCACAGGTAGGACCCCCGTTCATTTAACTTTTCTCGCTTTTTGAAAATTGTTTGCCTGTTTTTATTTATATATGCAGGAGGCATAGTTCTTGACTTAGACATTATGGTCGTGAGTTCGAATGCTTCTCCCGCATCCTGTTATACCTAAAAAATGGTGAACAACGGGATTAAAACCACTATGTTTTTATTTATATAGCCTATGAAAAACCTGAAGGATTCAATTGGACAGGCTACTTGGATCGACTCAGACTTACAGAAGTTTATTAGAACGAAATTACGAATTCATTTTTCGTGAACTCAGAATTTTTCTAATCAGTCCATTTGGTCTTTTTTTTAAATATGCGCACCCATGAATCATTGAAGGAAATGCTCTTCAGGTTTAGTCACACTTCATATATTTAATAAGTTTCAAATACTAAAAAAAAGCAGGGCCTTATGACAATTTTAGATTTGATTATGATATATAGATTTGGTCTCCGGTCCTCGTTTAACTATCTTTTCTCTTGTATCAAAGGATACTTTATTGACGGTCGAGGATTCAATTTTCACTATTTCGAACATATCTCAATCAAGTCATTGATTGAATGTTTTTTCTAAAATATTGATATCAATTGTGATAGCAGTTTTCGTTACGTTGTTTTATCTGAAAGGCTATTGGCTGTCTCACAAACAATCACGGCCAATACTATCTGACTAAAAAACCGAAGGCTTAATTACTTACTTCTAAATGCTTACTTTATTTATTTTTATACTTAACTTAAATTTGATATGTACCCAATAAACGGCTTTATAGCTTATCCATCAATTTTTCACTTTTAACAGGATCATCATCATAAAAATTGACTTTAAACACTTAAGTCACTCGAATCAGGCTATTTATTTACGTTTATTTCTTTTTAATTGTTTTTGACATTATGTTTTAATCGTTGAGTACTGAGTCCCTTTTCATAAAATGTACCAAAAGTGCGTAGTGAAAAACAGGGGAAAGAAATGAAAGATTGAGACATTGAAAAAAGTCAAAACTTAGTCAAGAATTTTTGAATTTTTATTATTTATTTATTCAGAAAACTTCACATTGTGACATAAAAATATTTACTGTGTAATAAAAACAAAACTGCGAGAAAATGAAAATTTTGTGCCGTTTACAAACATATTTGTTAAGACAAACCCATGTAAACCCTCTTTTCAACCTGCACAGATCAAAGAAGATTCTTTAGCGCACTGCCGTATTTATTACTGCACGACACAAAAACGCAATTTTCACCCCAAAATTGTCTTTGTTGTACATTGTTTTTCTTGATCTTCTACCATTTTTGGAGTGTTTATATTATTGGTGATGTTAACTGATATCTTGTCATTTCTTGTTACTGTGATCAATTACAAATTATATGCCTTCAATCTCATCCTCTTGGAAATGTTAAAAATTGATATCCTCCAATATTTCAGCGTTTTTCTTTTATTTAGGTAAACATAAAATATCTTGTTAAATTAATAAGATAGCATCCCATGGTAGTCTTATAATTATGGACGATAGATACATGCCTTTTTTTCTTGAATTCACAAATTCTTTTTTCTTGACTGTCACAGGTGTGCTTCTTTTTGTGGAGAGTAGTATATATAAATGGCTTACAGTTGCTTTATTTCTCATTGTAAAAACCAAATCAATATATCCTTCTGTTGAAAATATTTGGCTTCTACAATTGCTGTTTTTACCTCAATTGGTGTGTCCTGTCGACACACACTAGCGTGATATGCGGCGGACACACGGATTTAGCCTAGATAGACTGTCGTTCATATTATTGATATATCGACACCCAGCACTTATACTGTAAAAGACGTATTTAAGGGTTAAATGGAAAAGTATAATTATGCTTTCTTCACTGAGCTCCATGTTTTTTACCATTTATATTTTTCCCTCTTTCGAAAAAGACCTAAATGAAGTTCTCTTTAAATTCCTCTAAATGAAGTTTGACGTTATTGTTTTCCATGTATCTGTTTCAGGAAAAATTATTATTGATACATCATATCCTTTTCTGCTTCCTTTGTCCACCCAACCACGGAGTCGTTTCAATATTATCAATGTTCACCTTTTTTGTACATTTTTCTTTAAACTATTTGTTTAAATTCTTTTTGCATCCTTAGGTATTGCGTCAACGGCGCAAGTCTATAATTAAGAATCACTCATTTCATTTGTTATTAATTCGAAAGGGATAATTCTAAAATGAGAACTTCCGGGCCGCATTTTAGAATTTCAATTAAAAATGTCTTAACCTCTTTTTTTGTAGCTAACCAAAACTCGTTTCTTTTGTCACGTCCGGAAAATAAATTAAAAGATTAAAGTGACTCAGTTGACTGCTTACAATAAGCCAAAAACGTCTATCTTGCCTCCTTTTAAAAGAAGATTTTGAAGATGATGGAAACTGTATCTACTGGTTTAAAGAAGTCATATGATTTATTCAAACTTAATTAGCAAATAAAATTCAAAATGGCCAGTTTAGGAAAACCTCAATAAAAGTTTTTAAAAAAGGTTCCTCTGTCCTCTACTTTCTAAAAAAAAAAATTGTCTTCTAATTTAAATTTAACACTTTCCCTTTATGAATTCTTTAATTTCAACGAAAAGTTATAATTGTCGTGTTTTTTAAAAAGTTTACCACAGTTTTAATTCATTTTAAGATTGAATGATGGCCTTTTGAGAAAACTAACCAATACCCCTAAACAGGATAACTATACAAGGTTAATTTAAAATTTTTACGAGTGATTTTCATAACGGGAAAATCACTGAAAAACAGTTTTTTGGTTATCACAAAATAGTTGCTTTTTTGTTACTACAACCCGCGTAAGAGTGGGAATAAACAAAATCTTAACTGTATATAACACTAATCGTACCGATCATAGATAAAAAAAATTATACAATTCAAACATTTCGCCAACCTAAAAGTTATTGTTTTGACGTTTAGAAAACTGAAAAAACAAAGAACACTCGGATGACAATGAATTTAGTTAAGAATACAAAGAGTGTAAGTGGCAAATGATGACGGATAGAGGAGGATTACAAATTAAAAGACGTAGAATTTAATCCGAGAAGGAGAAGGAGAGAACCT
The DNA here is from genome assembly GCA_016920875.1 of Columbicola columbae. Classification (NCBI taxonomy): domain Eukaryota; kingdom Metazoa; phylum Arthropoda; class Insecta; order Psocodea; family Philopteridae; genus Columbicola; species Columbicola columbae. The sequence continues at coordinate 14,469,730 of JADMLL010000009.1, read as the reverse complement.
TCATCATTTACCATTATGCCTGCAGTTTTAAGTTTTTAATGTTAAGATTTAGTTTATTCGCACGCTTGCACGGGTTGTAATACAAAAAAAGCAATTTTTTAATAAATATAACTCTAATTCCTTATATAAAAAAATAATAAATAATTAGTGTTTAATAGTACAGTGGGCCTGATAGTGTGTACGAATATTGAATGTTCAAAAGTAGAGGGATGTAAAAAATATGGGCAAACACTGTGTTTTAATGTTTATTTATCAATATGTATATATAATGAAGTTAAAGAGGTGTGTTAAGTGCTTTCGGGTGTTTCCTTTTTAAATTTTACTGTTTTGTTCTCCTGATCCGACCAACATTGTAATCTGATGGCTACTCTGACGGATGTCCCCTGAGAGGGGATAGTTAAACGAGGAGACAGTGTTAAACAGGCGAAACTTTAAAAACGTCGAAATAGCGATTGTCCGAAGGTCGAGGGCTGCCTGTAGTTGTGTCTGAAACCAAGTTGGACACTTTTAGAAAGCATTTTTGTTTAGAGGTAGAAATCTTCCTTAAGGCTCAACCGATCTTTTAATGTTAAGATGGTCGAAAGACTACCTCCTTGCGTTGCTGAGTTTTTATTTAGGAACAAAAACTTTTGAATTCAAAACTTTTTTCATTGGGAATTAACAGAGGCGATTCATCACCTCTGTTTCGCAGTCAAGGTCTTCCTTATTCGGTGGCTTTACTACCGACCTGGGCACACATCCAAAATATCCTAATGAGCGCGCCTATTACAAATCTAACGTCAGTCAGAAATCATCCCATGAGAACACGTTACTTTTTATTCTAAAAAGAAAGAAAAATTTTGAAGAAAAAAAATTTGTTCATGTAAAATAAGGGTTGAAATAACCTCGGCAGCATTTTCTTCTACGCCAAAACGTGATTATCGTTTTTTAATCATTTTTCCTCTTTTCTTTTTTTTCAACTTTGGTGTAATGAATAATTTGAAGTTTATTGCCTTAAGTCAGTTATTCGACTCACCCTTTGTGGAAGTTTGTTCAACTATCAGAAGTTTAGTTCAGTGATAAGTTAGACATAAACCTGTCACATCGATCGAGTTTTGGACTCTGGATCTATTTCTATCCAGTTCTATACAAATTATTTCTTATTTCAATAAACCCTGACAGAAGCTCTTTCCTTTTCATATTTTTAAAATATTTATTCAGTTTCTTTCTAACTGAAAGAATCTAATTTAATTTATGATATATAATTAGAATTTAATTTATGATTATTTGCTCTGTCAGAACAACTGTCTTTTGTCCGGTTCAATTGAAAGATTTTCAATAACTTATAATATAAAATATGATGAAGAATTAAAACATTGGTTTGTAATACTGTTCTTTCGTTTGCTGTACCTTTAATGCCCCCGGGCAAAATATGGGAAAATTATATAAATAATTTCGTTTGCTGGTAATTTTTCTAAAAAATTTCTATTTAAATTTGATTTCGGTAATGTGTTCAGTTTTGTTCAATTTTCTGTTTTATTTTACGTGTAACGGTAAGGCAACATGTCAGGTTGCAAGTTCTGTGTAAAATTATTTTATTTATTCTTTAATAGGTTCCTTATGGTACGATTATTATTTCAAGAGTTTACATGAAATTGGAAGAAATGGCTGGGTTTAAAGTCTTCCTTCGTATATTTTCCGGATTCTCGCACGATGAATTCCTTATAAAACAAATACACCTCTTGCGTGACCGTGACACACACTCACGCACACTTACTCCACCAACGACCCATCTGTTTTACCGGCCTCTGAAAAGTTTCGATTACACACCTAGGTAACACCTGGGCGGAACCACTTTTTATAAAACAATTTTTTCGTTTACCTTTCTTCCAACCATTTGCTCTGAACTATGGTCAAGTAGGTGTCCAGTAACTGAGCTTTTTCTCATTATGTCGAGCCAATCGTCAAAAGAAAATGCTGGCAAAGTTATCAGGCGGTGGTGCGAGGTCATCTGATCTTGAATGTAGGAAATGCCTAAAACTGGTTTTAGTCACCTCGCCTACGCAGTAATAGATCATTTGTTTAATAATAAAATAATCAGTTTGTTTTCTTTGTTACGATTTAAATACTGATACATCCTTCGATGAGTTTTGAGATTTTCGTGGCCGTTACAATCAATGTTGGTGACACTATTCTTTTAGCTTTAAGGATCGCACCATGAAATGGTAAATTGAGGGAATCCTTTAGAGCAGATATGCATAAAAAAGATTTGAAAGTAAAGTAAAACGAGGAAACATAAAGAGAACAAGTGTATGCTCGCTTCGGTTGGAAACCCTTGAATTAGTTTGATGATTATAAAAATAAACATTGCATTGATGATTATGAAAAACCTGCGTTGTAATGAAGCTGCAGATGTTAAGGCCAAAGTTCATCAAACTAAAATGAGGGGGGCAATTTCATTCACTTTGGACGTCTGTCAAAAGCTTGGTCGTTGAAATTCCTCAAATCCTCCCTTTTATTTTTCATTCCCATGCTTTCTTGAAAATGTTAATTCGGTAGAATTTTACGGAAGAAACAGATTTTAATTACACTATCGTTGTACCGTATATCGCATTTGTTATTTATTATCGATAGCTTCTAAAAGTTATAAAAGAGACAGTAATAATGTTTGTTGCAAACAAACATGCAAATAGAAAAGGTTGTAAATTTAGTGCGCAAAACTCACAAAAAAATTTTAAAAATTGGCACTGGTGTATTCAATGCCTGCTTATATTCTTCATGTTTTAAACAAAGCTTTTCCTGTCTCTTTTGTGTAAAATGACGGATTTATTTGAAACAGGCTTAGAAATCGCGTATTTTTGGATTTTCAACGACTCTTTTCCACTTTTGAAAAATTTTCATTCATAAATAAATAAAGACTATTTGTTTATCCAGGTGAAACTCCTCTTGAGTATCCGTCCTCCCTTTGGGAGGAAGGAGGGATTATGTCGGACATGAACCGACTAAAACCCCTGAGTGGACCTCCTAAGGGCTTAAAAAAAGATCGAGTTGCGAATTAGTGATCTAGGTAAATGAAGACTTAACATTTTATGTATTAAAACAAAAATTCGTTTTAAACCCTAAAGTATTGTTATCATTGGTTATTAAGTTACTAAATATTTTTTTGTATCTGATATTGACGGATTTGTATATTAAATACGGTTAGAACTTTATATCGTAACTTGTGACGCATTGAATAATAGTTCATAAATATTTAATTTTCATCAAATATACAGTTAATTTTTTTTCTTTCATGTTCACAGTTCATTATACCTGAAAGTGTTTTGTTTGTGAGAATATAAAAGTCTAAGCAATCAATCACATAATTGCTTTTTTTCAGTGAAATACCTCTTTTGCTCTCGATAGAGAAAAATATTTATGATGGCGGAACTTTAGTTCGTCATTTAAAGCAGCTTATTAGGTAATAATGCACAAGCCGTTTCTTACACAGAGTTGTATATTTTACAAAATAGAAAGGAGAATTTAATCGGTGCCTGAATGTAGCAAATAATCAAATTTTACATTTGTCTTTTTTATTGCTAATAATTACCTCTTTCCAATGACTTGTTATAGGCGAACTGGACTTAGTGTTATACCTCTTTCTGGTTTCAAATGTTTTTTGAAATCCATTTTGCTTTGTACTTCATTACCTCATTTAACACATTAGGTATGGTGGTGATCTACTCAGGGGTGTTTATAAATCTCCCATGATGCCTTTGAAACGTTTTTGATTGCCTTTAAAATTTTAACTTGTTAAAACTGAAGGAAAAAATTACGAGGTAATGATGGTACAGATGAATTTGTTTTTCGGGTTCTCGTACAATAACAGAGTTATTTAGTTTCGAGCGAAGTATGAGAGGACACAATAGAAGAAAGGAAAAGATAGATGATAGAGGCTAAGAGAATAAAGAATTTATGGAGTTTAGTGACTTATATCTCTTGAGCTGTCATTGGTCTTGTCGTTCATTGAGAAGGAATACTGCAGAAGGACTACGATGAACGGCCATTCAAGAAAAATTGTTAAAAAGACGTTATGGTTTCCTTCTTTCGAGTGAGAGCAATCAGATCGTTGCTGATAACGTGGATAGGAATGAACCAAGGAGTACCCACCAGGATTCTTAAGGTTTTGGATTGGAAACGTTCCAGGATTTCTATGTTGGAGTTGGCAGAGGAACTCTATGGATCCCTTCGAACACTTCTTCCTTAAGTTTTCCCTTTTTTCTTATATCCTTACTATGAAACTACCATTCCTACTATTGGTTTTATTATTATTTTATTTTAACTATTCTTCTCCTCCTCTTTTAACCATTCCCTCACTACATTGGTGTGTTCTGCAGACAAAAAGCTTTTTTCAACTCAGACCAAATGCTTATTCTCTCATTTAGAGACAGGTGTCGATTGGCAAAGGGCTATAAAAAAAATTGTCTTACCACCAAGCTTCAAATTTAATGGAGAAAAACTCACCAAATTTATTTATTCCATGATAATACGCTTGCATTATTTGAGTAGTTTTTTTTTTAATTCTTAAAATAATATAAGTTAGGTGGATGTTTCGTTATTCGTCAAAGGACTTACCGAACTTGTCAAAGTCTTGTTGATTACTGCTTGAGACGAGTACTCAGTGTATCCGAGCACCAGCAATATTCTCAATTCACAATGACTGAATTTAACGTTACCGAAAATTGTATGATATCAGGATTTTCCTTATAAAATACCAGTTGAATTACTAAAATGAAAACAAATTTAATGATAAGCTTCATGTGACGCCGAATGCTTTCACGTTGGTGTTAGGAAAGATGGTAGAGAAAAAATTCAAACTTTGCACGCCGGTTTTTTTGAACAATACTGGTAACATTTTAGTAGAATATAAATATGCGTTTTGGCCTCTGTTTGCCGGCCATTATCTCTTCATGCCTCCCTAGAAACTTTTAAAGTCATTCTTTTTATCTTTTTTTTATGAGCGATGCGATTTCCGCTTTTTGTTCTATCTCCCAATTATGGATAAGTAATCAAAAGATTAAGCGTTGTATTCACTTTTCAAGGTCAGTCTTCACTAGGATTAAATTATAACACCAGTAATTGTACAGTATTTAAGATAAGAATGCAACGCCATTAAACGTAAACGCAATCGTGCTTGAAAATTAACGATTAGTTTTCTTAAATTTTTTATTTACTTTTCTTAACGCGCGAATAAGCCTAATTACGAATTTATTATTGAATTGATCATTAGTTTTTATAAAAACAAACAGTACCTTGATAATGAAGATTCGCCTATTACATCGCTTGGAGATTCTGAGTCAAAGCTCCTTTGCACACAAATTGATGGGCAACTAAGTCGCCTTTCTTCGCCAGAAAAGGGCTTTTCAACGTCCTCCTCCCGTTTGTTCCATTTTTCAAACTAGTATGTATGAAAATTTCATTTTTTTTTTTACATAAGTTTATAGATCATGTCTTATTAATGAGCATTTCTCGCCTCACCTCGCATCGATATCATTCTTAATTAGTGTCATAAATGGGTCTTTGTTTGATGTGATCAAATTTTTCTCACAAATAATAAAATTCGTATTTAAAAATGAACTTCACGCTCATATCCCTTTGTATTTCTGTTTTGTATTTCTACTTCAACTTGATGTTTTTTTTGCTGACTCGTTTGACCCAGTCACTTGTTACGGCAAGAAAAAGCTCCTTTTTTGAGTTCCACGGTCGTTTCTGTTCTATGTCAAATTATTACAAGTAAATATTTTTTCAAATTTTTTTTCTAAGTAATTATTATTAAGTGAGGTCTGTAGATTCCAAAAATCGACTTTCGGTTGAAAAACATGCAGAAATAAGCAAAATATGACGTCATAAATACGTTGGGACATTTATGTCCCTATGTACACTAAGAGCACATCGATAACTATGTTAAATATTATACATTGGATGAATTAGATGCTTCATTTTCGAAGTAGATTGACTCCATTTTTTGTACATTTTCATGTCAAAGAACTTGTTTGGGATATGATCTTACACAAAGGGTATAACATTATGCCCTGCTATGTTAAGAGAAGCCAATAAAATGGGTTTTTAATGTATGATCTAGACGTGATGCTAATACTGGACAATTATCTCAGTTCGAACGGAATTTTGGCAAGAAAACACTGTACGTCGATTATAACTTGGAAGGATCGGTTATCTTGCACTTTACCGGATCTTTAGCCGGCCAACTTCATTTCACCAAAGCCTCCGACCACCGTATAGAGAACGCAGGCAGGCTCACCTAAAACAGTTGCTGTTCTCTGTCCTGAGGTAATTCATAAATGCAGCCAAAGTAGGGGGAAACCCGACACAAGAGACATAAGAAGTGGCCAGAAAATGAAGAATTAAATACTATCATTGTGTATTTTCTTTTACACGATATTCAAGCGAATAATACATACAGTATATCAGATATATACGGATAAGTGCGATACATCATTTTCATGAGCCCCCGTGAAATGGATTGAATTTCGACATGCATAGGCATGACCACTAATAGGTGGCTACAGGCAGCAGGCAGTGCAAAATTAGAAAGATCGTTTGGCAAAGGTCTAGCGGAAGAAGTATCAAATACATTTAAGGACTGGAACCTTAATGATAATGTGGAAAAATTATGCTATGATACGACTGCACCTAATTAAAACTAACTCAAATTAAACTTATGTGCGTTTAATAGAAAATCTAGAAAGACAGTAATTTTTGCTTTCGACCATCATGTTGGTGGTCAACTGTTGCTGAAAAGTGTATTTGAATCAAAGATCTAAAAGCTCACTAGCAGTTTAGAGTTTGGAGAAAACTAAAAGAATATTAATTTCAGTGCTGTATGGAACTAACGCACTGATTTCGTCAAATAACGTCTATGTGAGGCGAACTTCATTAAAATATATACAGTATGTATGAATTACGAGCTCGAAAGTATTCATTCTGTTTTTAACACCTAAAGACATTATCAAAGTCTGTATTTTCATCAATACCTAGAATTCACTATTCTTTCGTGCTGCTGTTGGCATTGATTTTCTTTATTCCTTTTCACTACCTCTTCTATAAATCTTTTCCTTTTGACCATGTTTCCCTTAATTGCCAATTCCCCGACCCCATTTCTTTCAAAATACTTCTATCTTTCCTTTTTCCACTCAGTTTTTGACTGCTCTTTATCTATATCTGCCAAACATTCCTTCAGCACTTCATTCTTCGATTCCAACCTTATCTTCCTATCATAATTTACAGCTCTCTTTCCGCTTTCTATTCTTATTAGGCTTCTTTTAGTCTCTTCTAGAACTATATAATTTGGCGTCAGGTAATGGAGACCTAGGACCCACCTTAAATATTCCCTTTGTATAGCTTCCAGCGCAGGGTATTCCTTCCACCCTTAGATCTCTGCTCCATATAATATAACGTTTTTGACGAGATAATCAAAAATAATCGTCTTCCTCCTAAAGTCCCCTCCCAGTTTTCTCTTTCCTATTCCCCACACTGCTTTCATGACTGTTGCCCCTTTCTTTGCTAGTTTTTTAAGATGTTCTTCTTTTTTGTATTACTTTGGAAGGTGAATCCTAGGTACTTAAATTTTTCAACAACTTCTATTTCGTTTCCTTTCAATATTCAAGACCTTTCCCTTCCTCTTCTTCCTTTCTTGTAAATCATCATTTTGGATTTTTCCATATTTATTACAATATCTCTTTTTTCCGTAAATCTTTCGAACCTGGTTATCACTTCTCTCATTTCTCTCTCAGAGGTAGCAAAGATGGCCAAATCGTCTGCGTACACGAGCGACCATATTTTTGTCTTCCCTATGACCACTCCTCCTGCTTGACCTTTCCTTAGTGTTTCCTCTATTTCTGAAATGTAGATCGCGTATAGGGTTGGGCTGAGAGGGCAGCTTTGCCTGACTCCTTTTTTGGTCTAAAACTCTCTGGAGTATTCTCCGTTCGCCCTTACTATGTTGGATGTCTCTTCATATGTATCTTTTATCTTCTTTATTAGAAAAGGGATGTCTCATTAGTATAACTATTGATATTTAGTCACGTATTAATTTTTTTACTGCGATTCAATCGCCCGTCAATCACTGGTTAGACAATTATAGATTATACATTAGGTGTTCAGCCTCCTCATTGGTCACTTTTGGATCAATGATACCTCACAAAATAAGCTGGTCTCTTGATTGGTAATTTCAGAAATGTTTTTTTTTAATTTTCTCGTAAAAAAATAAAAAGGAGGAAAACGAGAATTGTAAAAATTGGTGAGGGTCGTAAAAAACATAATTATTAATGAGAGAAAAATAAGACCTGGATGATATTCTTAATTTTTAGACGAAGAAAAAAGGAAAAGGAGGTTCCGGAAGTACACTCATGTATTGGAGGGATCGTCCCGATTCCTTAGGGATAGATGTAGTGGAATTTTCGGTTTCACTATAGAACCCTTCGCAGGATGCGAGCTGTGACCATCATGACGATCTCTTAGACATCCCAGTCCTTGCTGTATTCTGACAGTTTTTTCCGACTATTACTTCAGATGTTTAGGATGATCTCAAGAACCCGCATCATTGTTGGTAGAATCTACGTCCTTACACTCCACATTATATTAATTTTGATGACGAAGTCTTTGTATTTTAGTATTTTCTCAGCCACTTATTATTATTGTTATTGTTATTAATATTACTATTTCATTTTTGAAAAAGAAAAAACTAAAACATTGGGTTCTGTATCTAATAAATCTTTAAAAACTGTGAGAATTTCATTTCATCTTGTTTATTTGGCCGCAATTTTTACTTCGTCTGTGTTTGCGTCAGCTCAATGACATCTGCTTTGAATTCCTCGACTAAGTAATTTAAACAAGATGACTCCAGTTTTATTTAGTAAGATGACTTTCACCGGCAGCTAAAGACGTAAAACAGACAACTACGTTTTTAAAGTAACAGATAAATTTAAAGGAAAGAGGGAAGTTAATAATTTTGATCTTGGGATGGGCTTCAAGACGAGCGTAAGACATTTACATTGATTACAATTCTTTCAACGAAATACTAATTTTATTGTTAAAAAGGTGTCGCTACCACTAATCCTATATTATATTATCTTTTCTTTCTCGTTTTCGACCAACTAAGGACCAAACTCCCTCCACGCTATTTTAATGATTCCTGCTTTCACTTTGCTCCAGTAATTTTTATTGTATTGCTCTCAAATTTTTTCTCTCTCCTGTTCACCCTACTACTGTTTCCAGTTTCCAGTTTTACATAAAGCCCTGGTGAGATTTCATTTTTCCTCTTACTTACATTCCTATTCAGTAACTTTTCCTCCCTCAGTCCCATCTAATCAAGATACGTCCAAATCAGGAACTTTAACCACTACACTACTCCTCCCACTGTAACGAAAAATAGATAAAAAAAATTAAGTCGATCAAAATGTTCAGAATATTCTGACGTAAATCAAAATCTGGTAGCCGACCAATGTTCTCCAGGTGAGGGGGAAAATCTTTTCCAAAAAGTCTTGCAAGAAGAAGACTTCGAAATGTTTTTAACACCTTTCAGAGTCATTTAAATGATAGCAAAAAGTTTTCCCGCTGGACTTTCGTCTCAAAAAATAGAAGTGCTATAACCATAGATAAAAACGCGATGCGCAATGAACGGTCACAATTAATCTGTCCCTCTTTCCCTCTTTGCCTCTCTTCGATTCTTCCGATGCATTTTCCTATTTAGGTCACTTCCTAATAAGCGTCCATCGCCAATGCTCTACACCCACTGACCCTACTACTGTGATTTTCCTCACAGAAACCCTTTTGCTAAATATTTTTAACGATTTAATAACAAATCAACATGCAGGGTGTTTTATTATTAATACAGAAAACAAAACTACACCGCATGATTCTCGTTACAGAATTGATTTGGGTTGCTCAACTTTGATGTTCGGAGTTAGGTTATAAATACCCGCTCATTCGTATCTCTGTGAAAATTTTAAGATGAACAAAGAGGAAATTAAATTGATTCTGAATCTAACGGAAAGTAACATAGGGAGTAAGCTAATTAAAAAGGAAATTCCTGTAAAATTGCTAGAGTAGTGTCTTCTTTTTCATTTTCAGAACTTACTGCGTATGAAAAATAATTTAGAGAATGAATTAAATTGATGAAACTCAGTGAATTTTCTAAGAGAAATAAAACTAACAAGGACTCTGAAAGGTCAAGTTGGTCTATTAGTGAAAACAATAAACTTGAAGTGACGAGGACAAGAGGAAGAAGAAATGATACGATGGAAACAATTAACAAACCAAGAGTAAAATTGGAGAGAAAAACGCAGAGGAAAGGAAACGAATATTCGTTGCTGGGTCAGCACTTTTCCTCTTTGTGACGTCACCAGTGATGTTGCCTAGTTACGCTCTTTTTTTCTTCTTTTCTTCACGTTTTCCTTGAATTTTCTGAATTAGTGGTCCTATTGTTGCTTTGCGGTTTTCTTTCTTTTCCACATAATTTCTTTACAGTTAGGATAAAAGTGAGAAAGCTTTTCTTTCATTTTCGTTTCAAAATTCTGCGCTTTTAATCCATTTTATGAAGATGTTTTTCCCATTTAAAAATTGATGTAAGGATTTCAATGAACTGTTCTAAGCCACAAAATAACAGGCTAGAAACTTTTCTCCTGATTTCAGGACTTTCGTTTTGTTTTGTTTTGTTTTTGTTTTTGTTTGTGGATTTTGAAAACTGTTACAATCCATAATAACCAACCAACTTAACTATAATTTTCACTTTTGGAATTAGCCTGCAACGAACCCCTTCTAAATGTATCCATAATTTTCAACTTGAGCAGCCTTAAAAAAAGTTTCCCCATTCGTCTCTCTCTCTCTCTCTTTCTCTTTTTCACCCACTGCTAAAAAATTATAAAAAACACATTCTAAGGCGTTTTAAACAAAACAAACAATAAACTCGATTTGAAATACAATAATCCTGAATCTATATATTTATTTACTTACTTGCCTCAAAAGGTAGATCCAAATATTCAGAATGTTCCTCTCCAAAAGGCGTTCAGTTTGAACTAAACCTTTTCCAGACTCAAGGAAGGGTTTCATTTGATCACCAGTTGTTAACTTCCTTTTCTCCCTTTGTACCAGTTTATGGTGTTACTCATTGTTCCGGACTTTGAATTTTTGTTAAACTTCAACTTCATTTTAAAAGTTAATGAGACCTGAATATTTATGAAGGTTTTCGTTCATTTCATTGCAATCACATCGCGTCATACTCAGCAACTAAACTCAACCGTTTGCCAAATCTTTTTTGATTGAGTCACAACAGATATGATTCGGAAATGATACCAAGATATAACCTATGGGAATGTGGAGGCTGTTGAAAATCTATCAACATCAAGCTCTGAGTTGTCAAAACATTTCGCAAAATTTGACCCTGATCGAATTGTTGAACTAAAGTTTGCCCACAACAAATTAGAACCTTGAAAACTTGGCCTGATGCAATAAGTCTGATCACTTACCTGACTTGTTGATAATTCTTAAACTTCATTTATTGAAGATAAGAGATGAGAAAAAAATGAACTTATCAGAAATAGGGGATTTTAAGGAAGAGCAAGAAATAAGTGGGCGAGAACATTTTCAAGAATGAGTATTACACTTTGGTACTTGGTTTTTAAAAGAAAATAAAGAAAGAAAACTTTTAGGCGCACATGAAGAGGAGAAGGAGACAAGGGTATTTGAAGCGCTAGATACAAGAGGCAAACAAATGTTTTTAGTCTCCGAATAAACGAAACATGTGTCCCCTGAACGTCGACATATTCCAGTACTTTTAGACTCATGATTGTGACTGCCTGGTTTTAAAATTGAAGCTAAGAATAATCTACTCCAAACTTTCCGTCCGATAAACAAAAGCCGTTTTTTTAAAAACTTTTTAGGTTTTTACGTAAGATTCTTTATGAATATTTTCTTTTCTTTTCTTCTTTTTTTTCTTCGTTTTTTTTTTACATTAGAAATTTGAGTTTGGTAAAGTTTAAGATCGTCAAAGTAAAAACACAAAATGAGACAGAAAAACCAGGGGATGTCGATTACTTTTTAATGTTGGATGATAAATCGAGAAAATAAGGAAGAAAAGGAAGAGAGATGGGAGTTATTAAAATAATTACATAACACTGAAACATAAAACAAAGTCATGGTCTGAAGCTCTTTATTAGAAATTTTGAGAAAAAGTAGCATGAGTGAATAAACATGTTCTTTTGTGCACCTGCTTCTGTTTTATAGCTTATTTTCCTTAATGATTGAACCGAGGATGGACAGTTGTTAGAAAGTTCATCAACAGACGTGGGGACGAAATAACGGGAAACTTGTTTGAGGACGTTTTCTCATAGAGTTTAACCCCTTGCTCTCCCCTCGAAAGAAGGACAAGCTTATTATTTGATTTGAAGGTCACAGGTCATTATTTGGCTTGGGACAAGATAACAGTTAAGTAATCTCGCGTTTCGGGCAGACGATTCACGAATTCGTGCCAATTTATGAAACTGGAAATAAGTTTAATTAATAATAAAAAATCCGGTTCTTTGGAGAAAAATTTTGGAGAAAATTGAGCTTTAATGAGGAAATGAAGTCTTGTGATTGAAAACGTTTAGGCTGTGAACATTACACGAAACAAAAAGGTCGTCAACAGTCATGAAACCATGGTTTAATAACCTTATCTAATTATTTTCTGTCTTGTTTCCTCTCTCTCTTTTTTCTTCTCTCAGACAAATGGGATAGACGAAGGTATTTGAAGAAAGTGCCTAACATTTCAGCTCAAATCCTACTATCAGTAATTTGAATACCAGCTTGAAACTAAAAGCAGTGTAGACTGAGTTTTTACGTCGCGTCATGTGCAAAGAACTAAACAACGCTTCGTCCACCTCGATAGCTGTTGACCGTGATAGTAAAAACCCAGTGTTAAAATGTTTTTAGTTTCAAGTTTGACTGCCACAGAAGCTTAACATCAATAGTGGAATACCAACTCCTGCTATAATTTTTTAACACCTTTTCGACTGTAAAAAGTTTTCGGTGTGATATTTTGAAATGTCGTTTGCTTGAAGAGAGTATTGGAGAGTTCAGAAACAGAGACTCGGAGAGGTTTTAAGCTTTGTTTAACGAACTCATATGGAAAAATTATCTTTTATACTGCACCTTCAGGTACGAATGATAAAACAGTTTAAGCAGTGATCAAACAAAGAGTGAAGGAAACTATTAAAAGTAACGAACTAAAGTAATTCAAACATACAGTATAAATTCGAACCTAAACGAAGTTTCCTAGTTTATTTCCTGAAACTTATTTTTCTTTGGATTACCATACCAACGGTCTTCATAAACAAATTTTGTGTTTTTTTACATGTTTCAAAGTATTCCTTTAACCCCTTTTCTCTTCCCAATGTCTTCTCGTATTTTAATTAGCAAGTCAATACCTTTGAAGAGAAAATCTAAAAAAAGTGAAATTTGAAAGATTAAAAGAGTTGTTTTTGACATTTGGACCCCTGCCGGGAATGCTAAAGGATGTTTTGAAAGAAGAAATTGTAGCTGAAAAAAATTCTTCTAACATAAAAGGTTGCCATTTTAATGCTGAATAGGAGAGAATTTATTTTGCATCATTTGTCAAACTCTACCGAGAATGGCGGAGGGATGTTCATCTTCACTTTATCATTTATTTCTTTGTTTTATTAATAACTTCATTGCGTGAGTTTACTCGCAAATCTTGCCAACTCCGTGTTGGTGAGTAATTTTACCAAGATTTTTAATAATTAAAGACTAAGAAGAGTCATCGTAGCTTAACGATGTAAATAGTAATCAGTGATTAAAACACAGTTTGAACGTTGTCGTTTAAGTGAAGGCTTGAGAAAGTGGTCAATAGCATAGACACAGGTTTTTTTTCCTTTTTAAATAATAAAGTTCGGCCAAAACTGAGATTTTTTCCTTTTCAAAAAAAAACTCTGCTTTTGCTTTTGCTCTTTATTTTTCCGCTTCACTTTGTTTTTGCTTATTTTCTGATACATTCGCACGTGTTATTTCATTAGCCAACGTGTTCGTCCCTTTTGATCTTTTGAGTACGCTTTTAACACAAACTTATAAATGAGTTAAAACTTTATTTTTAAGACCTTTTATATTGAAATTGTTTATTAATTGATTTTGATGGACAAGCTAAGGCTAATTGGATTATAATTTTTCAAAACCATAAAAAGGTTTAACAGTCACGTGTTACCATTTTACCTTTCAAGAGTATTTATTCTTGAGGACTTTAGATTGGTTTATTCATTCAGAGTTCATTTGCTGACGTTTATCCTTGACTAGAAGATACTCGGAATATCTTGAATTTTAAACAACCAATACTACACCATAAAGGTACAAGACAGATGACAAAGGGGGATTATGTTAAATCAGAAATAATTAATGAATATGGACGACAGACTTTAAACTTGACCATACCTCGCTATTTCAATGCATTGCCGCGCAGACTAACACGATTAAAAACCTATAAAGATCAAAAACTGACAATACAAGTTTGACTGTATACCTCACCCCTTATACAGCTTGTGACCAGGACTTGAAATTTTTTTTATTTATTTATAAAAACTACCTGCTGATCGCACTGAGCGGGAGTTCTGTTTCACATATTGTGTATTTCAGTTTCATATATATATTAGTGATATCAAAAACGAAAACAAAAGCTTGCATTCGAAAACTCTCAAATTTTCAAAGGGAGTTTAGGAAAAAGATATGTGACGCACATTGACCTGTATTTTTCCGATTTTCTTTAAAAAGGATACAATGGAAAGAGATACTATACATCTGAGCCTGTACTCTACAGATAAAGCTCTCTTCTCCCTTGCCTGTGTTTGGCTAGTCCTGACTCACCTCTTTGTTATCAAATTTTTAAACCTGCAGAGATTGACCTGCCCATTAATCTTCTCATGATTCCGATTTTTGTAGGTGCGAATATCAGTCCTTTCAGACAGCTTTTTGATGTTGCGTTTAAAGTTCTGTGTCAAGGTAAACGTTCACTTAAAATTTCTTCTGTTTTAAGTACATGGGAGTTTGAAGAAGATGTTTTCCACCTGATCAAAAAGAATGAAAGAGAGAAAGAAACAATAAAAACATTGTTCCTCATCTGTGTCGTGATTGAGAATTGGCTGCCATTAGAACAGTTTGCTATTGATTCGGGTTCAGGGACGTAACGGGCTAACGGTTTTCCGGCATGCAAAAGCGAAAATTATTCAGAAATGTGATTCAAGCTGCGTTTGAAGTTGTTAAAGCGTTCAGAGGTTCGATGGCCTGAGGGAAGGAAACAAGGAAACAAGGAAGGATGGAAGGCAGACAAAGATCTTCAGAGTCCTTTCAATCGAGTATTAAATGTTCGGAGATTATGTCACGTGTTTTTCTAGCTGTTAATTTAAAAGACTCCTTAACCGTTTCGCCTTTGTTTGTGTGTTTGTTGTTTACTGGGCTGCAACACACAAGGCCGATGGCTTTTAGCCTTTCCTATCAAGAATCCTATTCCTTCCCTTCTGTTTTCGTTTCCTCAACCATCATTACTTTGATTTAACTTCTTAATTTTGGCTCCCGTATTAAACAACCCCAGTTCTTTATCAATTTCATAATGCTATACCATCTATTGATACTTTTATTATTTTATTTGACATAACCCACTTCTATTGCCTTTTTGTTCCACCTTCTTTTTAGTCTTAAATAAATCTTATATTTTTCTTTTATTCGTTTATTTTCTTCGATTAGTTTCGGTCTCAGAGCCATCATAATGTAAGTAATCAGTAGAACACGGAAAAATTTGAAGCTTCTGACCAGTTTTTGAGCGATAAAAAAATACGGCGAGAAGAAAAGGGCGAGCATGTTTGAAAATATTAAAGAAGGGTTGAGCTTCATTTCTTTTGCGATTCAACAATTTGTACCATCTGCTGGTGCAACCCCTTATTCTTCTGACATCACCTGTCAGCAACTCATTTCAACCCTTCAATAACGAAAACTTACTTCATGTTCATTGTCTTTCGAGTCTCTTCACGACAGTCCAGTGTTTAGTCTCTCGACCTTCATACCATAGTGGTACAACACTAGCTATTAATATTTTGCTGCGAGTGTATTCGCAAAACGGAAAGCTGGAACATCTTTCAAGAGAGCTGGACGTTCCTTTGAAGAATTCAAAAGTTGCTTGGCAATGACGGCTGAGAGGACTCGAAAATTTCATCGGCTGCTTGTTCCTACAATCACTACAAGTTACTTAAGTCCAGAAGGAGGAAGGAAAAAACAAAGAACTGTCATTAATGGTTCGTGCGTCTTTTGAAACTTACAGAAGAAATACGAATGGATTGAGAGAAAAGCTCAAACAGTCTCGCTTTGTCATGAGGAACTCAGCAATAGTCAGAGATATTTGATTGTTGACTCAAAAGAGGGTTCAAGGAGTGATAACATGACAATTACGGAACTGAAATTATTATTATTATTATTATTCTCTAAAGATCTTATTTTATAATAGTCGTTAATAGTTTTTTTCTTCTTAGTATTTAAGCAGGCTCATTTGAAATTAGAACATTACATTTATTACATTATTCGCTCTTTTCACATCAAAGCTACTGCTTATTCTTTCTAAGGATTGGATAGAACAAAAGGGAATGAGCAAAAGAAAGGGAGAGAGACTGACTAGATCATTGTTTAGCATTGGAAAGTTTTAAATTTCTATCTTCTTGTTCCTTATAAATGTAATTAGTTCTATTAATAAGATGGTCGGATTTTCCTCTAAAAGAGAAAGGGTCGTTGGGGAAATAGGTTCACCATGTTGAAAGCGAAACTCTTTTTGATCGCTTGAGACCAAACTCGCTTTTTGTCATTACAAATGGAGTCCTTTTGAAAAAGCGTTTCCTAACATAGATCGTGATTTATTTTTCTCCCCATGGCATTTCTCGTTCTTCGACGGCCGCGTACAACACCTATATTATCAGTAATTACAATCTTCTCATTTGCACAATGCACTCATTTCTATTGTTGATTCGAATTTTACGAAATAAACAATTTCGACACTTTCTTATGGGCTTTTCAATTTAGGTTGGACCTGAACAATTGCTAACTATGAGAATACAGAAAGCAATAATCTAGACTCAAGTTTCCATCCAAAAATACTAAAACAGTAAAAGGAAACTTGACAAAGACAGAAAGAGAGGAGATTAAATTTTCCAATAATAGGCTATGAATGGTGAATCTTTGGAGTTAGATGGAGGAGGGACTTCAGAAGAATAAAAATTCGAGGTTTCTTCCTTTTAAGGTGACATCTTTAAGTCCTGTTTTTGTTCAAATGACAACTATCATATTAAGAGATCACAGTCTGAAAACGACCATTTTCTTTCCTAGTGCGAGGTTTCATTTAAATGTAATTATTGGATTTTGAGAGGCTTCTCGCCACTTTACGCAAACCACGAGGTCCCCACTCTATGTTGTCGAGATAGAATATCCGTGAAAATGAGAGAAAGTTGAAGATAGTTTGAAAGAGTTAGGATCGATAGCTGTTTTGTTAGATAAGGCTCTTGAAAATACCTTAACCTTAGCCTGAGTCTGTTTCCTTGTTCGTGTGCTCGAACTGGACATGATTACGATGGCGCGCCACGAGGTTCTAGGCAAATCGGCACAGAAGTTCCTGCGTGGGAAACAACCGAACTTTGACGGATGCATACACGCTCGGGGAAAGTTCTTTTCACATAAATGAAAAAAAATCGGAATCTGGGCTCTTATTTAACTTTTTTGGCCTCATGGCCCATTCGTGCTCGTGTTGGCCTTCTTCAGTACAAGTTTTAAAGCGGCTCCTTAAAACTATTTTTTGTTCTTTTCAAAATTAAGGCACAGTAATATGGTACTGATTATCCTTCGAGGAGAGAGAAGAGAGAAAGTTAGAGGGAACTTGGAAATGTTTCTTCTTATTTCTCTCAGATGTTTTACTGACTTTTTTTGTAAATAAGCTCTAACACAGCTTAATTTTATCCAGTTCTATTTCGGGAGGCAAGGAAGGAATTTTAGTCTTGAGCTTCAACTTCACTTTGACGTTTTTCATCCACCACCAAATTATAATTTGCGCATAATTTGCAACAGGCAATCACATATTGATCAGGAAGCTTTGTAAACAAACAAATTTTACTGGAAAAAGTAAAGAAAGTAAGGTTTAGATGAATCGAATGTGCTTTTGATTTTTAAGGAACAAAAAGCATTTAGATAAATCCCGTGAGAGAACGCCTAAAGGTGGACTATATAAAGGAGCGAATGGGGTGGAGAGGGGTAGTAGGAACATATTACTATGTTTTTAAACACAACGCAAACAACTTGAACCCCCGACCTAAGGAAGCGGTTGATTCATGTAATGTACCACACCATACCCAGAATTTTTCCCAGATTTTAAACGATTTGATTATTACCACCATTGGCAATGATATGGTGATCGTTTCAGTTCTGCCAACTTATGTAGGATCGTCCAGCGTTGCTTGGATAAATTACATACTGTTTCCTTTACGTTGGAAATTTTTTTATTTTGAATTCATTAATAAAAGGGAAATGTGCTCTTGTAAATTTGAGTGAAATCAACACGAAATTAGCTGATTTCATTTTGGTCGGTTTTAATAAAGTACAGCGGAAGAGAACTTCATTTATGATAGTATAATTTTTGAAAATCTAGTTTTTCCTATCGAGTTTTTTTCTCTCCAAGAGATGAGTTTTCTCATTGGTTTGGACATATACTATACCTGTATCGATGGCAGGTGGAAACATCTAAACAAGCCATTTTGGTTGTTAATTTTAACACAATTTATCATCAATTTCAAGTTCGGTAAATTTGATAAATTCGAAAAATATATTCACTTGAACTACAATACGTTCTTTTAATCTACATGATTTACAGTAAAGACAGCTCAAAGATGTCTTTCTAACGTGCTCTTCCTCGTTTTCACGAATTAATTATCAAAGTGGTTTTGTTTGTTGAATTCCGATCCCGTGTCACTCATTAAATGGATTGTGGTTATCCATCTAGAACCAACATACATTCCTCTCAATTTCGATTGACACTGTGTATACAGTTACTTCGGCAACAAAGAATGCCTTATTTTACATTTTGCTCACAAAATTCACATAAAATTTGCCCGAAGGTTCTTGTTGCATATCTTTTGTCGACAAACCCGTGGAAGACTCGTGTATACTTGTGCAATAGATGTGACATTTAATAATGGCTATTTACAATATATTCTGCCTTTTCGGTGACAGGCCCAATTCCTGGACTTTGAATTTCGGAAAAGTTTCTGCTTGTGAAAGTCAATTCACCTGAGGATTCTGTTAAATGAAGAATGACTGCTTCAAGTAAAATGGGTAACAAAAAGAAAAGCACTCACGAGGATGAGTAAATATTACCTGTTTTTCATACTAACAGAATATTTTTACGTTTCGAATGTTTTTGAATGCCTTTTCTTTACTTGCGAAGTGTGGATGACTCAAGGCATTGTCTTCAACAAGACCGCTTTACTGGACTTCAAACGCGGGTTCAAGTTCTTTAATGAAAAAGTAATGTCCAGTCTCAACAAGGGGCAACCATTTTCTTTATCTTTATAAATGTTTCACTCGGCGTTGCTGGCAACAATCCGTTATCTCTTTTTTAAAGCCCAAGTGCTTTTATTTCTTTAACTGTTGGTTCTTGTCATTCTTGATTCGCTTCTTAGGTAAACATTCCACATTAATTCCTAACCATTTTGTTTTCATTTAGAACAAACTTTCATGACTGACTATTCTGCTTTTTGTGGGTATCATTCCATTCCTTTTCATTTTACCCCTTTTTGATCTTATTCTACTTCTCACTATGACAAGAATAGTTTCGCCATATTTGTGAACCATTGCACATGTGAGAAGAGTAAATTTGGTTCTTAAAATGCGGCGGAAGGGGGGGGGGTACGAACGGAGGGAAAGAGGAACGGTAGAAACGAGTTTATTTATTTACTTATTTTTTGAAATAATAA
Source organism: Columbicola columbae (assembly GCA_016920875.1). Taxonomy (NCBI): domain Eukaryota; kingdom Metazoa; phylum Arthropoda; class Insecta; order Psocodea; family Philopteridae; genus Columbicola; species Columbicola columbae. Next base: position 14,449,715 of record JADMLL010000009.1, on the reverse strand, counting down.
CATTGTATTGATCAATTTCCATATGTACATTATATGCATAATAATAATAATAATAATACTTATTTTGAAGTACAGTATTTTCAATACACAATAGAATACAAGTATACATTTCAGATAAAGAAATTAACATACAGGTTATAATACATTATACAGTTTTTGCACTCTAACAGAAGGCATAATTTGTTAGTCGTCAGTTTTTAACTTTTAACACTTGACAAGAAGAAAAACAACCGTGTCACTTAAATGAACGGATACAACAGGCACACCCAAAGCCGAGTGGATTCAGGCTAGTGTTTGTGCTTAAGAGCTAAGACTTTTGAGACAAAAGCTGTAAACCTGCTTAAGGCTTGGTAATCCTTCTGGCAAATGTTTAAAAAGGATTCACCTATTTTGTACTGAGAGACGTTCAATTTTGCAGAGGGAAAGTATAGATTTATGGCAGTACATTGATAATTTTTTTGAAGTGAAAATGTGACCAGGTTTTGTTAACCCGAATTTCATTCATGCAGTCCTGAGCAAACGTTAAATCAAACAAAACAGTTGTAGTTCGCCTTCAAAAAGAATCAGATCAGCAGAACAAATACTGCACTTAAAATAGTATTTAAAGTTACCGAAAACCAGTATTTATAGTCAAGTTAATAGTATTTTATTTATAGTCAGTATTAATAGTATTTGTAGTCAAGGCTGGGGTCGGTGCTCCTAACTTTGGCCATAACTCAAACATCCAAAATATAATTAATTTCACTGAATTAAGTTGTCACACTATGAAAACCGACTCAACGCCCAACATTTGTATGGCGACACAATTGACAATAAGTTACACGTTTAATTAACTGCGTGTAAAAAAATGAAAATACTCGACAATTTTTCCCTGTGTTTTGGTGGGCTTCCAACAACTCATTCATGATCATCATCATTCTAATTGCCGATGTCGTCGTCTTTTTCATGTTTCAACCTCCTTTTCATTAGAGGTTTGCGTAAAAGTATCCTAAAAAAAAGCACTGTGTTTAAAGGTTCGACATATTAAAACCAAAGGTGACGAGTTCGGGGCAATTTTTCTCACGTTTACGTGCTAACGGGCTTTACCTGAGTTTAAATATTTAACGGCTTTTCTCCCTCGATACCAAACAAAAAAATTTAGCATTGAATTTCCTTTTCAACCTGAATTTGTAAACGAGAACCTTTTCTACGCCATTCAACGACTTCTGTGTTCATTGAATTTTGTTCCCAAACGGGATCAACCCCCTTGCATCTTCCGTTTCCGGGATTACTTTCCAAAGGTGTCTTGAATTTTTATCATTGATGTTTTTTTTAGTCTCTTATTGCAGAACCGAAAATGAGAAGTCCGAGAAAATTAAAATTGTAAGGACTTGAAACTGAGGAAGGGTGGCTTGCACGAATGCCCACAACCAATTTCCCTTAAACGATTGTCAAGGGCTCGACCGTAAACCGTTAGTACATTATTAAGGAGATCGTTTTAAGATCCAATTTGGGGTGTAGGTTTGTCACAGTTCGTTAGTTATGTCCTTAGATGAAAAACGGCTTTAGGTTGATACGTTTGTGCTTCGTTGAAGATATACTGTAAATCGTAAGCAACACTTACGTGTAGTGTTTTAGGTTGTTGCTTTTCGGCGGTCTGCTTTTCTCTCGTTCCAAACACTATGAGTGATCAAAAGTCTAAAATAACATAGAAGAAGGAAAAAGAATATCCAAGGTTTTGACCCAGTTTCCTTTCTTGAAATAAAAACGAATATTTATTTACTTTATATATGGTTGGTGGGGGTCTGTGATAACGCGTAATAACTGATTCGCGCGGGCGCACGTGTCATAGGTGCGATGCGTGGAACAATTAAAGAAAATTTTATTCGAACCCAAACGCAATGGGTTTTATTTAAAATAAAAAATATCCAATAAATAAGGAGAAAACGCCTCAAGCCAATGAGAACATAATGCAGGATGTTAGTGAGCCGCAATTAAGCGTTGACGGATCTCGTTCAAAAAATGAAAAATGCCGAGCACCAACAAGTTTATCACATTTAATTCTTCATTTTTCATGTTTTCCTTTGACGCAACTTTTATTCGAGCGTAGAACCTAAAGACACTAAAACTGAAGCTTTTTTTTTTATAAACTCTATTTTGTTGTAGGATTTTTGTTGCCCCAGCCTTTGCAATATATGGCTTTTTATTTAATTGACGTCCCCAAAAGGAACGTGCAAAATTTCATCCACTATTTTTGCTCTGAAAATTTTGTTTTCTCCCTTTTTTATATTTGATTTGAGACTTCTCGAACCACACAACTTGCAATTTTCAACCGCCTTCGCCCATTAAACGCTTATAAAAGACTGCATGTAGACCTTCAATCTACAAAATCCATATCTCTTAGTCTATTTTGATCGTACATGATAGTCTATAGATAGATTAATGTTGAGAGCGAAGTAGAGGCAGTTTCTCCTCAAGTTGCATAAAGATTTTCCTTAAGAACTCATTATTGAATGTGCTTCGGTAAACAATATTCAATTTTGAGAGATACTGATACAGTGTTAAGGACAGCACAGACAGCTCAATGTTCGTGACAATGTGAGAAAAAGCAAAGAAAGGACTAAATTTAAACTTGGAAATGACACCATCAGTTATGGTGATCATTAGAAACCATTGGCGAGAATGCAAAAGAATTTTTTTTTCCTTAACAGATTTTTACAAATTCTGTTTTCATTTCCAGGTAAGTGAAATTAAGACCTTTGTCTTATAAGACATTTTAACTGAACCTGGTAAGTCCATTTATTCATTTATTTATTTATTTTCGATGAATGAAGACACTCGAACCAAGATATTTTCAACGGACCACTAAGGGAAAAATAGGCGGGTTTCGAATTCCGGGCCCTTTCTCACGTACTTGCTCCGAGGTCCCGGCAGGGAAACTAAAAAATTCAGCATTGTTATTGTAATTACTTTTGTTTAGGAACCTTCTACCGGAAGTTGCTATCTATTAACGGTTTTCTTGAGAGGATTACTCCCTTGAATATCCGGTCGTAAATTCAGGGATTTTTGCCCCAAGAACTGCAACAAATAAATCCGGTAGAATGTCGCCAGCTTTATCTCTTTCTTGAATTTCACATTTTGATTTTTCTTACAGAAATGAATTTTTGCCGTCTTTCCTCTGATTTACCGTATCAGACCCGCACCTACCATTTTTTCCCTTTTTACTTAATCGAAATTGCAGAATGATGTTAATTTTAGGTTCCATCCGTCGATTTTTACGTCGCTCTTTAGTCTCCTCTTTGGTTACCGTCCAAATGAACTTTTCCAGGATTTTTTCTTTCGTTCGATTTTGCCTTTTAAAAGCCTGGCACTAGCAAAATTAAACAGGATACAAAAGTGTTCACGGTCGTCTGAAAGCTACTATAATATAAGTCTAAGAGTACAGAGTAAACTTTTTAGTTTCCTAGTGAAACTAGGAAGCTCTAAAGGAATAAAATTACTAGGATTACTGTAGTCCGAGTTGATTGCACCAAATGATCATGTGTCATAAATTTTTAAAACTTGAAAATTCTACAAGCATCAGTCCTAGAATAACTAGAAAACAAAGTGTCATAACGGTTGATTTCAGATATATTTTGACCACTTTCAAAAGGCAGAGAGAGTTTTAAAAAATTTTTTAAATATAAACTTACTATGGTTATACATGACCTTATTTATAGCTTAATTACCAACATTTATGTCTTTTTCTTATTTGTTTAATCGTATGCAACGCTGTTGTGCTTTCCTCTTGTAGGCCTATTAATAATAAAGTTGAGGCCAACTCAAACATATCAAAGGAGGATAAGCGTCCGACTTGTTAAAACTCATTATTTCTAACCCATACTTTTATTCAAATGAAATAGAAAAACTATATTTAACCAAAAGGCATTTCCCTCTCAAAAAACTCGTGAAATCGAGAGTGTGTCTTTAGCCCCCAGGATCCTGGACAAAGAATCGCACGCGAGTATTCAAGCGAATCTGCCCATGCCCTTCAAATATCTAAAAAAATACTTCCTGAATTTTTTTTTTAGTTTATTTTATTTATACACAATATGTACAGTCATCAAGATTCATTTACCCAAATACATACATGTCCATTTTGTAAGATGTCAATGAACACTAAATAAAAATACTCTACAATGATAAAGTTAATATTTATACTTAAGTTTAATACTTTATAAACAAAAGCTGAAAAGTTTTTACTATTATTAAAACTTTTCAGTGGCAAATTAAAAAAAAAGAGACTTTCCGATTTAAAGACCATTAATAATTGCTCTCGAGTCCATCATTTAAAAAACTTATAATTAATAAATAGACTAATATCGATCTCCCTCCAAATCTTCTCTCAAGAAATTCTTGAGTCAAATTAAAACAAGTCCTTTAATGTTTTCTATTATTATGATTGTGAGACAAAGCATGCAGCATGGTTCATTCATCACAAGCACCCTTAGTAAAAATATCGAAATGCGTCACACAATTAATAAAAAAAATTTTTGTGAACAAAAACATAAATTAACATGCATAAGAGCCAATCCATCACTGTGTATAGGGCGTGAATGTCCTTGTAAACGACTGAAGAAGAAGCCTGCATTTGGAAATTCCACACCTCTATCGAATTCATTTTATGATTCTCCATATATCCTAATACTGCAGTTGGAAGAATCGTTAAAAAAAGTTCGAACGTACATTGTAATTCACGGCTTATTCTCCCTTTTAACGAGTCTTTTAATGGCAATTGCCCAGCTTCAAGTTGTTGCATGGATCTCTTCGTCTAGCAACCAGTTCTCTGTGTGCAACCGAGGGGAATGTGTATGTCTGTGTTTGTAGTGCCAATTCATACGGGTTTTTTTTGTAAGTCGTAGCAATGTAGTCATCGTCAATTCCTGTTGTGTTTCATAATCATTTTTGCTGTGCCGTTCACTTAGAAAACGTAAAACAAAAAATTTACGATGTTTTGTCGGTGTATTTCGTGGTACGGGAACCGCGAGAGACGGAAAGTGAAAAAGCAGTGATGGAATTAAGTATGTGTGCTTGATTGATTGATTGACTGATAAATTTCCCAGTACCCTGACAACAAATTTCTTTCAATTTAGTCTTTTAGTTTCTTAAGTTTGTAATGTGAAAGTTGTTTGTATGATGAATCATAAGGGGACAGGGATTCTCTCTAAATTTTAACTTTCCTAGTTTCGAACACATTTTATAAAAACTTTATTATAGCTTATTGCGAAATTGAAAAAAAAAATTTTTTTAAATTTACGCCAGAAGGAAAAGTTTGTTGGATCATTATTATTTTAAATGAATTTGACAGGAAAATTCAGGATAATCCGCCATCTATTCCTCCGAATATTTAAAAACTACTAATAACAACACCTGCACATAGTAATTTAATTGCTGTTGTACATCTTTAATATCTTATAATTCATTCGTTTGTCCACCTGTCGATGGCTTGAAGCATAGCTTACCAACTGGTTTTGGCACGTGACCGACGGTTCCCAGAAAAATTCTCCATTTTTCCGTTCCATTCCCGTGGTTTTGCACGTGTTTGCCAGGTGGTCAACATCGAGTTTCCAAATAGGATTTCGGATTTGACAAGGTTTCGTTTTCGGATCTTGCTTGTAAGTTTGCCTCCACTTGCCCTTTGATCAATCATTTTAATTCGCACATCACATATCGAACTCGATGTAAGTTTCGCTGTTTGCCGTTTGCTAATGTATCAGCGAAAAGATTCTCCCCAGACTCAGCCTAGAAGTAATTTCTTGTTTTTTTCTTTAAATTTGCTTTGTTACAAGAGCTTGATGCGTCGATTTGGGGATTTAAACGCTTCCACCGGCACCTTCTCAAACTATCAGCAGACAAAGACACAAAAACTGACAGATTATTCAGGTTGGTCTCACTCTTTCCATGATTACCTTTTTTGTTTAGAATTCCTTCGGCTCAAAATGTTAATTTCATGTCCTTAGAATCATGCGATTTCACTCATTCTTCAACCTTTTCATTCTACCCTCAATTTATTTGTAATCTTTTGGTCTCTGTTTAGTGTCATTTTTGTACTATGGTAAATATGTGAGAAACTAATGAAAAGGGCTATCACTAGATTCAGGTATTTCAAATAAAAAGTACTAGAGACTGATGACTTCTTGACGACTGAATTCTTTGGTCTTTGCTGTTTTCTTAGGTGTATATGGTACGCAGATTGTAATTCTAATGTGTTTAAAAATTTTTATTTTGGCTAAGAGAAAGGGAAGGGAGGGGCTGACAGCTTGATTAATAATTCATTATGTATACACACACACACATAAGTATGTAATTTTCTAAAAACATTGGTAGCAACGTCTGAAAACTGAATGTGAATATGAATTGAATTTGTCGTCGTTGAGAGCCGTTTTTTCCCATTTCTCGTGCCTCATATCTCTATCGGCAGTGGTGTGGTAGCAGTGTTAAAAACATTACTTACCAATATACAGTATTTATTAAAGAAAAAACTTATTTATTTGAACATTAACATTAACAGTAACATTAAACGAATTCTAATAATTAAGTCTATGTATGTGTGATAAAATAGTCTGAAGTCGTGACCAGAGTAGTCATAGTAGTCACACGGAACGGAAATCGGTTCTAAGCAATCTTTGGAGGTAGACAGCGATATTAAATACTGGCCTTAGGAAATACAATCAAATTAAAAGAGTTAATTAAAATAATACGAATTTTGTCTTGTATGAGCACTCGGGGCGGTTTCGAATTCGTTTCTTACCAACGTTTCTCACCACCGGTAGAATTCCTATAAATATAGAGCCTAGCTTTTAGTGGCATAGTGACGGCGATCGGGGCGACTTTCTGACCTCTTTAAATACACGATCTCTTACGATTTTCCCCAAAGTTTGCTTCTCTCGGTGTCCAGTGCATCTCCCTCCCCAGGCAAATATTATTCTCGATGATTTAAATACGTTTAAGGATAATTGTAGAATTTGTTCCAAAGGTGTCAAATTGTTCTTCTAGCTTCTCACAGGCTCCAACTCCGTTAATCGCGTGCCCTCATCGGAATCGAATAATGATGAGCCAAGTTCACTGACTGATGTGACCTTGAAATTGAGACTATTGATATTTACCAAAGTCGACGGGATTGCTGAACGGTCGCTCTGAGGTTAGGCGATTTCCCTGACTTTGGTCACACACCTTGAGCATGTCTTTCAGGCTCACCCTTAGAACAATAAAGCACCCGAACAAAAATTTCTCGCCTTTTGCCTTGACTATATTCATCGTGCTAGAGGGCCCCCTTTCGCTCGAATGGTTTTCTCATGAAAGCGTTGCGATGTGTTTCGAAAGCAAGTTCCTCGCTCTTTACACTCCCCTGGCCACTCTTTGATTTCCATCATGACAAGTTATTTTATTATCTACTAATTTATCTGTTGATCATTATTCTTTTTAACTTAGTTCTTTTCTCTTTTGGGAGAGAGGGAGGGAAGGGGTAGTTGGTGTTTATGGAGTTTGCTACATTTCCTTTTATTGTATAGACATTAGACGTGGCTCTCATCATTGAAACCCACCCGAGGTCTAAAAACCGAAGAAAATTTTCTCCTGGTGCCTTGAGAAATTTCATATACAGTATATCGTATAAGGTGTGAGAAAGGAAATTGGGAAAACAAGGTTCAAGTTTACTCACTTCTGTACTCATACCTACCGAGACTGTGTAAAAGATAAAGACCTAGGCTTGATTTCTTTCTAACGAAGATGTTCTTTAGTTTTGTTTTAATCATGTTTTTCTTTTTTCCCTTGGTTATTGTTTGTTGATACAATCTTAACAACCATCTGCGTTGTTTTCTCTCTCTCTCTCTCTCTCTCTCTATCTCTCCTCATCTGATTTTGGCAATGCGGAACTCTGGACTTTTTGTCTGATTGAATGAATAGATTTCTTCTTCTTCTTCTTCTTTTTTAAATACTTGCTCGCGGGCACTAACCAACAAGAAAAATGGTCTAAGATGAGTCGGTCGTTTTGTCAATGCCTTTCTTGACTTTTTTTCGGCTTCACTCGCTTTGGATGAGCTCAAACTTTGCTGGTTATTAAAAGAGGTTTTGGTGTGAGTGACGAATCCCGTTTGAAACGTGAGGATGATCGGTGAAGGCGGTGTTTCAAAAGTCTGCAAAGAATCACAAGAGACTCTAGGTCATCTTTTCCATTTTCTTCTTGAACGCCAACTTTTGAATCATTTATACTCTTACCTCCGCTCATCACTTCCGTTTTCAACAAACCAATCAAACGCTAACGTTTTCACCTAGTTTTCTTCAAAGTTTTGTCCTTTACTGATGTTTTATATGTACTCTGAGAGTAAGCCTCGAAACCGAAATGTAAATTTGTTCCTAACAGGCCAAAACTTCTTTTGCCTGAATAATTTCTATTGGATTTTAACGAAGCGTGAGAACCGAATCAACACGAACTCGTCAGCGGTGTCTGAGCTGAGGTCCTCACATGTAGCCTGCAATTTCTAAGTCTCAAAGGAGAAGAACCGTTCTTCAATTCCCTTGATTATTTTATGGATCTCCAGCACTCTTGGTTACAATAAGTAAAGTAAGTTAGTAAAGCTAACTTTTTATTGCTATTACACCGATCAGTTTCAACTTTCGAGGGATAAGAAAATTTTCTCAGGTGCATCATTCGCGTTGAAATCATCAATAGAAGAGTTCGGTCTCAACTGCAGATTTAAACGCTGGCAAAACGTCTGGACGAAGAAAGAGAGGAAATTATCTTATTTTCCCAAAAATTTGAATTGATCGACAAGATAGGAAAAAAAATATTACTAATGTTAATGGCGAGACTCGTGAAAATTTCGAAAATCGTAACGGCAGTGTCAGATTTATTGGTCACTACTTCAATGTGATTCTTTGAGGCCTAGATACGGAGACATGTTTTCTCATCCATCATCTGTTCATTTCTCAACAAACAATCTTAACAGAGAGATAGTAGAACGATTTTTCTTATCGGCTCACGATAACATCTCCTGATAAGTTTTCACGGAAATTTTACTTTATTACGTCAGACATGGAGAAGATTAAGTAATCGGCCACCTGATTTTGATTTCTGAAAATGTCATTTGAAATATTTGTAACATGAATCATACCCTCGGGCTCATCACTCTCAATCTCTCAGCAACTCATTCTGTAGATTCGAGTTGAAATTCCTCTTTCACCAACAATTTCCTCCTTCCCTTTTCTCTTGAGAAGATGAACCAACTTAGGTTGCTGATATATTGCCAACATTCCATCAAATCCCATGTCCTTTTTCTTTATATTGTGAAAGGTTGGAACCTTGATGGCGGGTCATGTGTGATGGGTGAACTATTGATGGTTGACAAAAAGAAGAAAAATAGAAGATGGTGGATATAATAACATTTTGATACTTTGAAATGCGGAATAATTATATTTTAAATAGTGACTGGTAAAAGTAGTGAGCGGTCACGTGCAAGTGAATTCACACATTTAAAAGTATCGTCATCGTAATTCTTAGTCTAAAACTTTGTTCTCATCTGGTGGGTAAACTCAAAACGGAAGACAGAAGAGTAGGAAAGGAATGAGGCAGGTCATCGACTATTCTTCACTGAATTTCCACCTGAGGTTTCCTGCGGTTCATACACAGTCATGTGACTAATTACGGTTTTCATAACCAAATTATACACTATCACAGGAAGAGGAATTAATAATACTGGGATTGTTGAAGAACGGTCGTCCCCTTCCATCACCTCAGCGTATTTTCACTGATGTTTATTGGGTAATGATCGATCGAGAGACCAGACAAACAGACCATCACTATTAGGTAGAATTTTTCTTTTATTATTTGTTTTGGAAGGAAAGACTTACTAGATACTGGCAAGGTTAGAAAGGGAAAGAAAGGGAAGGTTTACTCCTCGTGGACACGGAGGAGACTTCGTTCCGGAAATACGGGGGAAAGATCTTGTTTTACGAAACCAATATTCTGGCGCCTGGAGGCTGGGATAAAGAAACGAGGAAAACTCGAGGAAATTGAAATCCTTCTGTAGGAGGCTGGAGAGGATGCGAAAATAATAAAACTTCAGTGTTCATTTTATTTCCGTTTTTATATTTTTAGGATTAATTTTTTCCTTCTCCCGCCTTCAGGATTTTTTTAAAAGTAAATTTGTTTACAATACCCAAGACGTTTCGGTAGTTATATAAAATTTGCTTCATGTTATAAATAAAATGTTCACCTTTATCCAACAATCTCTCTTGTACTGACATAAGTCAGTGTTGTCTAAAAATTTACAGAAGATGCAGTTTGTTGATCGTTCGTTGATTCGGAAAAAGTCTCCTTGTCTCAGATGAGTTCTAGACTTGGAGCTTAAATCCAAAAGATCAAACGACACGTTGACGTAGGCTCCGATCACATAAAACGGCGTCCTCGTGTGTCACTTCTCGTTATTGCCTCCTTATAACTCGACAATTTTTTCAAATACTTATGATGTAGGCCTTGTTATCTACGTTAATCACATATTTTACCCAATTATCATCTCAAAGAGACCTCTCGTTGGAGAGCTAGAGAGCGTGCAGAAAAAAGTGTGTAATGTGCCTCCAAGCCCGTTCAAAGCTTCAGTTGAGCGGAGGAAAATTTCTCTTTGAAGAGAGATTTGAGAAGTAAAAATAGGCTTTCAAAAGGAAGGGAAAATTTTGAGGCTTGCTTATAAATATCGAAGAACGGTAATCCATTAGAGGAGATAAAAACGAAGCCGAAAAACTTTTTTTCTCGGGATTGAAACGTAAGAGAGGAAGAATATCTAAGTGAACGGAGATAAATGAAAGGTAACCGGTTGGAAACGGAAAGGAAATTGAGGAAAGGCAGAGGAGGGCGCGGCGTCCTGTTCAATCCAGTTATGACGAGAGAAAACAAGAAAACGATGTTCTAAATGGAGGACTTTGATGCAGGGATGGTGGTGAGAAAGGAGGAGGATGCCTGATATTTACGACTACTGATGAATGTCAAAGAATGAAATTCGCAGTGGGCGACCTAGATGGACAATAAAAAAAAAGTTTTTATGGGAAGGCAACGGCAAAGCAACAAAGAAATTCCTGCGCTTTTCCTCAACGGGGTCAAATGTCATCAGTCGAAATAGACGATAACGAAGCTGGCCCACTGTTCCCGGGTCCCTTTCTCTAAGGGCTCTTTTTGATTGGAGAAAACAAAGTGTGTGCCTTTGGAAATAAACGATCCACGATGTGAAAGATAGGATTGTGCCTGAGTCATCGGCGTAAAGTTCAATTACTGTTAACGGTAACGTTTCATTGTCGTGTTTTAAAGCTTACATGATAGGACAACAGTTATTAGAAGAAATGATTTTGGTGGAGTTCCACTTGACCGAAGAAGTCGTGCCATTGCCAAATGACTGAAAGAATTCGCTATTTGCAGCGGTTAGACGGACTCTTTTGTTTTTCAACGGTTTTCAACCTTCGACGTACCTGAGATGTTTTTAAACTTTTTATTACTTCATTTTCGTTTGTTTCCAGATTCCCCTTGAGCGAATTCATATTCGTTTTTCTGTATCGTATTTTTTCCTGGGAACAACTGTTTGGAGAAACCGCTGAAGTTCGGACAGGTGTCGCTTTGACTAAATTTAAAGATTCCGCGTCCCAATAATGCGTGTAATATGTATAAAGAGAGCTCCTCCTCTCTCTCAAGGCGGGGCAAAAATCAGTTTTTATTTTTGGGAAAGGTGTGATGTGGCCCGAGGGTACTCAAACGTGCGGAAATGGCTCCGCGTGCAAGGGATTTGTCAAAAGGCTTTCAATTAATCAAAAGTTTCTACCGCCGCGCCGCCTTCAAACGCTTTGCCCATGTTTTCCTCATCGGAAAGCGATAAATAAGTAACGTTTGATTTATTTTATGTAATCTCCTTGCCGTTGCTCATGTTGGACCTTGAAGCTCGTTTTTTTTCTTCCCACTGACCTGCATTTTTTTATTCTACTTCGATCACAACACTTTTTTCATGTGGGATGAAAATACCGACTCAAAGTTTTTCCGTTACTGTATTATATTATTATAACCCTTCTCTGCAGTTGGAAAATCTTCAATTGTATAGGCCCTGAATATGGCGCGTTTCATATTTATGACAGCTCAAAATTTCTTACAGTATATGGAAATCGGGTTAGCGTTTTTGTTAAACACGCTAAGGATTATGAAACTTTTTTTGAAAATCGAGTTGGAGAGATGGATGAAAACGAGGTACAAGAAGACATATCCCAAATCCACCCAAATTACTTTCTAATAAAAATAAAGTGGTGGAGAGGAAGCGGAGCTTTCGATAATAAAAGAAGTGAGAGCAGCCACCAATGTTGCTCTCCCCTTTGATTTCCTTTTATACGGTCGTTTGCTTGCCTTTTAGGTCTAGTATTCTGATCTGCAGGAAGTTAGACCTGATTTCTGAATGAAATGCTTCAGTGCCATAACAGAGAAGCCAAGCTTATTCTCAAGGTGTACTATAAATAATATTTGCGTAACGGAAATCTTCTTCGCTTAGCCATCATTTCATTTTATTATGGTTTATCACATTAACCTGATTGCCTATCCAATTTTCCCTTTTTTATTACAGAATATAATATTAACCTACTCGATTATCCTTGATAGTGTAACACTTTTCCCCGCGTAAATAGTAATTCATTTACCAGTTGAATTACGTCAAGTAAATGTTCTACTCGAATTATTCCTTCTTCTTGTTTCCGTTTCATTTTCGCATTTCCCGGTTGAACCACCCGTGGTTCTCCCCGTCCGTCTATTGTCTTTTGCTCATGTTTTTAACGTTCTCTCCGGTTCAATTAATCCATACCATTTTCAAATTTTCTTAGATTCTTATCAACCCAGATTCATATCAAACTTAATTAAAGTTGAAGATGGTTTTGAGAGGTTTTACATTGTCAAGTACATACGGAAAAAAATATGGACTCTTGTTTTAACAAGCCAGTTGGGGCGGAAGAAAGTGAATGTGAGGAAAAACTAAAAACTAGAACCTCGTGTGCAACCTTTGGCTGAAATATGTGCGAGAGATGATGCAAAACTACCTTGAAAGCAGAAAATCTGTGAGTGAAGTATCGGGCTTTATAGTGTCCTCAGACAAGAAGAACGGGATAGAATGATGTGGGAAAATATTTTTTTTCGGATTCATCAATAGTCTTGTATCGGAAAAGAGGAAAGAAATGAATTTAATGTCTGCTGTGCCCTTTTTGTTCCTTCCTTTCCTAATGTTCTCCTATGAATTACTTTCTTTATATAGTTACTTATTTCCGTATATTATTTAACATTTTGTTTTGTCTCATTACCTATAGGCACTGAACAAATGTGTAGAAATGTTTGAATTTTTTTACTTTTATCTTTTCAGTTGAACCTTTCAATTGTCAAATAAAACGTGCGAAAAATAATAGTTTCTCTTGTGACTCTAACGGTTGTATTTATCAGTAAAAATGAAATTCGTTCGGTGAAGATGTGAATGTGACAAAAATTTAGTTTTTCTGTTTCTTGCCATGAGATACGTAGCTGAGGATAACTGTACCAATAAAATTTACAGAATGAAGTTTTCAGCCCCAGGAAGAAGAGAATCATACTCTTTGGTTCGCAAAAGGTAAAGTATATCTTTCATTCTTGTTCTTTTTTGTTTTGTTTAAAGAAAGTGTCCTTTTATTTCCCTCTCTGCCGTGCCCCCCTCAGCTTTGGTTTGATCCTGCTTTCCCTCTCTAATTTCCTCTCGGAACACCTTTACTCCACAATGATAAAGTTTGTTTTAGAAGAGCCTGAAAAATTAAATCTCTGATTTTTAATGTCAATGACAATAATAGAAAATTTTTAGGAATTAAACGGGACTAATTTTCTTTTGTCAAAAGCCTTTTTTTCATTATTTTTTACAATTCTCTATAAAATGCCCTCGATAAAAAATGGATTAGTTTCTGCTAATAGAACAACCATAAGTGACAAGAAACGGCGCTGAGCTGATCCCGGAACTGGCAATGTCTTTTCACGTTACTTTATTGTTGATTTACAATAACGTGATATTTGTAAATTGGACAAGTTGCTTGATCAATTGTTCTCGAGATTAGAATGCTTTCTGAAGCAACGCCTCCCTCATTTCCCATTTTCCTTTTGGCCGCGCGCTCTTGCGTCATTTTCGTGATGCTCGTACTCGAAACTTGAGCGAGAATCAAGGCCAGGACTCCAAATACTTTGTCTCAAATAGGTGTCATAATTGTCACAGGCCTCTTCTTCTCTTGACACCGATAAAATTGCTGACTAAAAATTAATTGATACTCTTCTCTTCAGTTAAAAAGTGGAATTGCTTCGTTTGCATTCACGAACGACCATGGTTTCTTGTCTATTTAGAGCAAGAACAAATCAGATGTCGGCCCTGCTGCCTGTAATGTCTTGTTCTTTCATTACCAAAGGTAATGAGGGCGTTTCACATCGGTCCTGGCCAGAGGACCCTGAGGACGATCCAGCCAGTGCTCGGCCGCTGGTTGGATCGAAAATGGGGTGTCTTGACCAACAGAATTACGCAGGTGCTTACGGGGCATGGATGCTTCGGGCGGTTCCTGTGGCGTATTAGGAAAGAGTCGACAATGCGTTGCCACCACTGTCCGTCTTTGGAGGACACGGCGAAGCATACGCTGGGAGTATGCCCGGCGTGGTCAGAGCAGAGGGGACACCTCTGCGCAGTAATGGGTCAGAATCTCTCCCTCCCGACGATCATACGGGGGATCCTCAAGAACGAGAGAAACTGGGCTGCATTCTCCTCCTTCTGCGAGGGTGTGATGTTGCTTAAGGAGGAGGCCGAACGAGTTCGGGAAAGGGAGGGTTGCGGTACCCTCCGGGATCTCACCCCGGATTGACTTGGATGGGTTTCCGGAATAAAGCGTTTACGGAGGAGCAGTCTGGTGAGTCGACCAACTCCAGACTGAGAGGAGGGATTAGACTATATAAAGTCATCGCCGGGCGAGGTAGGATTGCGGTAGAGTTCTCACCGGTTCCCGGGTCTTACCGTCCGAGCCTAGATGGTGTCCACTCAGGAGTTTTAGTGGGTGCAAATCCTACATAATCCCTCCGGCCTCCCCAAAGGCAGGACGGACAACCTTCGAGAGGTTTCCCCTGGCAAAAAAAAAGGCGTTTCACATCAATTAAGAACCTCCGACTGCCACAACAATAAGCCGAAATCGTGAACCGTTCTACAATAATTTTTGTAGTAATTGAAAAATAATTGTAAGTTAAATGTTATGTTGGTGTCCCAGTGACAGGCATTAGAGGTTTATTGGATGTTGCGCAATCTGTTAACGAAAGCGGTGAGTTATAGGAGTATTTCAAAGAAGTGGCGATCGCATTAAGTTTTAGTTGAAATGAGGTGGAAGATGGCAGGTGAGAGGTGGGATTTTCGGATTTGATTTTAGAAATAAAAGAAGATGTAAGGGAACGAAGAAAGCGAGCAATTTAAGTAGAAATTACGATGAAAACACTTGAAAAAACGTGTTGCAATGACTGAAAGGAAACGGTTTCTAAGGGCTTTTTAAGACTCTGGCATCTACTTGAGATTTCAGTGGCAGAAAGAAGTTAGTCTGAGCGTCAAAAAGACAAAAAAAAACGAAGGAAATATTTGGTAGTCTGGCGGGTCCTGACCACGGGGCGTTGACCTGACCTCACCATACGTTTCGACTCGAATAAGGGTTGAGTTGCTACTTGGTTTTGTGTGCAAATATTTGGCGGAAAAGTGCCAAATGTTTCAATCATGGGAAGGGGGCGAACAAAGTTTTGGACAATAGAATCATTAACTTTTGACTTTTGAGTGGGAAGGGAGGCGGAGAACTGTACCCTAATAGATCAGAAGCTTATAGCTCTTAATCAAGTCGCTTCATAAGAGTTGCCATTGCCTGCGGCGCGTGATTTATAGGCGCGTTCCCTTGGGTAAATAATTCGGAGGAAGGCTTTTGGTGATCATTAAATCGTTAATTTAAATAGGAAACGCCTTTATTATCTGTTTTGTTTCTCTCTGACCTCGGATATGTCCATTCAACAATCTGCCAGCCATAATTTGAGTTTTTTCTCTGTAGAAATGTAAATGTCCTAGAGCAGTGGTGCGGACACTTTTTCCGACTGAGACCCTTTAAGATAGATGTATAGTTCGCGCATTTCTTTTATTTCATCGAATAAAAACATCATCAAATATGACACATATTAATTTTATATATAATTTTAATAAAATACTTTTCATACAACATAAAAATCAGTAGAATTCCCGTTTAATGAGATGTATGAGGCTGCAAGTTTCTACTTATCTATTTTCGGCAATAAATTCGAAAATTAGAAAAATTTGGTGACCCCTAGTTGGCGCACCTCTGTTCTGGAAAAAAGAGAGGGTGATACATTTCGTAAAATGTAAGTTTTGAATTTGCCAATAGTTTTCCAGAGTTAGTTTTGGGTGTGTCCTGGACGTGTTGTCCCTGCTTGTCCTACTTTTTTCCTTTACTATTACCTTCTTGATGTCGTCGTTCTTCATTGAATTATACATTCCTTGAAGTGACAATCTTTCGATTGAATAACATTCAAAAGTCAGGCCACTCATGAACAGCTATCTTATCGATAAACCGAATTCTAGTAGCGGCCTTCAACCAATCAAAAACTCTGAAAAGTGATCAGAGTTTATACCTTCCAACTCGTAATTTAATTATAAGCCAAGGAATTGATAATTATGTATTTCTAATTGGGTGTTCGTTAAATGACGAGCTTTCAGAATTATTGACAGGTCAATGAGAAGAGCAAGTGAACACCGTTGTGACTTCCAACGTGTAAAGAGCTTCTCTAGAGAAAGACTGCCTGAAAAACCTGGTCGAGGAGGGTGATTTGATGTGACTTAGCCTGTAGGAACTAGTGAAAAAACAGTTGAAAGTTAAAGAGTCATTGTAGTTGTCCCGCAATAGCTCAGTAACGTAGTCTAAGCGTATGTGTCACGGGAGGTTTCCCTCCAGGCCACATGGGTCATTTGACTTTAACAATTGGTGCCCTTGCTCCGTTTCATTACACACCGTTTAATGCGTTCTTTTGTCATGCCTTTCGTTTCAATTTCTGCTGCTGCTACTGTTATTATTATTTCGTTAGAATTTATTTCTTTTTGTTTGACGCCTTTTCGCTGGCTGATAGGGTTTTAAAACATTTTTTTTTTTCTATTGTTCGTTCCTTTTTTTTTCCGCACGCGCCAATGCAGTTTCACACATCTTTCCACATCCTTTTGTCTCTTTTTTTATGCCATAAAATTTTGTCCATGCTTTGCTTCGTTTCTTACTTACCCCTACTATGTGAGGTGGCTGCGACCAATCATGCCTTTTAGTTTTCAGTTTTCAAATGGAAAACATCGAACCTATACACCAACAAGCATTCACACTTTCTATTCTGAATTAGGATTTTATCACATGTAATGTTTTCGAAATTTCTGTTTTTCATTCTTGTCGAATTTTCGGAAGCATTCCATTAGCCAGATTTTCTTTGGCATCTTCGACTATTGTCTACGTTACTTTCAATTTCAGTTATCCCACATCACAAAATGTTAATGATGGGCCCTGGATTAGGATCGGTGAAAGGCTCCGACGATGATTGTCATTAAATATTTGGAAGTGTAATTAAAGGAGAAATTTTATGTGTGCATGTAGTAGTTAGTATCTGAAAATGGCAATTATTATTATGAAAGGGAAAATCAGGTACGAATCACAAATGGATAGTATCGTTCCAAGTCTTCCAGCTGTGTTATTGACCACAGTTGGACGTGATGCTGAACACTTTTATTCTAAAACGTTCACAAAATTCTGGAAAACTTTCTCCTTTGTTTAATCGTCTTGGACTCACGTGGTCGAGCTCAGAAAAGTTAACGGTGTGTCATTTATAAATCCATTTACCATTATCGCGAGTGAAACCCTGATTCCTTAAACATTGAGACTAGAGAACCAAAAATAATTGTGTAAGATGTCATGTGTGCTCACTTGTGCAGTTATTCGCGCGACCAAGGAATTTCAATATTAAAAAAAAAAGAAACTTCAATGAATGTTTTTTACTTCCAATCAGGGAAAAAGATTGAAGGAAGTTAGAACATGGATTTTAGTTCTATCATAGATTTTTCTTGTTAGCCCGGAGGCGCTCAGAAATTTTGATTTTTGATCTGAACCTATGATTCCATGCAGGAAATACATCTATGGACGTGAGCATCAAGAGCAGCTGTAATGGTGCCTGTCTTTACGACAAATTAATGTGTTATAGTTAACACTCATCCTCTTCCTCCCCAATTATCACAGAACTTAAAAAATTCAAAATTCATTTCTTTCTTTCTTTTTTTTACGTCAATATATACAACTTATGAATTAAAACGGGGAATTGAAAAGGTCCCGTTTCGTTTTATTGTAGGCAAGACAAATTTAAAATGTTTCACGTGAGACATAAATAGATTCATTAATCAAGGCATCAATCCAATATAAATTATGTCACAATTATAAATCAATAGCCAAATATAAATTGAAATGTGGCCAACAGCCATTCATCAATATAAACAGGTTCCGGTTTCCCTTTGGAGGAGTTTCGTGTCATTTGTTTGTCTGTCAAATTCTGGCTGACTCTTCTGACATCCGTACGAATGGAGTAGGAACAAGGAAGACAATATTTTCAGCACATTTCTCAATATTCTTAAGTAATTGAAAGAACAAAACAAAGTTGTGATGATTTGAAGGGGAACAGAACCGAAGGCAATGTTGGCAATGTTGGCTGTGTTTGGTAAAAGGGGTAAACCGTTGTAAATAAAGCCCCATTGCCTTAGAATGATGTGTTTGGACATCCGGTGTGTGAGGGCCCCACTTCCCCTTTATTACATTTCGAAATGCGATAAGACCGTTTGACAAATGACTTCTTGCTCATTTCAAATGCGGACTGGTGCTCACTCTATAACCGGCTCTTGATCTCTTTGTTACGAAACACTCCATCATTTATCATAATTTCCCTCGAGTTTTGTTTGTCTTAATTTTTCACGCTTTATTGGCCGTTCATGTCTTCTGTCTCTGTCTCTCCTTCGGAAAACAGCCAGAAACCAATTTTTTCCTAGAGACAACACTGTCAAGATTTGATTAAAGCTCTCTACAAAGACCCACGTGTTTCCACCTCGTGGTTCTTGTTGTATGGGAAGTCTCGAAACATATCTAGAGAGCCTTAAAACTTTTTTTTCCTAATCTCGTGGCAGTGAAAGGCCGCTGAAACAACACGTGTGTGCGTGTGGGCGTCTCATTAAAATAGGAGAAATTGATAGATGAAAGTTGCAATACGCTGAGTTAGCTACAATACGATAAAAAGTGACTACAAAAAAATCAGGAAGTAGGTTTGTTTCGTGACGTTTAATTCGTATTATACTTCGACAGAATCGCTCTGTCTGTACCTGGAGATTTTTCATGTTCTCTTCATTGAAGATAGAGCCTAAATTCGAATAACTTGTCTTTATCTAACATGGCAAATTAGTATTATGTAAAACTATGAATTTATGGCATCAAAAAAAGGGGGACGACGCCATAATTTAAAAAGAAAGAAAGAAAGAAAGATTTAAATCTCACAATTCGGTAAAAAATTTTAAATGTTTTTTCACGGCAATTAAACTTCATTGAAGCGTGAACAATGAAAACAGGTATCGTACCCTATGCAATCTTACTATTGGTGATATAGGTGAAATGCGGGGTTTCTCATTATATAATTTTGCCCAAAACAAATTTTGAATTACCAAAATTGTAGAGTCTGAATCTAACAGCCTGAAAAGTTCACTCAGCGAGTGAGTCTAAAACATTTCCAAAACCTGTTGGGGATCGACGGTCAGCTAACATCGAATCAGACCAAAGTACTTGACGGCCTTTTTCTTTGGCGGATGACATCTAATAGTGTCTTTACAATGACGGCCAGTGACTTGTTACTTGATTTCTGCTCGAGTTTCTCCACAAATTTTTTCAAAAGGTTACGAGGCAGGTCGAAGTGCGTCGAAAAATGAGACATCCATTTGCCATATTTATTTTAAAAGTCGTTTATTTGTCTTTTACACAATGTTGAAGGTGCTCATGAGATCGGTGTTGTAAGTGTCCAAAAGGAACCTCCTCTTTTTTTGTCTTTTCGGCCATTTTAGCCCATGAAGAAAACTTATAAGAAGGATAATATTAAGATCAATATTGTCGAAAATTCGCTTTTTTTTTATAAACTTTTTTTCGTCTTATTGTTTTGTCCACATATGATATTAGCATTTTATTCCAAGTTTTTGATGCCTGAACTGTGAGTTCAGTTTTTTTGCTAATAGCCGATATTTGTCGTTATTGTTTTATTCTGTTTTTGTGACTCGGGCCGATCGGCTTCTGCACAGTCAGCGTTGCCCTCTTTTTGTGAAATCTACTTTTGTCATTAAGATGTCTCTGTTATCGTTCATTGACATTGCTTTTCATTTTTGAGGTACTTTTTACTTGATATATAGTTGTGAAAAGAGTGAGGCCATAGAAACTCTTGAAGAACCCAAATACCATGAAAATGAGGAAAAACGCTCAGGTTCTACCTGAATAATCCATATTTTCACTCCTTTTACTTTTGTATGCTTTTAATCGTTTTTTTTTGTCTTTTATCCGAGTATACGTGTTTTATCAACCATGAGTCATTGGGTTCAGATCTCTGGACCATTGGCCAAGTTTTTTTAAATTCGAGTCACCAGTGGGGCGTTTCAACTCATTGTCCACTCGCCGTTCTCCCTCTCCCGTAGTTTCTACCTCGATTTTACTTTCTTTTAAAATTATCGTTGTCAAGGTTGTTCAATGCATGGGTGACTCATGGGAATCGTCTCCCACTTTCAACATGACATGATCACTTTGACCAAAGCACTTTATCACTTTCTTTGACTAAAACAGTCATTTTAGGAAAATGTCTAATTGCTTTTAATATTAATATATTCTCAAGAAATGGAAGCTTTTCAAAGTGGTTTTTTTGTCATTTTGCAAGTGGAGTTTTCCGATTTATACGATTCTTGTGGTGATTACCTGGCTCCATTCAAAAACGTTTTCCTCTTTCTTCTCGTGTTTCGAGTAAGGCAGGTTATTCTGAGAAATCGTATTTCTTATTTGTGAAGAAATACTTGGATTTCGTTCTGCAGATGGTGTTGTTAACATCCATTTTTAGTCCTTCCGTTACTTAGTCATTTATCCTTTCAAGGTGATTTTTTTCTTTCCTTCGACTCTTGTCCTTGTTTCTTTGTCACTCTGCGTGTGTGTTCGTGTCTTTTTTCTTTGCTCTTCCCGCGACACAACAGGTTACCTACTACAGTTAAATAATTATAAGTCCCAGCCTTTGTGAGTTTCCAAGCCTTTTTTTGGGCTATTTATCCGTTTAGCCTCTCTAAACTTCTTTCCCACCCCCAACCCCTTCTTAAATATACTCTACGTAATTTTTAAAACTCAAAAATTGGAATGTTCATTGAAGAAACTTAAAGAATGACTTAGTTATTGGTGAAACACTGTAAAGAGCTTATTAAAGCATATGACAGAGAACTGAAATTCAACAACTGAACAACTTTTTAAATATTCTTTTATGATCGATAGTAATGTGTTTAAAGTTGTCAGTCATTTCGAATGTGTTTACAATGGAATTATTTCATGTGGAGCGTGGGCCATGTGTGGGGAAACACTGTTGTACACCAAGCTTTGTCATTAAGCGGGTGCTTATACTGATCACTTTCAGTTTTCATCCTTACTCTAAAAGGATTCTTATTTATCTGCCACTAAATAAACAATATCCTATGTCAGCAGTCACTCCCGGAGTTGCATCAATGTCCAAGTTTGCCTGCTTCGCGAGCTTCAGAAAAGTCGGTGGGACGAAGGGAAGGAAGTGTGGACATTTGATATAAGTATGTTCGTTTGGGTTTTCAGGAGGCAACAGACGGAGGAGATCTCGTACGCTTCACATCTTCCCAGGGAGGATGAGCCCCCTGACACGGGACAGACAAAAGCCAAAAGTACGACGCATGATTTATTTGAACTGCTGGAAAGAGTACAAAGTGCAAGAATAGACGATCAAAGATGCGTGTTGCCTTCATACTTCACACAGGTGAGTGAAAACTCGATATCGAGGTGATGTTTTCGTGTGTTTAATGCGTGTTGGCATGTGTGCGGGGTTCGTGCACGTCAATTAAATCTCTTCGTTTAAGCTACTTGAAGCGAGAGTAATCGACTAAAGCGAGACAAACTTGTCCTAATCTTGTCAACCTGGTCAAAACAGGATTATAACACTTAACTGTTTTTATCTTAATTAAGGACTCGAACTTTTTTCTTTGTTTTAACCCGGGAAAGCGGGAAGGTAGTAAAAGTATTTTTGTGACGAAGATAGACGTAGGTAGGGGGGTGGAGACAGGGTGGAATCGAGCTGTGTAACTTACTAAAGTAACCTAATTTGTGATCTTTCTCAGTGGAAAGCGAAAGGGAGCTCATACACAGTAGAACTAAAGTGTGCCCATAAAAGAAATTTCGTCTTTGTCTATCAGAGGTTGCCAAACTTTTTTGTATTGTAGACCCCTTTCCATAGTTTTCGATTTTGGGTAGACCCCCTACTTACCTGATATTGATTTTTGTAAATTTCTCACTCTGTGAAGTAAATTTTTTACTTCATAGTATAATTTAAGTAAATAGGTACTATCAGCGTATGTTGAGATCCACTATCGTCGACCCCCAGTTTCGCTTTATGGACCTTCTAAATTATTTTTTCGCCGACGTAGACCCCTGGGAGTCGATATAGACTTTTGGAAATCACTGATGTACCTTGTAAGAAGGAAGGTGGCGGAAGACCACCAACGTAAGTGAGAGCCACGAAATCGAATTTTGATGTCTAAAAAAGGACGACGATCAAATACGAATGGATTTGATTAATGATGAATGGACTTGAAGTTTAGGTGTTTGTTTTCCATTCATAAAGCGAATCGAACGGAAGACGGCAAATTCTGACTTCTTTCATAAAAAATTAATGTTTGACCATTATTGATAGATAGCCTGTTCGAACTGGCGTATTACTTTCATTTAACAAGAAGAAGTAAGGAAATCATGAATTAAAAGATGCTCTTTCTGGGTTTCCTCCCTATGGATCATCCATGAAGTATAGTTCATGAACGCTGGCCATTCGTCATTTTTCACTCGATTTGCCTCGGCTGGCTTTCATATTCACATAGACCAATCTTATCAAATATGTTTCTCAAAGACAAAAAATGCCTTCCTCAAGATTTATGAGAGCATATTGGCATGAATGGAGAAAAAGAAATCTGATAACTTTTCGCATATTATTCATCTGAACTTTTGATCATCTCTCAGAGTCTGACGTAGTTTGATGCAAATACGTATAATTCGTGACATCCGCAACTGTAATAGTTTTGTTCTTTAAAGAATTTTCTTCTAAAGGTCCTTCATAAGCTAGTCTAAAGTAAGGGGTATATTCTCTTATATATGAAGAGATGCAATCAGTAAAATGATGGAAAATTGAAAGAGTTCCTGAAATTGTGAATAGAAATATTTTCTTTTGAAAATTTTGGCCAGGCTAAGAGTTGTGAATCACAAAAGGAAATTTACTATAAAAAAAAACGTTTGTTTTGTGGTGGTTTTAATTGAGAGGGACGCAAATGCCAAAGGATGGAAAATACTGGGACGTAATGATGATAGAGCCCACTCCATTTGAGCGAGGTGGAAATGCAACACCCGGGCTGGGTAGGGAGACCCCGGGGCAAGGCACAAAACTTGGGTACGGCTTGTTATACATTGACCTTGTCCGGACGTCGGTTTTTGCTTTAGTTAACTTCCATCCTTAAAAAGTGTCGGTGGACGGCGATCAGTTAAGTTTCATTTTGACCCTTCATTACTTCTTTCCACATGAAAATGAATGACCAGGGAATAAACATTACAAAATATGGTTAATTCAACGCAGCCAAATAACGCAGAACATAATAATAATGATGATAATAAAGGTCCTATCATTATATGAAAGTATTTAACTTTTACAATGAAAAACTTGATTTTTGTGCGGAAAATGTTGAACGAGAAACGTACAGTGTACACACTGAACATGTCCTATTTAAGGGTGAGTGCTCTAAAGCAGTGTTTCCCAACCTTTTTTAGGCCTTTCCCTACCTTAACATTTCTAAACTTTTTGTGCCCCCCATACATTATTTTTAATCTTTAAAAATTGTTTTCTATCCTTAAGAAATATAAATGATAAGTTTTAGGAAGAAATCACTATGAAATTGTTGTCAGAACATCGTAAGTAAATTTCAGAACATATATAATGAAAAACTGAAATTTAGAATAATATTAATATTGATTTTTCTATATTCATTTATTACGATCCATCTGCTTAATGCTTGCTGCCCAGAGATTTTATTTTATTTTATTTTTTTGAAAAATATAATTTATATTGGCTAATATTTACATAGTAGATACTACAGTGAATATACAAATGTCCATTATGTAAAATGTAAATGGGCAGAGATTTTATTTTAGGTTCAAATTTACTTATCTTTACTCTCAGGTCTCCAAAGTTTTGTTATATCAAGTCGATTTTTTTTTTATCAGTAAATTATGTACAGCACTAAAACCACTTTCAGCTAAATATGAAGATGGAAACGGTAGTAAAAGTTTTCTTTTACATTTGGTTGCATTTGGGTATTTAGTTTTAGTTCCTTCACAAAGCCCTTCATCGCTCTTTTTATATTAAATAAAGTTTTTTACTGATTCATCATTTTGCAATTCTGCGAGTTCTTCTTGATACTGCATATTTGATATATCGGACCAATCCACTGATATTGGGTGCATTAAATTGCCCCTATGGGGCGTGGACCCCACGTTGAGAAACACTGGTCTAAAGCGAACGACAACTTTTCCACAGACACCCCTCCACCATGCTCACATTCTTCTATAAATTCGGTGGCTTTTGATTCGTACGGTGTTCGAGAGCTTTTTTTTTCTTCAGTCCAACGATTTCAAAGGTAACATACAGTTGAACATTTTCAGAGCGAGCTAACAACATACCGTATTTGAATTTGGCTTAGTGCTGCCATCTAATAGAAGAATAGTTAACTGAAATTCATTTACTTGGTTATATTATTGGTTACTAGGTGGAACCACAGTCGAGTTTAACAGATTTTTCTCTATCTGGGTATGAATTCATGGTCGGCGGATTTCCTTTCTGAATTCTGATCAATGTGACCGGGACGTCGAGTTATCTAGCCACTAGATATTCCCGCACTTGCTCACCTATGCAAAACAACACATCAATCCTTTGGATACTGTTCGTTCCGCTTGGTTCGGTAACCGGAAATAGTTTTCTGTTAGGGTGGCCTTTCGTCCGTGGATATTGTTTCCTCTTGATGCGTTAAATTTGTTCGTTCGCCAGAACTTAAAAGTTTTCCATCACACAAAAAACCCTTTGTACTGACCAAAATGCCTCAACAGGCTTTTTACGTCTAACAGCCAAACGTGCATTTTCCAATTAGTAGCTCGGCGTCTCAAATTCAAGGAGGAAATTTGTCATAATGTTAGTTGTCGTATCTCACAAAAAAATCGACAAAATTACTACTGTACTACAAAGCAGGTTTAATTATATAAAATGATAAATATACAGACAACCGCAGTCAGTAGTAATATAAACGCAACAACACTATGAAAAAAACTCTTGGATTTTTGGGCAACAAGACGAATAGCTCGGGCAAATTTCCGCTTCTGTCCACCAGGAGCGGGTATTGTATAGCGCCAACCTTTTCGCGCCATACCTCGCTATACGGCCGCTCTTTATACGGCATTTCGCCATAACGGCTTTCTTCAATTATGGCACGTTTTCGATTTACGGCCTAAAATGTTTCGCTATGACGGCCAAAATGTGTCAAAGTACTGGTACAAAAGTTAATTTCCTTCCCGAAATTAGGCAAAAAATTTTGGATCCAGAACATAATCTCGGCTTTGAAGGTTTGAACGAACGTGATGTGCTTGGTCTACTTAAAGCTGATAGGAAACCTCTTTCATATGAGGAACTCATTCAGGTGCAAGCGGAACCGGCATTTGATGAAGAACCAGAGCCTGTTGTATCCAAACAGCTCACATCAAAAAATTTGTCCAAAGATTTTTGCTGTTTCGAACAAGGAATAAACATCCTCCTTGAAACCGATCCTGATGTCGAGGGTAGCTAAGACCAACAATGTTGGAGAATTTTTGAAAGCCAGGCCATCGTTACCAGCGAAAAACGATGACGACAGTGATTTGCAGGTTACCATTTCTTCATCGTCTTCTGATCAAAGCCATTTTTTAAACTATGTGTGTATACATACACATATTTTATGTCACCTGAAGTTGTTTCATTTTTGTTTGTGGATTATTATTGGTTTTTGGAGTCTATTATTATTTTATGTACAAATCTATGTACTTGTTATGTATGTATTTCTGATTTAAACGAGATAAAATGCATTTTGAATGACAAGCCATGTTACAATTTTAACAAATTTGAAACCAATCTCACTGAATTTCTATGAATTTGTATTAGAATACTTGATTCGTTATACGACTTTTCACTTTACGGCCAAGTTTCGTGGAACGTATCTAGGCCGTAAAGCGAAGTATGGGTGTATAAAATTGAATTAATCGTTAAAAAAAAAAGAAGAAGAAAGAAAAAAGTGTTTAGGAAATTCTTTTGTTTTTTGAAAAGAGAAATACCAGAACAAAAAAGGGACCGGGTTCTCTTGTATCCGGCGGAAATACAATAGCTATGAAATTCTTCGTTCCGGCTTACGGTTCTAAAATAAATGGCTTTTACGGCAGTGTTGACTTGAGAAATTCTCATAAAATAGATAGCGTAAGCGCCTGCGTGAGAAACAAAAGGTCGGTTTTTTTGAAGAGTCACCAACAGCGTCCGCCATTCCGCCCCTGACGAAAGGACGGAGGGAACAATATTACCTTTGATTGGAACCAACTGCCAGGATTTTGGCAATCACGACTTTGGTACTTTCCTTCGGATTACTCCCTTCTTTCTTCATTTCAAGTTCATTTACTTTAATTTTTTTGCATAATGGCCGTCATTGTTACCAGGTTCACATCATTTGAATGGGTTCGTTATCCAAATTCCTTTCTCACTCTCTTTACGGTTCGTGCTCTTCTCAGTTATCATTAATCTTCTTTCGGCTGACTTATTTGTCTTTTTTCCTTTTGTAAAATTTAAACCCTGGTTAGAACGAAACGGAAATAAAATTTAATATCCAACATGGAAGTAGAAAAGGCAAACGGGCCGATAAGATCAAACTGCTTTCGACCTTGAGTCTTCCTCAGGGCCTGTCTCCTCCTTCAGATCACAAAGGGAAATCTTCCAAAATCGTTTGCTCGGAAATACTAAGTCTTCTGAAATCTAGCTTCAACTCCAGTTTCCACAACTTGCTCTTTATTTCATTCTCGTGTTTTTCTACTCGTGGTCATCTCTGAGAGATGAGCTTTAGCCCATCGAATGTTCGAGCAACACAATTCAAAGAGTCGAATTCCTAATCGAGGAAATCACGCGCCAAGCTTAAAAGAGTTTAAAAGTGAAGCTTGTTTACACTAGAATAATATGCTGTTGAATAATCTAGTGCTGAATATCCTTAGACGTGTTGGGAAGTTCAGACTTCAAGTGTCTAAAAACGTTTTTTCTAATGGCTTAGAATGAGAAGAAGATAGGAGGAAAAGACACTAGATTTACCATTAGTCTGATTTATTGATTCTCCCCGACACTTGGTCATCTCATTCCTGTCTGCCATATTCAAAAACCCATATTTTACACTTCATTTATCATCATTACTGGAATTTCCCTCCATTTTTCCACATTTCCACTACTAGACTAGAGCACTAGAGTTTCAACTTGTCTCTAAATAATTATTCTAACCCACGCCTTTTGTTTCCCTTCACAGGTAATTTGAATTTTTTATGTTTTTATTTAACTCTTGGTTATGCCTTTTTATTTATTTATTCTTTTAATCGGTCGTGTCTGAGTTATTGAACCATCCAGGACTTGTTACTCTTCTTAGTCGTTTCTAGCCATCGACCCTTCTCATATGACAACTTTATTCCAGTTTTCCAATCAAAAAAACTTCTTTTTCGTCGCGCCTAGTTCAAGTGTTAAAATGCGCAGGCGCGAATTGGATTCTAAATATCGTTACAACAAGAGGGCACTGTAATGATGGTTTCCGAATGAAATGTTGGTAATTCCATCCAGGTGGAATCGGACTCAACTGGTAAAATTGTACAAAGACCGACGAATCTCTGCCATGGCTTAGCTAAACCCTGTTTTCTTTAATTTATTTTTACCTGGGTTTAAATTATGTTTTTTCCCATTATGTTATTGAGATTTCCGTTTAGGTTAAGATAATGAGAACACTCGTCTTTTTAGCGTTGAAGTATTTCAAAGGTGTTCCTTGACGGTTAAACTGAGCTTAGTTGCAAACACAGTCGGTGCTCGGGCCAACTCCGTTCAAGGTACACTGAGTACCTATTTTCCGGATAATTTAAGGAGTGTTTTTTGCTTCCGGTTAAAAAAAACTGTTGTTTTCTTTTATGTTGTTATGGATACGAACTGGAAAAGGAAGTCGGAAATCGATTTTGTTCCGTTCAAGTAGTGGCAGTTAGCAAAAGATGCGAACTCGGGTTCCTTTCCCTTCGCATTGTGATTAGTTTTTACTTTTCGGGGAGATAAAGTGAAATCTGGAGTCAAAAGGAGTAGATTTCGGTTGGTTCACTACAGCCATGGGCGTGTTAAGGTGGAGAGAAAGAACTTCTGGACAGAGACATTCGACGGAATCCGAAAGAAAGTCATCAGAAGATTCCATCGGCTCTGGATCTGGATCTCCTGGAGTGAGTCACTCTTTCACTTGTTTTTCTTTTTTTTTCATCCCCTCACTTAGCCTATATACCTTTGAACATACGCAAAATATTCTCAGCAATGTCTTCGAAATTATCCTTTTGTAAGAATCTGTCAAATATGAAGGAATCAGAATCAGTTGTACCAAATTTTGATGAGGTGACACAGATTAGTTAACCACAATTAGGCTCTACCAGACCCTTAAACATTGAAATCGGTGTGTTCAAAAAAGCGTCAAGTCTGGAAAGTGAAGAGACTTAAGGACTGAGAACTTCGTCGTGACATTCGAGGTATAAAGACCTTATGTTTGACAACTCTGAAAAGGGGTTTTGTTAACAAAGGGCCGATAAAATGTTGAAAAGTACAGGACAATGATTTTTTGTTTTTGTTTGCGTAACGTAGACTTGGATAGAGTATAATTGTAGGTAACAAAGGAAACGGGCGCCAACTTTGACAAGACATTTCGCCTTTTCATCTTTTGCATCACGCAGACGATGGGTTCGTTAATCATACAATTTTTTATGCCCACCATACTTAAACGTTTGATGGAGTAGAGAAAAAGTCAAGTTTTCTGTATTAAATTTAAAAAAGGCTGTCTCTTGAAAGCTCATGACATCAGGTACAATCACAACACTTTTTTTCTTCAATTTTAGAAGACTGCGTTCATTGAAACTGTTTAATCGCGGCGGTTCATTCAATTTTGGTCAATAGATACTGAGCTGTGTTTTAATGCCACAGTACGTGGGAGTGGAGGAGAGGGGAGGGAGCTCGTTAGGTCCTCTGATGACATAACCACAGGGCTTCCACAAAAGGTCTTTTAGTTGGCTTGAGTTTTACGACAATGGATATTGATTGATATTGATATTCGGCGTCAGTTCAGTTTAAGATCGTCCACTTTCTCTAATAGAAGCGTATATTTATCAAAGTTCTGAGTTTTCAACATGTTTCCCGATTTTTCTTATGAATTTGAAAGACGTCGTAGAAGGACGTCATTGTTGCTGGCGTCGAGAATACGGAGCGATCTCCTCACGTAATCATTGGCGGAAGGAATGGATGTCGAACGAGTCGTTGTCATGCGAAGCTAAGGTAAATGGAAGTGACCTTGACAAGTGTCACACATGAAACGATACGAGTTGGAAAAGTCAGGGTTTGACTTCACGAAATGAGAAAATGAAATCGGCAGAAAACGTGATTTGAGATCGTGAGCACAATCGGGTAATCATTAATGGAGCGTGACATTATTTCTCTGTTGAAATTTTTTTCTATAGACTTTTACAGGCAAATGGATAATGAAAAATAAAGGATAGAATGTTGAGAAGAAAAAAGAAATAGTGGAAGAAGTGTCGGGAAGAGAGAGAGGGAGAGGTCAAAACAGCGTCTCAGCTTATTTTCAAATATCTTCTCTTTGTATATTTGGCACTTTGTTTAAATTTCCGACATTGCCTACTAAAATCTTTCTGAAGGATGAGAAAGGAGTCTTGTGTATTTTTGTTTTTGTCTTAAAGCCTTTCAATCTTCGTCCACCCTTTTTCATTGGGAATTTAAATTTGAATCTAAATCCTTCGTTTACGTTTGGTTCAAGTCAATGGTATCTGTATATGAGGAGTGTACGCGGTCGAGTACGAATGTGAAATAGTCATTAGTACTATCGTTGATTTCACGGATAGATTGTCGGTTGTTAGATAAAATTCCTCTTTGGTTTTCTTTTTTGTGGAAACGAAAGAAACGAATTGCTCTTTTGATCGTACCAGATGGGGATTTTCGTTGCTGTGTTTTCTAAGAATAAGTCCATCTCTGGATATTACGCCTCTTAAATAAAATTTTGGTTTTGCAAACATTATATTCTCAAATATCTGGGAGGAGCAGTGTAGTGGTTAAGTTCCTGACTTGGACGCAAATGGTCGTTGGTTCGAATTCTGCTCCCGCATCCTGTTATACCCAAAAATTAAGGGTGAAAAACGGAATTAAAACCACCACCAATATTCTCAAATATATTAATGATCATAATAGTTTCGTTTAACCTGGGTGTTGCCGAATCTATCCACCACTTTCTTCAAGAATGCCCACTATATGCCGCCCTTCGGCAGTTTCATGTTCCTTGCTGCGCCCATCACGAGAGCCTCTTAGGAGGGCGAACGTCCGCATAAAATATAAGGAATTTCTACTCCCATGTCTCTCAAGCCCTGAAGATCAGAAGCTTAGCGCTGGGTCATTGATTTTTATGTCTAAGTGTACCGGGTTTAAATGTAAGTTGTATCACACGTTGTGTGAATGCGAAAAATGTGAATATTTAAGCCCTAATGCCCCTAGGGCGAATTAGGGGACAATTATTATATTATATACACCCATACTTCGCTTTACGGCCTAGATACGTTCCACGAAACTTGGCCGTAAAGTGAAAAGTCGTATAACGAATCAAGTATTCTAATACAAATTCATAGAAATTCAGTGAGATTGGTTTCAAATTTGTTAAAATTGTAACATGGCTTGTCATTCAAAATGCATTTTATCTCGTTTAAATCAGAAATACATACATAACAAGTACATAGATTTGTACATAAAATAATAATAGACTCCAAAAACCAATAATAATCCACAAACAAAAATGAAACAACTTCAGGTGACATAAAATATGTGTATGTATACACACATAGTTTAAAAAATGGCTTTGATCAGAAGACGATGAAGAAATGGTAACCTGCAAATCACTGTCGTCATCGTTTTTCGCTGGTAACGATGGCCTGGCTTTCAAAAATTCTCCAACATTGTTGGTCTTAGCTACCCTCGACATCAGGATCGGTTTCAAGGAGGATGTTTATTCCTTGTTCGAAACAGCAAAAATCTTTGGACAAATTTTTTGATGTGAGCTGTTTGGATACAACAGGCTCTGGTTCTTCATCAAATGCCGGTTCCGCTTGCACCTGAATGAGTTCCTCATATGAAAGAGGTTTCCTATCAGCTTTAAGTAGACCAAGCACATCACGTTCGTTCAAACCTTCAAAGCCGAGATTATGTTCTGGATCCAAAATTTTTTGCCTAATTTCGGGAAGGAAATTAACTTTTGTACCAGTACTTTGACACATTTTGGCCGTCATAGCGAAACATTTTAGGCCGTAAATCGAAAACGTGCCATAATTGAAGAAAGCCGTTATGGCGAAATGCCGTATAAAGAGCGGCCGTATAGCGAGGTATGAGTGTATTATAATTAGTTTCGTTTGTAGTAAGTGTCGAGCCTTTAGTTCGATGAAGCTTGAACTCGGTTAGAATTCTGTTTTCAGAGAAGAACTGTAGTGCGTGGACTGTTACCCTCGGTGACCTGCAAGGTCATTTTTTAACCAACTCCTACTCAATGATCTTAGCCTCTTGAGATCATGGTCTCGGTTGGTCTCAAAGCTCAAAGAAAAATTCGGGTTCTTTCTTCCTTTTCAGACACCTTAACTGGCTGCAGCCTACTTGGTAGTAGGCATGTTCACTAAATGCAAGTGCGACAAGTCCTTTGGAAAAACCGTTGGGCGCTTTTTCCTCTCTTCGAGTCCTTGATCGAGTTTTATTGTTTGAAATAATAGAGCAGGCTTGCATCATAGCGTAATAACCACGAGCGATAAGTGTGGTCTTTGTGTTTTCCATAAGTTGCCCACGTAGTGACTTGACTTATTATTCATTTGACCAAAACGACATATTAGCGATTACTTTTGAAACTCGTTGAAACAATGACTCGGGGAAATTTTAATAAGCAACAACGGTGGATTTGCTTTTGATTTTGTTCCCTGAGGGCATCTGGGAATTCCCTCAAACTTAGCTCCTTTAGAGCTCATGCTATTCTCCACCTCTGAACTTATTCGCTTGATGTCCGTTAAAGAAAGAAAAGGAGGCTCGTTAAATGGTTAAGAAATGAAGTAAATGCGATTGATTGAGTTTTTTTGTCAAATTTTAGATTTTATTATTGGAATAATTGTTGGAACTATTGTACAAAGTAATCGGTGATAGTAGTAGGAAAATGAGTGCCAAGGCGTCAGCAGGCCACAAGGATATAGGTCTTTGTGGAGATCACGCGTTCCGAACGCCCTGATAAAACAAAAGAATGACCAAATTGAAAGCGACGCCCCTTGAAAGGAATTTCCCATTGACGCCCACGACTTTGTCGAAATGCTGGTAATCACGTGACTGAACCTTTGTCTTCGCGTCACTTCAGCTCAGAATGACGGAACAAATTAGGTAATACTCTAATATAGTGTTTCAAGGTTCGCTCGAGGTGTTAAATGATTGAGAGAGTGAGAACACCTCAGAAACCTTAAAATAACATGTGCGGAAATCGGAACCGAGCGTCCAGGGTGAAACTTCTCGTAATCTTTTCTGTTTGTTCATGACGAATCTTTCGTCGAGTAGCAAAAGGTGACACATGAAATGAAAAATAATACTTCAAATAATTATGAGAAACGGATTTCTTGATACATTTGCTGTTTAAAACACAAGGGGATACGAAATATTGCTTGTCTTTTCATACTACCTCAGACACGATCTATTGTTCTCAAAACTAAAAAAAACAATTTGGGCTTTTAAAATATTGCGCATTACAGAAATTTCTTTTTTTTACCTCTGGGTATACCCCTCGTATATATGTTCTGCGTCTTGAGAAACATCAAACATTGGTTTGTCATCTGTCTTCCCTGCAATCTGCCATTCGTACAGCACTACTTGTTTTATATTGTATTGATTTAATTTGAATAAAAATACCCGAATTTATTTCACAGTCATCGTATCTCCTAACATTCATGCCACAGGTTTTACAGTTGCGTTCGCACAAGATCCATGTGCACATGACTCCCATTTGTAGACAACTTTTCACAAATCAGTTTTCCTTTTTAGGAATTACAACAGAAATAATCGATCAGTTTATTCATGACAGATCTATAAAAAATCGCAGACATCGGTGTTTTAATTCGTATTTGATGAATTCAAAAAACTACTTATTTTATCTTACTGAAAAAAATTTATTGAGCCAAAAGTAGAAACGAAAGTTTAGAAAGTGGATCGAAAGACAGAGAATAGTCAGACCTCGAAAATTATCAAGGAAGGTCTGGTTCAAACGAAAATATTCTTTAGATTTATCTGACAGTTAAGAAGTTGATGAGAAAGGATTTGGGACTAAGAAGGAATGGTCAACAAAAATCCATTTTCAGAGCTAATGGGTCTCTGTTCGATTATTTGATCATTTTATTAGTCATATGGGAAGCGGTCACATTGGAATTCAAGGTTTTAAGCGGTACCTGGAAGGTAGAGAGACCGGAAACAGATGGGTTTAGTAGAATGAAACGAAGGTTTGTGATGCACTTCAAAGGCAACTTTTTAGTTGTCTGATTGTTTTCCAAAGATAATGTTTCTTACTCTTCCCTCTTTTTACACTCACCTCTTGAAAATACATTGCTTATAACCAACCTGAAGTTGCG
Source organism: Columbicola columbae (assembly GCA_016920875.1). NCBI lineage: Eukaryota > Metazoa > Arthropoda > Insecta > Psocodea > Philopteridae > Columbicola > Columbicola columbae. Next base: position 14,415,338 of record JADMLL010000009.1, on the reverse strand, counting down.
TTGAGAAAAGCCGGTGTTGAATGTCGATAATTTGAACATATAAATCGCCATCTGGGATTTCGAAGTTACTGTGACTGTGTCCTCTTTCTCCCTCTTTTCCACTCCACTTCTCCTGAAAGTTCATTTTGATGAAAACTCCATTTACAAATGAGGCGAATTGAGGCGAAAAACCTTTGGATGACGCTGACGTTTTCGAGATTGGGCCATTTCAAGTCAGATTTATAATTTATGTCATTTGCACCTTCCTTCTAACCCTTATCTTCCCTAAAAACATTGTTAATTCAAATATAAAAGGAATTTTTATTTGTTCTTTTTAAATAAAATCACAAGACTTCAATAACATCAATTGAAAACTGTGAACCTTCGATTCAGCGTAATTATACCATTTTTAAAATCCGCTCTTGGATGTGACTGAAATTCACTGATTACAATAGCTTGGCTCTTTTTTACCCGGGACCTCACAAAAATCCCTGGTTCATTAAAGCCAATCAGTGACTAAATGGGTAAAAAGTTTAGCTGCCATTTTTCAACATGGAAACTGTAATATTTCCATACAAAATATGGATACAATATATAATAAAACTGTTTTGTTCAAAAGGTTTTAGTGTCAGGCTATAAATGGGCTTTTTAGCAGAAAAGAGACCCAAGAACATGTCTTTTTTGTTGGAGGTCTGTGCTTTAATGGTCAAGTGCCAGACTAAGAAGTTATAGTCAAATTTTCCTTTTTTCAGGCTTGTCAAAACTGCAAAAATGGCGACAGATTCAGATATTGCGTTAATTCTGAGACATTCTTCAACTGATTCCCGTGTTTATTTCATAAATAATGCACTACTGTTAGACCCAAAACAGGGTGAAAAACGGGATTAAAACTCAACTCAATTATACAACTTGTCTTTTTTATTAATATTTAATCTGCTCACTGCATTGTTGCATTCAATTTAAGGCATGATCTCTCGACTTAAAGGAGCCAGAAAAGTTTTAAGTCACTGTGATTTTGGAAAATTAATTTGCTTTGTGATATGAACTTGTTCCTAATAGTGAATACTTGACTAACATGAGCCTCACCTTTGTGCTGGAGATTCCTTCGTTCCAGTCTTGTGCACGTTTCGAACGTTTTTTACAGTCAGGTTTACAACCAAAAGAGGAGGAACAGCCATCTTGTGGGTGAAAATTTTTTGGTGTGATTGCGTAGAAGAGCCCGGAGCTTAAGCCATGAACTTGTTGGCCGAACGAGATCGTCCTAAAATTTATGTGTAGAAGGGTGGATAGTAAACCTCTTTCTATGGTATCATTTCCTGTTCATGTTTGTCAGTTATTCCAGGTTTTTGCTTGGGCTCAAGCGCCAAGTTTTGCGAGCCTCACATTTCAACTGGTCATTAAAGTGAAGTCGTGACTTGTTCATCATTCCAAGAAATTTGTTTTATTTTGATTTTCAGATGCCTCGAGAAGAAGCCAGGGTACCTGCGACGCCCACGCCTTCGCCTCCCCGAACGAACGCATCTCGTGAACTTTTGCTCGCCTCCCTCGACGGACCCGGACCTTACCCCACCGTTATTCTGCCCCCCAACGGAGGCTATTGGATGGATGGCGACGTGGATTCTACTCTATGGCCACCAAATACCTCGGACCAAAGCCGGAGCACCTGCGTTTGGAGAAACAATTTGGAGACTGACGACACCGCTAAATCCTACAGAAGGTTTTTTTTGGGAAGAGTGAGTACAGAACCAGTTTTCTTTACATTAATGAACTGATTTTGCTTTCAGAAGCTTTTTACACTATTTCTGTTTAAAACTCTTTGTCACAGATTATTTTAGGGCCTTAGCTGTCGAGAAACAACGGACTCGTTACATTTAGCTATCAAACCCGTGTCTCTCCACCAAAATAAAATTAGCTGCTAAGTAAACACTTCACTTGTGTGTCGTTGATAACAAAAACAGATGTAGGCTAATTTGTTGTACCTGAAAATCGAGGTCACAAACACTTAAATTCTCTCACCGCACGTCGTGGGGACCGTGCGCCATTGTTTCCAATTGAATCTTTCTTTTATTTCCTTTCAAAGGAAATGTTGTCTGTTGGCATTTTCCAAACTCAGTGAGACAATGGCATCATTAAACCATACCGCTGCCAAAAAAATTTGGTCGCCTGCGACATTTTCAACGAGCTTTCTTTCCATGTACATTCATTCTTACTCTTGACTTGAGCTCTTATTTCATCAAGTTACATTTCGAGGAAAAAGTCACCTCGGAAGCAACAGGAACACTTATGTGATGTGATTTGGTGAAATCCTAATCCATAGTCAGGATTCGGATTGGAGCAGACTCGTGTTTGTTTCATTTTGCTTCCATGTCATTTCGGTTTGTGACCTGCTCTGCTTTTCCCAAACTCATTTCCTCCTGAAAACAGGCAACATATTTCCATTGTTTTTAAAGTAACAATAATAATTTCTAAAGGAAGAATAACCCGAATGGCTGCTCGCCTTTGTTCTAACTCGGAACAATGGCCGAGTGCTTCACAAAATCTTTCTCTCATTCCCATGCCCAATTTTTCCCCTTTTTTCCGCATATTATGTACCCACTTTTTACACTGGGTTATTGTTTCCACTAAAAGTCACACAGAAACTACGCATTTAATTAATTCCTTGAATATTCTCTTATATTATTCTAATATTAAGTTTAGTTGTAGAAATAAATGAGGAAAAGTATAGTTAAAAGAAAAACTATTTGTTTTGTTAGGAACACGTGAACCTCCTAGGCTTCGACGAAGTGTTGGGCCCGGCTTTGATGTCCATAAAGACAGAAAACGTGGGAAATAGCGAACACACTCGAATCCTTCTTCGGCTGCGAACCGGCACATCACACGAATTGTTACCGACGTCTTGCCTGGCCCAACCGTCTCCGCAGGCATGGGGTAGGCTTCTGCAGGAAAATCTGAATGTGGCCACGTGGTATCCGGCTCTTTGCCCGCAGGCGTCGAGGCTTATTGCTGCTTACGACGAACATGTCCTCGTGTCTAGCTTCAAATTCGGAATATTGTACCAAAAACGAGGACAGGCAAGCGAAGAAGAACTTTTTTCCAACAGATTTTCCTCTCCGGTTTTCGACGAGTTCTTGGAACTGCTAGGAAAGCGGGTCAGGCTTAAGGATCACAAGGGCTATCGAGGGGGTTTGGATACCCAATTTGGACACACGGGAGAAGAAGCGATTTACGAGGTTTTCCGGGAGAGAGAAGTTATGTTTCACGTGTCTACACTTCTTCCTTTCACTGAAGGAGATCCTCAGCAATTACAGAGAAAAAGACATATAGGTTCGTTTTCCTTATAATTTTTCTTAATGTTCAAGTTTCGAGAAAACCTGATGGTTGAGAGGTCAGCGTTACTACTACCAAATCAGTTCTCGTATCCTATTGTACGCTCTGTTAAAGAGTTTCAGATTTGGGATTTCTTGTGTGAATATTACAAGTAATGAATTTAAGCCATCTCTTTCCTCACGACGGTCCTTTCATATACTGCTCATACTCACTCATTTTTTCGTTTTGTCTCTTGTTCAGGTAATGACATTGTCGCCATAGTGTTCCAAGAGGAAAATACTCCGTTCTGCCCGGACATGATCGCTTCCCATTTCCTCCACGTGTTCATCGTGGTTCAGTCTACCAACAACGGAGAAGATTATAAAGTTTGTGTTACGGCACGTGACGACGTTCCAGATTTTGGCCCGGCTCTCCCAAATCCATCCATTTTCAAGAAAGGGCCCGAATTCAAAGATTTCCTCCTTGCTAAATTGATTAATGCAGAAAACGCAGCTTACAAGGCGGAAAAATTTTCAAAACTTGAGGTATGGCTTCGATCGATTTCATTAAATTTTAAAAACTAAACATCAAAAATATCTCGTTAGTGTCCTGATGGTTTTAAATGTTGCCAAACCTCGTAAATAAGGGTGCAAAATATGCGAAGCGATCAAATATTAACAAAAAGGAAAATTTTATGAAACGTCTCTTTCTTTTGACAGCTTCGCACCCGTGCTTCATTACTTCAGTCTCTTGCCGAAGATCTTCGAGATAAATCCCGAGAATTTCTCGGTGGTGATGGATCTTCTGTCGAGGGGAGCAAGCCAGAAAATGGGCACACTGGAGGTAGCAGATTCATAGATACAGTGCGAAAAGCTCTGACGGCAAGAGTTAGATCGCAGTCTGAGAATAACCTTCAGGGTCAAGCTCCACCGGTCGTTTGCAGGAAACCACCCGTCATACCTGAAGCAGTAACTCCTGTGAGTGTATCACCTTCTCTATGATTCTGTATTCTTATGTCCTGGTGCACGGTCGTTTTTACTACAGCTAGCAGTTCCGTTTGCAGAGCGGAAGAACCCTATCCGGAAGAAGTAAGAAAAGCGCTCCTGCATCTCCTGTGTCCAGTCCTGATCTCCATCCCAGGCAAAACCCATCGGAAAGTGACGATTCCTCTCTAAACAGCGTCGACCTTGTCTATGCGGATAGCGATACAGGATTGGAAAGCATGAGCTCTGCTGAAACCACCTTAAAGTCTTGTCCTGGATGCTTGGAAGGAGAGCAGTTAAGGCAAGAAGTGACAAAACTCAAATGTGATAAACTGGATTTGCTAAGGCAAAACGTGGTAAGAATTATCAAATAACAAAATTCTTTTGTCTTGATGATTTCTGTCTCAACCACTAAATTCTTCTGGCAGCTCGCGTTCTTTCACAGAAATGAAGACGATTCTTGAAACCTGAGTTTCTTCTTCTAATTATATTGTTTGTATGATAATCCTTCCTTAATCCTAAAAAAAATGTTCTCTAAAAATGACTCTAAAAATGTTCTTCCTTTGAAATATGATGTCCATATAAAACTTCGTAAGCTTTTCGTTTAAATCACAAGTTTGGCCATTTTTCCCATCATCATTTTTAGTCTCATCATTGTTCTAGGCCCAATCTTATTAAACGTTAACTGTCTTAGGTCTGCTCGTAATCATCCCAACAAAGTGCTATTCTTTTCTTAAGTCATATTAATTTTTACCATCAGTTTACACTTTTTGTGTTAGAAAAAACTTCTGAGGAAGCTACTCACAACCACAGCATTTTTTAACACGCGGAGGGGGGACCTCATAGGAAATTCATTTGAAATTTACATTTGTCTTTATTTCTCCCGCTACAGCAAATCCAGTGTCCTCAAAGACGAGTTATTTAAACTAATATCAATATTACAAAATTTGTTTAATTGTTGTTAAATATTTTCCTTGTTAAGTACAATGCAAAGAGAAAATCTCTAAAATAAAACAAAAAGAAAGTGTGTCGTAGGCAAGGTAAAAAAATAACAGAACTATTTTATCAACTCTTGAAAGGGCTCTGTTCTCCGTTCAACCTTACAAACTCAGCAATAGAATACCAATTAAAGCAAAACCCGTTTTGTGTCAAATATAAATAAAACTATATTTTAAACACTTTTGTTCACTCTCATACTATCAAGCCTTTTAATTTTAGCATATCTGCTCCGAGTGACATTTTCTAGATTCATAGTTGAGTTTTAATTTTGTTTTTCACTTTAGGTTTTAACAGAATGGGGCTCAGACTCTCAGAACTTGGTAGTTAGACGCTTTCATTTCTCAATAAAGGCTTTCCAAGTCAATATTCTATACGTAAAACACACGAAGCAACCAATTATTAATATCTTTATAACACTTGCTCGCAAAAACCTTCATCTTATAAAGTCTTTTACGTCACGCATTTTGTTTATTGAACGAAAATTAATTGAGAGCAGTACGAGACTCGCGTACAAATTTAATATGACTACTAAGAATAAAAGAAATACAGTATTTTGTTGCCTGAAATTTTAATATAAGTGAAAAATTTTTATGTGATGGCGTAGGGATAGAACCATAAGGGAAAAATTACCAAAGCCAAATTTTGTTTCAGACGTGCCAAAGAGACATTAAAATGTTACGAGAAAAGGAATTGCAACTTCAGGTAGATCTGGCAAATGCCTCGAAAGAAATTCTGAGATTACGAGAACTACTTAAAGACTTCAGTGGCGGTAATGGAGGTCCTAGTGCCGGGGATTCCTTATTGTAAACTCAAACTCGAAATTCATCAGCGAAGAAATGTTTGGAGTTTAGGACTTGAGCTCGTGTTCCTGATATCGTGAAGACTTTTCTTCTCGCTACAGCTTAGAAAAGTTTCCAGGTTGGGAAGCATTGTTTGGTTTTTTTTTAAATAAAGAAATAAGGGTTGGAAAGCTTCTGGGGTAACGTTCCCATAAATTGTCGTTACATTTCTATGAGGATCTAAAACAAAAAGAAGAACGGTAAAATAACCGTTAATTTTGTTTTGAATGGGTCGGTCCAAGATCACGTGATTTGTAGATTTTTCCTACCACATTGCTATTGATTTTATTCGTTGTAGACGAATCCTCCCAAATTATTTGAGGAGGGAAAAGAATTCACCTGTTATCTCTTGATTTTTGTAAAAAGAAACTTTTTTAGTGTTAGTGCTCTTCATTTGAGGGTACATAAGTTGCATAAAAAGAGTCGTGTATTTATGTATTTGTGTTCGTAGTTTAAAAGACAAACTGGAAAAAAAATTTTCTTTTTTTCAGTTTTCAAAATACAACTGAAGGTCTTGAAAAAAATGAAAAATTATTTTTAAAAAAAACTTTAATAATTCTTTGAGTAACTGAATCCTTTTGATTTTAAATTTAACATCGAGGGATATGTAAAGGAGACTTGAGACTAGTAAGAGGTGTCATAAGGATGCCTGAGTGTTTTGACATAAACAGGTTTTTGCGAACAAATATGTTGTGTTTGAGTTCCTCCTTTTCCTCACGGTAATACTTACTTCTGCATTTTTTTTTCTTTTAAAACTCGAACTTAATTGTCAATCTGAAGGAAACATTATTGACTATTTATAGAAGAGCTTTATTCTAGCTCAAAAGAGAGCCAAAGAACTCTTACAGTTTGCCCAAATTGTTAATTCTATTTATCTTGTTATTAATGTGTGTATTAGACACATAAATCAAACAAATATTTTTCTGGAAAATTTTGTCTCCCTCTCCCGTCTTTTGAAAATAAATAAATTAATTAATTAAATAAGTTACAAAATTGTGTCGTTTCTTTGCACTCCTCTACATTTTGACGAAATCAAACCAAAGATGTTTCGACAATCAGCTGCTGTGCTTTGAGAAACTAAGAGTGATTTACCGAAATACGGATTTTTCAATTCGCTGGACGGATTCATTCATCATTTTGTTAGTCAAGACAGAAATCTTTTTGAGTTTTTTATGAAAGCGTCAACAAAAAAAAAAGTAAACAAAATAAGGTTGCCTTGTCTACAGCTGAGGTGTAGCACTTGTGGCATTCGATCCGTTCGTCATGGCACTCAAACGTTTTTAATCCACCAGTTGTCTTTAAATTCGAGACAACTACTAGTAGTAGTGGTTAGTTTGTTGTTATGAGTTTTTTTGATGAAAGAAAAAGTAATTGTAGGTTAGAATTAAAGAAAATGTGACGAAGTTGTTTTCTTTTTCCAAAAAATTGTCTATTTGCATAATCACCTTTTACGACAAACGTCCGTTGTTTAAGTAAGAGAAGAAAATTAGACTATTAATATAAACACTCAACCCTTCAAAACATGGTACGCTTCAAAAACAGCGAAGAAAAGCCGATTAAAAACTAACAGACATTTCAGCAAGGTAAGAGCTCCTATCATGGACAGTGGCATAATCGGTTGCTAAAAGAAGAATAAGAGTCTTAAAAATATTTTGATATTCAACACAGTTGAATTTGCACACAATTGCACAGTTTTTAATCTTTTTTTTTGGGCTGAATATCGTACAGCAGAAATGGCGAGTACAGTGAACTTTGATTTTGCTCTCTTTTTCTTAAAAATTCTCTAAATTGACTATTGAAATTCTACACACTGACACTTAAGGACAAATCTACGAAAAACAGGAATAGAAACACTAACATAATGTAATATTGTATACTATATATTAATTAAACAGCTAACTCTTCTACACGCTCTTTTAGAAAAAAAAACTAGCTGCGTAAAAAAAGGTGTAAGTTTTGTTTGCGAAACCATGTAGAAAGAGCAAAAAACAAAATCTTAACTGCATACGACACTCACCGCCCCGAATACAGATCAGAAATTTCAAAGCCCAAACGTTTCCCCAACTTAAAGCTGCAGGCATTGTCTGTCGACTGATGTGTTCCTTGTTTTAACCGTAAAAAGAAAAACTCAAATAGCGACAAATTCAGTTAAAATTGAAAGAGTGTAGGTCACAAATGATGGGTATTAAAGATTTTAAGGTGCTGAAATATGAGTCAGAGCTGTTCACAGTTCAAAGTTGCGCATAAATATATACAATATATTCAGCGGGAGGCCTAGGGTAGTAGGGTAGGTAGGAACTTAAACGTAAGGGTCGTGAGTTCGAGTTCTCCTCCCGCATCTCTCGCAATACTCAAAAAAGATGAAAAAAGAATTAAAAAAAAACAAAAATTGTATATTCTTGTATCTTTTCCTCCGCCGCAGAGGGTAAAGAATAACACAGAGGGCTGACGAGTTAGGAATATAGCCTGTTAATTTTAAAAACAACATTACTTTCCGGCCCAACTTATATTCATGATTACTTGTCCCCCTCAAGTCAGAATTTCTTAAGAGAATCAAATTGTTCTTTTGTACTTTGAAACTTGGAAAATTTTAGTAAAGCAAATATAATACCTTTTGAATTAATTGCTTTGTATTTTTCCTTTTAAATTACAACAAATGTAACAAGGGTTTTTTAGTCTTTTTAGCTAATCTACTTTTTACGATGAAATACTAAATTAATAGTAATATCGAGTAAAAACTGGTTGGGAAAAACAAAGAGGTAGAAGGTTACGGGAGCATGTTGACCCTGAATGAATACTGGATGAGGAACTAGTACGAGGTAGTACTAGATTTATTATTCCTGTCCTTTCTTTTTTATATTACAGTTACCCCGTGACATTGAATGAATTTTTGGATTTTATATTGACTCGCGACCCTTTTTTTCCTCCAAACGTGAACCACGTGCCGACTTTTCGGCTCATTTTCACACCGTTGGGATTTAAAAGATTAGTGATCAAATTAACTCCTTCGAAATGAGGTTCCATCTTGAAATTGTCTTTATCTAAAAAAAGAAAAAAGGGAAATCATCGGTATGAAATGATCGAGTCAAACTGGCTTTCGCCTTCTCCAAACTCACTTCTTGAGCTCCCAGGAGGTCTTCTTTTTAATTTGGCAGACATTCTGGCCAACTGTCTTGCTGCAGGAGGAATAGCCAATCCGTTTTGTACATCTTGAGCTACAATTCTTCTTTCTTGTGCAAACGATTCCAACCATCTTTCTTTATCTTCTGTGGATCTGCAGCAGAATAGTAGCCATTTGTCCTTCAAGCAGCTATATATCTTTAAGCCGTTCCTAATGGTAACGCCCATTTGTTGATCTCTTCCGTCTGGAATATCTATCACTTCACTTGTATCCAAGCAAAGTCGACCTAAAAATCAACAAACTGTTTTCTAGTCCCAAGGAGAAAATGAATTCACAATTCAACATTCGCAATTTTTTACCTTTGTAAATGAAAGTATTCTTCTTTAACAAGTCCTTTTTGCAATAAATGATCTGATGATCGAATAAAAACAAAGTAATGTTAGTCGTCCACATTCCAGAAGTGATTCTTACAGCTTCCCCTTGGTGAATTAACTGTGAACTAATTTCGATGAGATCCTCTCCTTCCCAGCCTTCTACTCTTTGCTGCCACGCTTCGAGTTTTTCCAAGCTTTCCATTCTCCTCTTGCGCTCATTGATTAAATTTGCAACTTCTCTCATTGCTTCCAAAGCCTCACACACTCTTGCGTGATCCGGATGCTCCGGTTTGGTGTACTTTAAAAGTTCGGCCAATTGCAAGGGATATTTGCAAATTCTTTGAACTGGTGTTAGGAGGTAACCATCAAGAGGAATTTCATTTAAGCCTCGCATAAGCCTGCACGCTTCAAAAAATTTATTGTAGCTATCTGCCTGATACAGCTCTTGTAGTGTGGCGATGGCCATTGGGTGGGAATTGCAGTATTCTGAATAGACCTGAAAGCCCGATTTCTGCAACACAAAAAAACGGTTGTCAACTTTGATGCTGAAGATACTCATTGCAATTAAATAAAAACAAAATGTTCTGTTTTTAAGTTTTTGTACTGATGTTTTTTTTATACCCAAAAATTTAAACAATTACAACTTGAATATCAACCAAAAATTAAAAAGAACTATAGTCTCAGGAAAAAAAAATGAAGTACTACAAGTTAAAAGGAAAAAGAAGCCCGTACATCAAGCAAAACTTAACTTCGTTTTACGCTTAAGAAGTTAAAGTTACGAATTTTACTGTTTTCAGTTTTTTAATCACTCACGTGATGAAGAAAAGTCTCTCCGATGCAGCTTTTATGAGGAGATTCCACATCTACTCTTGCTTCAAGATCGATTAAAAACTTCCTCTGAAAAGCTAATAGATTTTCTAAATTACTGAATATCGTATCTATTTGAGCAGACGTGAACATATCCCTTCGTTTCCTACATTCGACAATAAAGCCTTCTGCAATATCATGCAAGATTTTGACGAATGTTCTTTCGGTGTTAAGTAGCTCCCAAACCACTTTTGATCGAATTTGATCAGTAGACAAAAATGAAGTGCTTCTCCTACATCTTCTGGTAGTTACATGATGAGATGCTTCCTTTCCGTTAACATCCGAGCAGTCTTCTATGGTCTCTTCTTGACTGACTCTAAGCTGTTGAAAAAATTTTCAGTTTTAAAACAAATCTCTGTGTAGAGACAATGTCGATCATACTATATTTGACTGTATAGCCTAGCAGGACCTACGAATTCAATTTAAAGTTAATGGAACCTTTCTAAATATTTGTTACAAAGATAGACCTAACCTAAACAGCTTTTCAGCTTTTGTCCAAAGGGTCTTCACCCCTAAACGCATATTGTAATTTGTAGCAGACAATTGTGTAATTCGCTTATGACATACCTTTTTTTGTGTTCGTTGACTAAATTCATGAATCTTCTAGAATTTATATACTGTTACTGTTAAGTGTTATGTCAGAATATTTCACTTCATCGTTAGCACAAATATGACGCGAATACTATTACTGTATACTTAAAATATTGACAATTAACTTATTGATAGTTTTACAAAATAAGCATTATATTGTATTCGATGTATATCCAAAAGTGTCAATATAATGTAATTTTATTTTTCAAAGAACACAATCTCTCAATCAAAGCTTTATTGCAGTGACAACAGTTAGAGTAGAAACAGTTTTGGTTTTTAACACTTACTCTGACGAAAGCAGAAGGAAAATACCCGGAGCTTTCGCCCGCTATTCCCCACCACCAATCCCTATCGCACATGTTCAACACCTTGATTACATCTCCAGCTCTAAAAGGAAGCTCGTCAGGTTCCATTGCCACATGATCCCAAACAGCCTCGGCTAGTATTAAGACTGCCTTATTTATTGGTAACTCAAAAGATTTTTTTCTTAAAAAAATAATAATAAAGTTCAACTGCTGATTTATAAACAGAAGCTTAAAAAAAATTATAAATCAGGTATGATTTACCTCTCTTTTAACGAAGCGAATGACATTTCCGATCCGGAAATAGCTTCATCTTCTGAGGTAATTTCATTTTGGTCGCGGTCGTCTTCACTAAAATTATGAGATTTTATAGTCAAAGACCTTTGCCGCACCAGGGGGGAGAAATCGTTGACTCCTAGAGGTTGACTAAAAGAACGCTTCAGAAGAATTCTTTCTGAAAACCATTCACAGCTAAAAATGTTAAAAGAAAAAAGTCATTACATCACTTATAAAGATTCGGCTTCTTTAAAAGTAGGTTCAATTTTTTTCTATAAAAATTAGCTACAATGTATTTGATGATGGAAAAGTGCTCATTGTGAAAAATGAATCAGTTTTTCAGTGGCTCCAAAATTAGATTGTGTTTAATACCAAAAACACAATTTTTTGGTATTAGCAATCCGCGTAAAGCGTAAGGTTTTTGTTTGAAAAACTGACAACACTGACAACTCAAAACAAAAAAGTTGTGTTCATTTTGTTACATGTCAATGAACATAACTCGAGTAAAATTAGCAAAAAAAAACAAAATCTTAACAGCAAATGTCGGCCACCGTACCGAATAGACATATAAAAAGTTGTTAAGAATGAATGTTTTGCCAACTTAAAGCTGTAACTGGTTTAAAGCTTGTATTGTATACTCCCTGCCCGGGGCTTATAGGTGAATTTAGTGGTCCAACTCTAGAGAAAGACTTACTCTTTTTGAGTCGATCCGCCCTTACGGCTAAGACCGTTTGTGAATGAAGAAGTAGAAGTGTCTGACCGACAGCAATGGTCTCTTGTTCCCCTTAAAAATACTCTTTGGCTTCCTAAATCTGAATTCGTTCTCCGAACTCCCCTGAAATAATCTTCGTTTTGACAGCGCCAATGCAGGTTGTTCTGGAAAATAAAGTCATAAATTCGTTTGTGCCAAATGAATTTGATCGTTTTTTGTCTCAATTTCTTTTTATTATATTTTAAAATAAATCCGGCATTTTTAATAAAGAGGCTCAAGTGATGATAGTGGTAATAAAAGAAAATGGCCGGAACTAACCATTTGAAGCTTATTAATGTAATTTTGATTGCTAAACGTGTGTGTTCTGAATGATTTCTCGGAAATTTTCCTCTCGTTTTGACCCGCCTGCAAAGAAATTCAAATGTAAAGTAGCAATAGGACCGACCTCAGTTTAGTCCTTCCCTTCGGATACACTAAATTACGATGTCAGTTTGTCTTAGTGATGTGTTATCATTTCATTATTCTTTAACTATTACCTTTTTCATGCTTCCCGCGTCGTCGAAATTTACTACCTCAAGGGATTCATAACTTCCTTCTGCCATGTTTCCTAAATTATCTACTTGGATCCCACTGTCTCTACTACTGCATTTATTATTTTTAATTACTTTATTGTTTCCTGTATGATCTTTGTTTGGCGGCCAGACTGCTGAAGTCAACCTAAAAAAAATCGAAGAAAATATAAAATAACGGAATCCTGGGCTTAGATCCCTTGCTTCATTTTTATAACATTCCGATACCCCAATTTTTGATTGTTCATAACTTTATCCTCTATTTGGGTGTTCGTACTATTTGACACAAATTTCTTTCGAGTGTTCACTTCTTGCAAATTCGCCAAATTGACATTTCTAATTGAGCTTTCAATCCATAAGTTGTTGTTGTCCAAATTTTCCTTTGTTTTCGAAAATTTTAGAGAAAATTTTTTTCTGAACTTCCTCAAAGTGCTTTCCGACGAGGTTACTAGACAAGAGAAAAAAAAACTAATCAAGATCCATTTTTTTGTTGAGCAAGCCTTTAACCTCTAAAAAGATTTTCTCACCTGATTTATTGGAGGGTCCAATATTCATTTTCTCGGGGGCCCTCCTGAAATTTTTATTTTCTGTCGATTTAACCTTAGAACTGTCTGCACCTTCAAATGCATGCCTGAAAGTAGAATGGGTGCCCAGCTTATTGAAAACATGAGTTGACTACATTGTATTCCTGTAATTTTTATGTTATTAAAATTCAAGTTTTCTTTTTTACTTGAAACTCACCCTTTTGTGGGCCATTCGGAACTAAGAGGTTCATCCAAGATGGGGGCACTGGACGACTTTCTACATTTTTCTTTAACAGCAACGCTGTTTTTGCTGTTTTTTAAATCGTGAACAGGCTAAAATATCAAATAAACAACTGAGTTTATACATGTTTAAAATCGAGAAAATTCTAGAAATTGTTTTTCATTTTTATTAAGTTTGTTTAAGCTGTCCTTTAAAAAAAAATTCCTCAGACATAACACTAGAAATAAAGGCCAACTCACACTTTACAGTTAAGTCATTTATTGATAGTAAAATGGGCGAAATGGATTGCAATACTTAAAAAATTTTGAGTATTTGTCATTGGCATTTTTAATAGTTTAACTTAATATTTAATGTTGAATTTGATTTAAGATAATTATTTTAAGATACCTGAAAACTTTTTAGAAATTTCAGTCAGTTCTTTTCTATGGTCAAATTCTAATATCCAGTAATATTTTCAAAATCACCACATCTACACCTGCTACGCGAAAGCCTGTCATTTAAATGCAAAACATTTTTTGACATGCAAATGCAATCTGAACAATAAATAATAATTTTATAAATATTACCGTAGCTGGAGCAGTTCTAGAAGACTCTGAAGGAAATTGATTTGTGCAGTCATCAAGTGTCGGGTTCTCAATGTATTGTTCTTCCCAGAGAAAATAGTTGCTGCAACAAAAGAAAAACACTTAGAACATTTCTGATCACTACTTTGTTTTGACTGGACAGATCAGATTTTCATTGTCAGATTTTTAGCAGTCGAACAACATTTTTGCACGCAGGCGAATTCTGCATGCTTCTCTGCTCGCACTTGTTCATTATCTTTTAGTCCACTGTTCACCCCTTGTTTCTCATCCTTCCCCTTTGAGAATGTGATAGATTCCGCCCATGACAAAATCCGAAATTTTAATATTCCCTAAACTCTTGGACAACCCTTTAAGGTCAATTTTGGTAGAAGTAAAGACCTTCAAATCTTCCGTAAACAGTTAAATAGTGAAACTCAGGCTTGCCATTTGACCATTTTCTTCAACAAAACCAATGAAAGGAACAACGGCGAGATGCAGAACAAACAGGAAAAGATTCTTCGGCCCCTTTAAGTGCTATTATTGTTATTAATAAAATTTTTTTTAGTCCTGGGGTTCACCAGACTGAAAAAAAATACAATAGTAAAAAAGTTTTAATCTGGCTTACCTTTGTCGTTCTTGTTTCTTTTCCTTTCTCTCAGACATAAAAGATTTAGGAAGGGAAAGCGATTTTTGCTGAGAATTGACAAAAACTACATCTCCATTAGTAGGTACACTTTCAAAAACATCATGGAATTTTGTAAAATCCTCATGAGCGATTGGTGATTTTAAAACATATTCCTCTATTGGACTAGAAGCTTTCGAGTTAATATAAGTTATTTGGCCTTTTGAACCTGATCCATTTAACCAAATATCGTTTGAGGATGATGATGTTGTTGGGCTTTCATCACAGAAACTACAGATTGTTTTTTGGTGCTCTTCTTGATCGTTTGCAACTTCTAGTTGAGCGCTTGCCTTTCCTTCTTTTAATGGACGACTCACTTCTGAAATATCTAGATTATCTGCACTTTTTTTAAAGTTGCTCTTTTGATGCCTTTTTAATTTTTGCACTTGATTCAATAAAAAGGGCTGACTTTCATCACTATTTGCACTGGAACAAATTTGATCGCGGGAGTCAGGAGGCGATTGGGACAGAATCTTACTTCTTCTTTTTTTTTTCTTTGTGTAGAAATTTTTTGTTGATTCTGATGAGGTAGAAAGGAGTTCTGTTCTTTTTTCTTTACCGTTTTGATTTGAGTGGCCATTAAATGATATTCTACTCGCGTCTTCATCGGAAGTAGGAAAAGTATTTTGAAAAAATGCAGGAGATGATGAATGAGTAGTAAAACAGTGCGACCAATCATTACCCTCCAATGGTTTGCTCATACATTCTTTGGTAGAAATTTTGTTGGCACGGGCCGATTCGTTCCTATAATGACGTTCACTTTGATAACTTCGGTTAGTTCCTATAAAGTGAACGCCATATTCAGGTTCTAACGGAATTGGTTTCAGTGTTTTTCGTTTATCTTCCTCTTCTTCTATCTCCCCATCTTCAGGTTGATTTAAATATCTATGCATGAGGAGATTTCTGGCAGCTGCTCGGCTTCTGGTTCCATTTAGAAACTCAGAAATTATTCGGGCTTCTTTTTTGGCTTCTCTAAAAAGGTCCTCTTGTCTCTCGTTTTCCAAACGAATCATTCCTGTAATTAAAACTGCTCATTAAAATTTTGAAATTTTCAAAAATTCAATATCGAAACTTTTTTCATTCCTATTCCGCATTAAGTTAATTTTCTTCTCCGTTAAAGTGATTTAAATTTTTACTCGTTATTTAAATAATGGTAAAGGAGAGGTGGATTAAAATGGGGAAAAACGTACTTTGTAAGTGTTTTCTAGATCTTTCATGAGGAATTACTGAAGTAGTTCCTTCTCTCGATGTTGTCGTGGTAGAACAATGATCCTGAGATGGGGCGGAAAAGTGTTGATTTTTCCCACTTTTTGAGTGTGAAAGCTTTTTATTAGAAACCTGATCCCACGATTTGCCTGCAGATGCCACGTCTGTTGACTGAGCATTCGGAGAACGTTTTTCAGAAAGCTGTAAACTTCTTGATCGTCTGACTCTCAGGGCCCTATAGTCCCAGCTAAAGGGACCTTGCGATTGATGCCAGTTTTCTTTCAAGTTTACTCCTCTTGGGCTCGGGTTTGACGAGTTTTGGTCGCTGCTGCTACTGCTGCTACTAGACTCTAACGATGATGACCGCTTAGAGTACTTTTTCATACTTGCCGAATTCGAGTAGGAAGCTCGTGGGGCGTTTCTTGACAAATGGTATGAATGAAAACCATCCGCCGGAATTGCTTCTCTGTTCAGTCTTTCAAAAGGTGAGGATTTTCTTGTATCATAATGCACAGAGTTCCTTCCTCCATAATCATGTTCATTTAGAGATAAATCAGTTTCATTCGTTTTAAACATGTCGGACTGCTTACGAATACTTCTGTCAAGACTACGAAAGTCGAAGAGGGACACAGGCAAAGGAGATCGATCGTTTTCGTTAAGATAATTTTTTTTTGATGCGTCATCGTCTAAGGACTTTGTATGTGGCAAATGAGAAAAGCGATTTTTCTGTTGGCAGTTAGCGACCAAGGGTGGAGTTAACTTTCTACTTTGATATGGTAACGAATTTGTGAAATTCGATTCATTAAGAGGTAACTTTGGTGGACTTCCACAATCAACAACTGCTTTCGACCTTGGAAGAAGAGGTGGCTTTCCTACTAAAATTTTTCTCGTTGAATGCCTCGAGAAATCACTTTCCAAGCCAGAATCTTTAAAGGCTGGAGGAGGGGAAATTATGGGAGTTATGGGAGGTGGAGACACGGCTCGAAACTCCTGCTTAAATCGTAAACCTTCCATGGTGGGCTCCCGATTTTGTCGCTCTTCAACTGAAAGGGGCAAACAAATCGGTCTATTGGATTCTTTTCTCTCATCTAGTTCGCTGTCATTTGAGAACTTTACACTATTAGGAAGACTGGGAAGAGGGTTAACTTTGTGATTGGAAAGTTTCCGGTTTTCGTCCAAAGATCGTTGTTGTACTTGCACCCATCCTGATTTCCCAAGGTAAACGCCATCCACCTCGCGATCACACCACCTTACTGGAGACAATTCGCGACCGGGCGAACTTAAAAAAGAATTCGAGTTGACACCGCTCGTAATTATAACACTAAATGACTTATTATTCAATCCAGACTCTTCTTTGTGGCATTTATCTAAAGCTTTTGAGTTTTCGAACGAATGATGTTTGAAGTTTTTATCACTTAGAAATGAACTTTTTTCAAACCTAGAAGAATGAATGCGTGGTGCAGTTCGAAGGCTACCTCCTGTATCTGTAAATGTTGTGATTGGAGGCTCCCGGAATTCTGGACTGTGCAGCTGGAGAACAGAAACGTTTTGACCTCTGAAAATGAATAATATGAAAAGGTTAAAAGTGAGTTTCACTCAATTTTCACATTGGACTGATAAATTAATCCATCGACAAATTGATTGAACTTTGTCTATTGCCGTCTTTTTCCGAAAATAAGCCACATCGTGATTTTCGGAACTTTTAGTAAAATAAGACATCTCCCGAGTATAAGCCCTAGTTAAACTAATGTGACAAAAAGAATTCGTTTAAAAATTCTGTTGATTTATTAAGCATAAGTAATAATATGTTTAGCTTTCCTAATACTCGTTGTTCAAGACGAAGATTGATCAAATAATTATTCCGCAGGCAAGAATGATTGGTTACCTCCAGACAATGACACTGCAATAAGCAATCCTTTCAAGGATCATTTGAGGATGGAAATCAATGTATATATTCAAAACAGAATGGTGAGAAATCACAGAGTAATCTTGTAAAACCAGGCTTACAAGAAGTTGTGAACTGGGTAAAAAATTCACGGGACAAAATAACTGACAGTGATGTTTCCAATGCACTACGAACAAGTTACTTAGCCAAGAAGTATTCATTTAACGATAGCTATATCGCAAGACATAAGAGCTTCGGACCAATGATTCAACAGGAAATGGATTTGGAAGAAAATCAGAATATAATTCTGAATTTTATTTATGACGATGCTCTAGAAGAAGATGACATGACTGTAATTGAATAAATTTAAATTTCAGAATTCTGTGTGAAATAAATATTAAATAAAAATATATAAATATACTTTTATTTTTTGCCCTCCTCCGAAAATAAGCCCTAGCAATTTTTTTTTTAATTTTTCGAACCCAAAAAGAAAGACAGTGTCTTGTTTTCAGAAAAAGGCGGTAGATATACTGTATGTATTTTAAACTTCACATTTTTATGACAAACTTGAGTAAGTTTTTTTTTTTATATTATACAGTATATGTTCACTTATTTAGTTTCACAAATATATTTTACTTTTCTTAATTTTGTACTACACGTTACCTTACAACCCCAGTTCACGTAGGATTAAATTAAAATAATATTAAATAATTGTCCGAAAGATAATTGTAATTTTTGTTGAAATGTCACAAAAAATGTTTGGAAAATTTATTTTCTTTGACTTTTCTCTTTCTTCTATGAACTCTAGAAATGCGTCGACCCCAGGACTATAAAAGCAAATTTAAATTAATAAAAACCTTTGCTTTAAAAAGTAAAACCTGAATTCTTCACCCACGGAATAACTGATTTGTCTACCAACAATGAAGTCAAAAGATTTCAACTGCCCACTGGTTTCCAAATACGGTCTCAAGGTTGGTTCAACAAGTTTTTTTTCTTTCTCACTTCGAAACTTCCTAGCAAATCTTTTGCAAATAACGGACACCCTTTTTATAAACGATATGGTTTTAAATATTACTGTGTTTGATTTGCTCAAAGTTCGTGGTGTATTAAAAGTATTTCTAACAGCTTATTACTAATACTTTTTCCCGTGGAATTTTAAGTGGAAAGAAGTAAAAATCTACGATTTATGAATATCAAGGTTTTCTTGGGCTTTGGTATCAAAATAGTGATTAATTCAATAAATTTTTGTGTTTATTTATTTTGTAATTATTCATTTTACCTCAAATGCATATCTATAAACCAACTATGTTTTCGTGTTATTAAGAAAAACGAAACAATGCAAAGAATGTATATAGTAGTATTTTGTATAGCTACAGATCTACTTTGTGTACCCTTTTGTAAAATCCAATAAAAAAACCTTTAAGAAACTGGAAGACAGTAGAGAAAATAACGAACCTGGTTGCACTCATTTTTACTATTGTATCCACCGAGCAATGCCAAAATAACTACAAAATGCCACTTTTAAGTCGCGGTGTGTATCGAAGCAGAGCTCACACCAACACTAAGACTTTCGATACAGGTTCTTTCGCCTCTGGTTCAAGTATTGCGCCAGGCTGGTGGCTTACGCCTCCGCGTCTATCTGAATCTATAATTCTGTAAAGAACAAGTAAAATTTATTTGATCCGAAAAATTTCAGAAATCCTTGTGCAGTGTAAAACTTATTTGCTTGCATGAAAAACTAACACAATAGGGTATCCAATCATTTACTAAAAAACTGATCAAGTAATAAAATACTTAAGAAAATTCACGTTCACATTCACATTCATTGAGTTCACGTTCACATTCTTAGAGTCAATAATTTTTGCGCGCCAAATTTCTAAAATCCTTTTCAAAATTAAACAAAGATTTTAGTGTAGCGATGCATATTTCAAACAATGAAAATTATTTATTAATAACAGGTAAGCTTGAGAACTTTATTTAATTTAGTGGAAAACTTTTTATACCAACATAATCTATGGAAATGATGTATTTTGTATGACCAGACGATGTATTAAAAATGTTGCATTTGTTTATTTTGATTTTGTATGAGTATTATGAATCTGATAATTTTTTTTTGGTTAGGAATATTTTCCGAAACATCTTCGGTACATGGGTACATGGTAGACGCCCTAAGATGCGTTATTTGTAAAACAGTCGTCGCGGAAATGGAAGAAATAATCAGTAAAGTGAAGCCTACACTTGTTACAAATATTGGTTCCCATCGATTGGACGAAAAAGGTAACCCTATGGCCAAACACATTCCTCTAATCCAATCCGAAATGTTTTTGACAGAAGCCATGGAAGCGGCATGCGATCGAATGCAAGATTATGCAAGGGGCTATGACAAAAAAACGCGGGAACTGCGTATAGTGAAGATGATATTAAAAGAAAAACTGAATCCAGAAATGTCTGAAATTAACCCGATATCAGACGCCGATCTAAACGAAAGCTTAAGGTATCATTGCGATGATATCATAGATGAATACGAAGACAGCTTTTTGAGGATTTTTGCAGTAAAATCGCCCAACGCCGGCTATAGTGTATGCGTAAGTGAAACCAAAATATGTGGACCAGATAGCGAACAAAATTCTGACTTATAAAATACTGTAAGTAAGAGTTTAGCCTGAAAATAGGCTTTTCAGCGTCAGTCTTACCTAATTATTGCTTCCTGATACAGACATTTATCGAGCTTATTTTCATACTTTAACTTTTAATTTTTTTACTCACATTTTGTGATATCGCAACACCTATTTGAAAATTTATCTGAAAATTACGTTGGCTTAGAGTGTGATTGATTTAAAATAAAAAAAAAAAGAGCATTTTAATTTTAGGCACACTCGGGGCTCCACAGTTTAAGTTTGCTACTTAACGAAAAAATGTAAAACATAGGACAAGTGAAAATTAGTCGAACATTTATTTTTCAAACGTTAAAAAGATATCTTACAGACGTTTAAAAAAGCAGAAATATTTCCTGATCCCTGATGGCTACAAAAATTCCTACTAAAGTTAAATATAAACGGTATATTAGAAAAATAAAGAAATCAAAGAAATGGGATGTAGATGACTTCTTCTTAAGCTTAATTATACTATCTACTTAAAGTCGTAATTTTTTTATAACTACCTACTAACTAATTAACTGTAACTGATTTAATTAAAAATATTATTTGGTCAAATTTAAATTAAGCTCCAAATATAGCAAAACATTTTTTTTACATTTAAATTTCGTTTGAGGACATTTTAATTAAAAATTTCTTAACTCAGAATCCGGTTATTGGCGAGAAAAAATTGTCAGTATACATTTGATAAATGAAATTTTAGTCGATGAAAAGTCTAGGAATTGTTTATCAAATTCATGAGCTGAGTGTTGTAAAATCGATTTTATATGATCCAAAAAGAATGACAGGAAAATGATCTTGGACCTGTTCTTTTGCAATTGTAGCAGAATATTGCTCTGTACCAGTTCAAACATATGTGGTGATACAATGTAAAAGTTGAGTTTTAGATAAATATTAAAAACGTTTCCCTACCTTGTAGAAGAAATGGGAAGACAGGTATGTAAATTCAAAAAACGCTTTAAAAAGTAAAAAATAATATAAATGAGCAACCCAAAAGAAAAAGAAAATTATCCGCTCTGGAACATTTCGGGTTCAACGACATAAAAACTGAAGCTTTGAGCAAACCGAAGGGCACATAAATTGCGCAGGATCGTTACAACGCACTTTCACATCTTATTGATGTACATACGACCTTTTATTCCGCTTTCCCTCATTTTCACTAAAACATACTTTTATAATAACTATTTTTTTTAAAGTTCTCATGGTTTTATAACTATAGTATAGTTAGCTGTTGTTAAATGGAACAACTCCCATTTTCACTTCAAAATAACCAGAAGGTGATTCAAATTAAAGCTTGAATTATTTCTGATTTCTTTCGAGTTAGCACTCAAAGTGTTTCATCCCCAAGAGTCAGGTAATTCTGTATTTAAAAAAC
This sequence comes from Columbicola columbae, assembly GCA_016920875.1. NCBI lineage: Eukaryota > Metazoa > Arthropoda > Insecta > Psocodea > Philopteridae > Columbicola > Columbicola columbae. Next base: position 14,393,290 of record JADMLL010000009.1, on the reverse strand, counting down.
GTGAATACAAATACATATCATATATATTAAAATAAATGATGCTTCGGTAACACAATAAAAAAAATATTTTTATCAAAAAAAGTCTATGTAAAAATCATAACTGAATACAGTAATATGTTTCCTACATTTGCTAACAAAGATTTTTTTGATAATATTTTGGCCATGTTGGAAATGAAATTTAAAATTCTTTTAAATTTGATAACTTTTATATTTGTTATGTTTCGATCAGCTTCGATTGTTCGATATCATCATACTTTTTTTTAGTTTAAATAATATTTGTTTAAAGATAATAATTTTGCTACTTCTACTAATAATAACACAGTAACCGCTTTGTTTCGGACAATTATCGTGCACTCATAAAAACAAAATTAACACTTGCTCAAGCTGAGCTTTGATGAGTGGCAGAACAATTTTGTTTCGGAAGTATTGTAACCAGAAACGTCACCATCAGCTGAGATGAAATTGTGGGCTCATGTCCTTTCTTATTCGGTTACCAATAACTTACACTGCCATTCTTTGACAAATTAATAAGAATGATGAGTAGACGGACCATAATTGCAATTAATTATTCAAAGGAACTTTGGATGCAGAAAACATGGCTTATGACTTAATTTTTGAAATTTCTTTACTAAAACTTTTTACACTAGTTTATACACCCATACCTCGCTTTACGAAGCCCAAGTTTCGTGGAACGTGTCTACGCCGTAAAGCGAAAAGCCGAATCAAGTATTCTAATACACACATTTTGGCCGTTATATCGAAACATTTTAGGTCGTAAATCGAAAACGTGCCATAATTGAAGAAAGCCGTTATAGCGAAATGCCGTATACAGAGCGGCCGTGTAGCGAGGTATGAGTGTATTTTTGTAAGAGTTCTTAAGGCCATTAAATTTTTTATCATAGTTTCCCTGTTCAGACCTCAAAAGATTTCAATAAAAACTTCCAAACTTAAAAAAGGATTTGTTTTCGCGAACAAGAAGACTTATAACTAAGATTCGATTCGTATATTGAGTATATGCCAGGTGTTATGATTATGAGAAATCAGGCCTGGAAAATAAATGAAAATTTAAATGCCATAGTATGAGAAGGAAGTCTCAATATTTCGAGTTATCCGGTTAGTGAATAAAAGGAAGGAAAGCGCATGGTCAAATAGAGATCGTAGAAATATTTCGGTTTTGTCAAATTCAGTTGCATTCGTGATATGACAAAGCTAAAATCAACTCTTCGAAATGTATTAAATTGCTAATTCTTCTTACATTTCAAAATTAAATTTTTGCTTCTATCTTTGTGTTTTGTACATTATGTGAGGCATTTATTTAACACTAATAAATATCGTGAATAATTAATGGCAATCCAATTATTTATTAAAAAATAAGAGTTATTAATAGTGTTTGAACTTTCGCGGCTGTTTTTCATAATCTGTATACACATATATAATTTATGGGCTAATTGTTTAAATTTTATGTGTGTATATAAATGGGAGTTTTTACTTTGTTTTTGAAACAACTTATAATTTTTAAGTTGCGGACAAAAATCACTAAAGAAGTTGAGAAAAATTGAAAAATTTTTCTAAGTATAGTCTGAGTTCTACTTTTATTTGATTATTTTTAATCTATGTACGATCTGTCGTTAAGTTATTGCCTTAGGCTACGATCCCCTGGTCTTGTTAATGTCTTTAAAAAAATTAAGATTCAGTCAAAGAAAAACCCTAAATATACTAAATATGATCTAGGTAGCATACCACTGTATGAGGCACAAATTATTTTTCTTATCTGAAAGCAATAAGTCTTACTGCAAGAAAATGAACAAAAAACATGAAAAGAAAAAAAAGAAAAATGGGGATTGGCCTGTTACCCCGGAAAATCTCTAACTGTTATATCTTATCAACAATTTATGGTCCTTTCCTCGGGACACAGGTACTCGCTTTTATGAGGGATAGGAAAAAAGCTTGTTTCAATGCATTTTCAATAATTGTTATCATTGTTAAAAAATTGTTTGTGTCACTCTTTCTTTGGTTTCTCAGTTAACTAAGACTAAATAAATGCAAATAGTGACGAAAAATTAACTTTTTAACCTGAACCTTATATCTGAGGTACCAGCATCGAAATGCTCCTCGTAATTAAGCCTTGGCAACAAAGTGCAGCTTTTAATTTCAAACTGTCATTAGCAATTTGGATTTTGTGCGGTAAGTCGAAAATTTATTTCTTTACGAAATATTACTCCTAACTATTTAAATTTTATAAATCTTTATAATCACGAGTCTAAGACGAATTCAAAATGGAGGGCAAAAATTCGTAAAAAATTTTGAGAAAATGCACTACTACTCATTTAGCATACGTGCTTAAATGGTATCACGCCTGTTTTGTAACGCAATCGGGGTTCGGGAATAACGAGCTCAGTTTAAAAAGGCAAACTTACTGATTTTTTCTACTCTGCTTATCCCGTGAATGTTTCCTCGCTAAAACAAAAGTGTAAATTAACATGTATGTTGGACATCTCTCAATTCCATCCTTTTCCTGGTATTCCTCCTTCCTTCTTTTGAGCAGGGCTTTTATTGCCGTTTGCGGACATGGTAAAGGTAGGAATCAGAGCAAAATATCTAAACCAATTTTTCTTTTTCTTTTTTTTTTATATATCGCCGCCCTCCTGAATCGCTGAAGCGCCTACTTTGAGATTTAAAGGTTTTAAATCGGTAACAGGTTGTCACGATAACAAATAACAGATAGCAGAACAAGCTGACACTGAAGAGCATAGTCTGACAAACTGCCAGCCGATAGAGTTACAAAACACTGGGCTGACTATAAAAGCGAAAACGTAAACTTAAAACGTATCTTTAAAATCTTCTGTTTCTTTTAGACCCTTAACATGAGATATGATAACTGCAATTCACAAGTCTAGACTTAAATGGTTCCTTTACTACATACTAAGTTTTTTGCTTCTGAGGCCATAAAAACATTCATCCCTTTTTGTGTAAAAACAACAACAACTGAAAACCCCATAACTCCTGTAAAACTGGTTTTTTATAATCTTTTCAATTGGCCCGATATTCGAAGCAATTTTTCGAAAGATTGATTGCCTCTTTTCAACGGAAACAGAAATTTGAATAAGTGAATTACATACTAATATCACTTTAACTTCACAGCCGCTACAATTTAACTTCAACTTTCTATTATCAATTTTTTTCGTTGTTTTTAAGCGCAAAAGTGAAAAGTATCAGAAGGGTAATAAAATATCCCAGTCTGGAAAGCACGAAGAAACCACTAGGTAGAATCAAAAAACGATTAAAAAAAAAATTACAACAGAATATAAAACAAATATTCGAGTCTTGATATAAAGCCAATTAACAATATGGGCTGTAAACTGAATGTAAGCTTACATACTATTATTGCAATGTTGTCATTTTTCTTCTTATAATTTTTTAGCAAATTAAATCGACATCAATTTTATTCTATTCTATTATTACATGTAGCCATTTGCCATTAATTTCCGTGTTTTAGCATATTGATATAACAGATCAATTAAGAGGAGCAAATTTCATTTCTATTGTGTTTGGTACGTACGACCTAGAATTTACCTACTTAAATAAAATGTAAACTTCTCGTCTTAATAATTTCTCTTTAGAAGCCTCTTAAGTTTTTTTTTTTAATATACTTGAAAATTTCTAGAGGAAAGAAATTCCAGAGCCGAACAGCTTTCTCAAGCATTTTTTCTGTTTGTCCTTTGCTTTAGGCCCTAAAAAGTACTTTATATTTGCAAAAATAATTTTTATAAATTTTTCGGAAAATTACACGAACAAAGGGAGGGCTCAATTTCTTCCCTGTTTAAGTGTACCTAATTTAAGGTTTGTTCAGGAAAAATATCTGCGATTCATAGACAATACTAAGGATAAACTTTAAATTTTTTTATAAACACAACTAACCCGTTTTTTGAGGAATTTCTCTTCAAATTTTTTACTAGCTGTTAACTCTTTGTGCCGGAATTTTGTACTTTTTAACCCATTAATTTATGTTCCTAATTTATTTGCTATTGTGTTGAATACAAGTGCAAATAAGTAAGTAGATGCTCGAGTTATTATGACACCACCACACTGTTATTTGCAAATTATTGCATGTTGTTATTTTCTCCTCTTCTTCTTCTACTTTTTTTACGAAGAAAGGCTGGTGAATGAAATGTGAAACGTGTTCCCCTTAACAGTGTTCTTTCAAAAACAAAAACAAGAGAATTCGAGAATCCCATGAACCGATGTCAACATGATTTACAATACATTCAATAATAATTGGAAAATATTTTAATGTTTCTGAACGAATCTTACTGTCTATAACGGAGGCTGCTTGTTCATCATGCTACATAGAAACGTTCTTCTTTCGGTTTTCTGGCAAAAAAAAAATTCACCGAGCAAAGTAAGAATTGGTCAATCAAAAGATTGGCAAAGAACGAAAATAAAACAAGGATTCTAAAGTTATTTGAGATTTAATTATTGACCAGCGATATTCTAAACTGGCTTTTTTTAACTTCCTGATCATTTGAAACCTTTTCGGTCTCTTTTTAATTTTTTATTATCGTCCAGTTGACTGCTACCTATCTTCAAATATGAGATAATAAGTACTTTTTATGGCGAAAATCTAACGGATAGTTTCCAAAGAAGAGAGATCAATGAAGTATAATTATTTTTTAAATAAATTTAATTAAAACATTCTACAATATTATAATGTCTAAAGAAGCTTATGGACTAACACAATAATGACAATGCCATTTCACTCATTACACAGATCAAAACAGACGTTTTCAGGATGTTAGAAGCCTACATAAATGACAGGTGTTTTCGAATTGACTGCACGGTTTCTTTATTTGTCTTGAGCTATACACTGTTTATAAACCAGTGTTGAAAGTTTGGCAATTCTAGTGGGATATTTTGATTATATAACATGAAATGAATGAGAAAGTCGTACGACGCAAACTCACAAAGGTGATTACAATTAACGGAATAGAAGAAATGGAAAGGAAAAATGGGTGAGGGAGAGAACATAATCTAAGTTTTACAGACTTACTTGTAAATAACACATTTTTAATCCCATACATTTTATTTTAGTTCGGAATTCGTATGCTTTATCTCACGAATCCATCTAACTACGACAATATCCTATTTTTTCTCTCCATGTCAACTGCCATTTGTCTGTAAGCGGGACATTTTGTAGTTGGTTTGGCCTTAAAGGGGCAATTTTTTATCTAGAAAACGGACCAGAGACCGGAAACCTCAGAGATAGGATAAATGGATGTAACTGGAAGGACAGTTTGTAGGATGGGATAAGAGAAAGACAAGAGTAGAAGAGTAATAATAATAAAAAGAAAAAATAGGATGAGATAGAAGAGAAAAACAGAAAAGAGAAGGGAAGGAATGAAGAGAAGAGACAATAGTAAAGATTGTAAGATAAAGGAAAGGGGTAAAGATAAAGTATCAGGTAGAAATGATATAACTAAGATAAAAAATTAAAAGAAGAAGAGAAGGAAAAGAAGAAACGTGGAAGGGAGTTGAGGGGTGACGCTATGGGAAGTGTGTTATGGAGTCTAGTGGTTTGTGCCTCTTGAGGCGAGGATGGTAGTGTGGTTAGTCAAGAAGGGATGATGCTAAAGGATTGGGATGAACTGCCAGTCGGGAGGAGTATTTGGGGAAAATCTGGCGATTCCCTCCTTTACGGGAATCGTCAGATTCTTGCGGATGATGCGATTAGAGACGAACCTGGAGCATTCGCCTTGATTCGCAAGGTTCTGGACTGGAAACGTTCCAGGATTTCCAGGTTTGGGTTCGCTGAGGAGCCCCATAACTGGATCCCGTAGGTCCGGATGGATTTCAGGATGGTTTTGTAAATGAGAAGCTTGTTACCAGTGTTGAGTTCAGATTGCCTTCCCATGAGCCAGAGAAGTTTATTGAAAACCAACTGGGCTTGGACTCGTTTTGTTTTAATGTGAGTCTTCCAAGTCAATCTAAGGTCAAGATGGATACCAATGATATTTGACTTCAGAAGACTGAGGAATGGTCTTAGCATTAAGGAAGACCGGCGGACAATCCCCTTTACGGAGGGTGATGTGATGGGATTTCGTCTTATTTACTTTTACCCTCCCTGTGGCTAACCAGTCATCCAGTTTGTCCTGGTGAAGTTGTGAGGCGGTGTAAGGATCGGTGTCTGTCGTCAAGATCGCGGCATCCCCGGCAAAAGTTGCGGTTGTGGTGGACTCTGCGGTCGGAATGTCTTACGCGTATATTAAGTACAGTGTCGGGCCTGACACGCTTCCCTGAAGAGACTCTGGCATAGATGGGGAAGAGACTGTTGGGTTCTCTCAGATTCTTAACATAGAAATACCTGTTGTCCAGATAGGATGTTAGGATAGGAAGATAAAATACAGCTTCTGAGTTTGTATTTGAGGCCCTCAAGCCAGACCTTATCGGAAGGCCTGAGAAACATCCAGTAAGACCGCAGAACTCTATTCCTTGGCCTCCAGAATGGTGTTCATTCTCCTCACGATTCGGTGAGCCTGCTCGATGGTGGAGTGTCGGTTCCTGAAACCGAATTGATGAGAGGGAATCAACATTCTGTCGGAAAGAAGGAATTGATTCTAGAGAGAAGAACACGTTCCAGGAGTTTGGAGGTGAGTAGAAGGACTCTGATAGGACGATACGAAGTTAACTGGTCATTGGGTTTGCCAGGTTTGCGTAATATCTGACACCTTTCATAAAGAATTATACACCTGCTAAAGACAATTGCAAGGAAACAGATGCACTTGGGGGTGGTTCGTTTGCAGGGCGACCGGTAATAAGGTCCCAACCTGGAGCCTTGAGACAAAAACATACATATGTGAGGTTCTTGGCAACGTTCATTTTACGTAAAAAAATGCTACCAGACCGTTTAAAAATTTTACTAATAATATTTTTACTTCTTTAGGGTGGAAGACTTGTAGTTAAGTGAAGAAAGCACCTGACTAGCAAGAAAACAGCCGAGAGTTCGATCTCTCTCACATTCTGTTGTACCCAAGGGTGAAAAACGGGATTAAAACCAAAAGTTCAAAAAAATTTATTACAAGACTATAAAAATTAAAATTAAGTTTTAAAACTTAAGAAGAATCAAAGACCAAAACCTTTTTTTGAGACCTGCGACCAATGAGACGGCATTGGAATGCAAATTCATTCGTTTTGTGATACCTGCGAACATAAGGCAGTAAAATTTATTGGTTATGTGGCTGGTCTACATAAAAGCAAACATATTTTCTAAACAAGAAAGGGTAAATTTGAAAAATAGGCTGACCGGATGAGTCATTCCATGAGTAACGGTTTGTAAACCCTTTTCGAAGTAGTGATACCTTGAGATACGAATGTTCTAACATACGAGTTTTTTGAGATACGACGCGAAATATTCTAAAATTTACCCCTCGACATACGAAAAATTTGAGACACTAATTTGGGATGTGCGATAATTGCATAGGCGATCCCTGGCAGGTGGCAAAACGGTCGCTCAGCTTTCCTGCCGCCGTTTTGAGATCCAATTTTTTTGACACACGACGATGACCACAGAACGAATTAAATTCGTATCTCAAGCTACCACTGTATAAGTACTGGTCAGTTTCATTTAGTTAACGATACCAATTTTTGGAACGAAAGGAAGTATTTTTTTCTACTCTTCATCATCATCATAACCGTCATAGTTAAGACTCAGGAAAGTCAACCTGCCCTGCAAGGTTTTCTCCCTTCGGCTTGCTCTCAACACTTAATTTTTTATTAAAAACGTCCCTCGTGCTCTCAGGTCCTTAATTGTGATGTCAAAACCATTTGTATGCAATTTTTCTCCATTCAAAAATGTTTTCATTCTTTCTTTTCTAGTTCCATATTTATTTCACCTATTTTTGCATTTTGACTTTCTCCTTCAGTTTTTATTTACGTTGAATTCGATATCAACCCCGTTTGTTTTGTTTTATTCGATATTGCCCCTGTTTTCTATTTCTTTTATATTTTAATTTTTAAGTTATTTTTTTATATTTTGTTCCTTCTTTCTTTTCTTAAACACAGGTTGGTTTTGGATATGGGAAGGGGTTCTAGGAAAGTACGACTCGAACTTGGGAACGGAATGTTCTAATCAGTATTTGGATTACTGTTTATCCATGTTGCCTAAATTGGTTAATCAGTCTATTCTAAAACGAATGCCTGTATCAGAAAACGAAATCGACTCCTTATGTCAGTAAGTATTGTCTTTTTCTAGCATTTTAACATTTTTTTGGTGATGTATAACTTTTATAAACCTTTACGCATTAAAAATTACGAAGTTTATAATTCTTATAAAACACGAAAATTGGTATAGTGTCAAGAAACGCATCGGAAAATTCTTTGTATCCCAAACTTTCAGAGACTCGTAACTGTGAGAAGGAAAGTTGAGAAAAGTGTTTTTAAAATCTTCAATCAGTTTAAAACACAACAAATTTTTACACGTTTAAAATTAAATTTTACTTCAAGGGAATCGTAGCCTCCAGGAGTTTTAAATGAAATTACTGGAAATGGAGCAGCCAGCAAATCAAGACCACTAATAATTTGTTTCTTTTTGATGCAAAAACTTGAGGTTCTTATAAGATATGCCTTTTTCATTTCAGTTTCCTTTTACTTTGTTTTTAATTAATTTTTTTATATAATAAAAAGCTTTGTGCGATTTCACAACTCAGTCTAAAAATTATCATTCAAATGAGGCCATCGTCATAATCTGTTTTATGCAGTACTTTTTCACTTTTTTCAGTTAGTCTATTCTATTTTTGCATAAATATATGCAAATAGAATGGTTAAAGTATTTCTTTAATATCATTTACGTTTCTGGCTTTGTTTGTTCCTTTCATTAAATTGCAACTGACTACTAAATAACAGTCAATACACTTTACAATCTGTATTTTCTTTCAACTTGGTTTGCGTATAAAACTGACTTTTCTATCTCCCTCGGTGGGGTTTAACTTCTCAAAATAACAATTATTTTTTTAAACTAAATATTTTAGAAAACTTATGCATTGCAAAAAAAAAAAAAAATTACAGACATAAAACGACTTGTGATACATCCTCTCATAATACAACGAATGACTTTGAACTGCTCAAGAATTTGGATAACAAGTTTTATTTATATTAACCAATATATACAGTATATCGGTAAAGAGATGGAAGGGAATCATTGAAAAGTTCGATTAGATAATAATAAATCAAATTATTCGGAGTTCACATTAAGCATGATTAAATTAAATTATTAAGAGTAGGGATTAGCAACCATTTTCAGACGGTGGGCCATTTCCAAAATAATATTTTTTGAGCTGCCTGATTTAGAATTAACTTTAATGAGATTTTTTTTCCACGCTTAGCAAAGATAATTCTAAAATAAAGGAAAAAAAGTTGGTCCTTTTTAATTGCTCATTAATCAAAAGGGAGCCGCAATTTTGGATATGATCTTTTAAAATCAAAAATAAATAAATATAAATGTGGCAAATGAGTTGGCAATCATTGAACATTACTACTACATATTATAATTAAATAAATCTAAAAAATTATTAATTTCTTTCAGTGGTTTTGCAACTGAAATGGAATGTTTTGACCGTTACGCAAAAAAGTGCTTGGTGCCACATGAGCGAGAGCTTATCGAGATCCATTCTTCTGGTGCCAAGAATATTTTTAAATATTTGTGTAACGATAAATCTTTTAAAAAAGGTGAGTAAATATAAGAGATTGTCAATTTACAGAATACAGGATATAGTTATTATACACTGGTAAATTACTGTATTTCGCTTTGAAAAATGTTTCACTCACCCTTTTATATCACCCATTAGTACTCGGCTAGCAATTCAGAAAAGGTCAGAGATTCTATATTCCCAAAAGCTAATATGCTAATTTCCAACTGCTAGCTATAGGAAGAACTTAAGTTAATGACACAAACTGTTATTTGTCCATTATTACGGGCGGGCGGTTTTAAAGTGGAAGGTCTAAAAATGTGTCCGAAATAACACGTGAGATTCTGCATATTGCTGCCTGTGCCTTGCGATTAGAATGGCAAATCCATCTAGGTTAGGAGCAACTATTATTGCACATTTTTTGTACATCAATGTTTTTTTTCGCGATTGTCGGATGATTTTCTAGAGGACACAGTTAAAGAGCACAGGTGACAATCCATCTCCTTGGCGGACTTCAGACCTGATTCTGAAGGCGTTAAATTTCACCCTTGAATTTGTATTAATTAAGACCAGGTTGCACATCAGTATTATTAAATAGTGATTTGCCAATGGCTATATCTATGAACCTCCTACAAATTTATACTGTCGTTTTGATTCCCAGGATTCGGTTGTTTTAATAAATATTGTAGGTAAAAACATAACCACAGACATTTTATAAAACAAATATAAAAACATTTTGCTAAAAATTTTTTTCATAATATTCGAAATCATATTTAGCCTTGTTTCCATTCATTCACCGCTGTTTTCGTTTTCCTGATTTCGTAAGGTTTGAATTTCGTTTTATATATATGTATATATTTTTTTTTACAATATGTTTTCCTCTTTTTTCTTTGGCTTTCTTTTTGTGTTCGCGTTTACAATTTAAAATTGAAACTTCATTGTGTTGCTACTGGGTCGTAACAAAGTTCCCTTCTTTTACTTTTAGTCCCTCTCTCCCAAAACTATATTTTTCCCAATTCTTTACTCTATTGTTACTCGGAGTTGTTTTACTCCTTGCCAACCATTGCTTTTTCCTAAAACATTTTTCGCTCCCTAAGTAGTCAAATTATTATTATGGAGTATTTTATGAAATACATGTCAATTTTGGCAAAGCACTTATTGGCCAGATGAACGTGTGCTTTTATCTAATGGGCAACAAAAACATTTTATATATTAAAAGTAACTTGAGTCGAACTTGAGTAATTTAATAAGGCTTTACTTTAACATTGAGAAAACACTCTTTTTGAACTAATTGGTAATAATTCTAAAATAACAACTAAAACTAATTGGAAGATAGTTCTTTTGTGATATTGGCCGTTCATTTGTCGAATATAATTTTGCCGTTAATACTTAAGCTTTTGTAGCCGTTATCCATTGTACGTAAACATTTACACTTTTATTTATTACAAACCGCGTAATGAAAAAGTACAAAACATTAACCAGTTATCACTGTAACGAAAGCAGTGAAATACGATTCAAGTAAACAGTGATATTCGGTCAGTTTTAGACTTTCTTTACGGAGTTTGTCAACTTCATGGTTGCACTGAAGAGAGAACTCATGTTGCATGTTCAAAGCAACTGACTATCAATTTAATAGTTATGAATTCGAGGTTCTTTCTACATCCCGTTGTGTCCAAGGGTAAAAAAGAATATTTATGCTTGCGTTAAAGTCAAAATGTTTTCTTTCAAACGCTTCGAAAATTGACAATTCCAAGGTAAGTAAAACTGGTGGAAATAGGGAAAGGGCGACTAGAGGCCATTCAGTTCATACTAAATACAAATACAGTTCATATAAATAGTGTAGGCCTACTGATATTGTTATTATGATTTATTAATGTATTAATTGTAATTTTTGGCTGTAACAATATTCAACTGTGTACAAATGCAAACAAAAAAAATATACTGAAAAACAGAGAACATACAGAGAAAATTCATTAAAAAAAAAGACAAAATACTATACTTTTCAAGAGATCTATCCCCACCCTGACGATCATTCGTCTTTCCATATTTGCTCCCCATATCTCCACCCCGTGTCCAATTTTCGGCAGTATCAACATGTGAAAACCTTGAAGTTAAAAAACGTTAAACACTGGGTTTTTACACCGCGTCATGTTAGTAAACAAAGCCAACGTTTCGTCCACTTCGACAGCTGTGGACATCGTCAGGGCGAACACTGAACTGAAAAAGAGAAGTAGAGAGAGGAAACGACTACTCGGAAGTAGGTAGGAAAGGGATGGGGTCAACGGACGAGGAAGGTTGACTGGAGATGGGGCAGGTACAGAAGGGAAGAGGAAAACAAAGGAGAAGGAATGTAGGAAGTTTCCACTGACAATGCGCGTATTATCAGTGGAAACTTCCTACATTCCTTCTCCTTTGTTTTCCTCTTCCCTTCTGTACCTGCCCCATCTCCAGTCAACCTTCCTCGTCCGTTGACCCCATCCCTTTCCTACCTACTTCCAAGTAGTCGTTTCCTCTCTCTACTTCTCTTTTTCAGTTCAGTGTTCGCCCTGACGATGTCCACAGCTGTCGAAGTGGACGAAACGTTGGCTTTGTTTACTAACATGACGCGGTGTAAAAACCCAGTGTTTAACGTTTTTAACTTCAAGTTCGATTGCCGCGGAAACCTAACTTCAATAATGTGAAAACCTTTTCCATCCTGTAAGATTATAGAAGAGGGACACACTACCCTTACTTCTATCCAGGTTATCAATCTATTCAACGAAAAACTCTTAATATTTTACTTAATGAATATATTCTGATGCAGGCAAAATGAACACTAAATTTTTCCCTTCTTTTTTCTCCCTGACCCAACCTGCAAACACTTTCCATTATGCCCGAGCGCACCGCTCACTAAGGTGCAGGCTCATTTGCACCAATATCCAACACATCCGTTTGACTAGAAACATTTTGACCTTATATAGCACAAGGCCAGTCTTTACTATATTTACTTTGAGATTCCAGTTGTCAGTTAATAGTATACTAACATAGGATAGTTCAAAGGTATGCGGAAAACATTCTACCAAAAACTAAAAGAAAGAAAAAGAAATTAAAAAATTTTTTCCAGTTGAAGCATGGCAAGGAGAAAAACGATTAGTGATGAATTTACAGACAAACTGGCATTACAAGCAATCAATCAAACTGCTGTTTAATTAGGGTCCAAATCAGATAACTTGATCATTCTTCGATCACGTATTACAGCTTTCTGGTGGAAGGACTATCTTGTTTTTTTCAAAATCTGTAGAATTTCGAGCCTTTGATTTCCCTTACCACCATAAGAGCACCGATTTTTTTCTTAAAGCAGAATCGAAATAGTTTCTTTTCGTTGATAGAAATTAACGACATACCTGAAAAAGCCTGAAGCCTAAACTTTAAGCCATTTTCCCACTTCTGAATCTTAACACGTCTAAATCAATCAAGATTTAGTAGAGTAGAGCATTTGTCATAAAAGTTATTACTAAAATATAATTAATAAACTTATTACCACGAGCATTAAATATAAGTATAAAAAATACAGTAGTGTAGGACTCGATACAAAAGTTATCTCAATAAAAGTAACATTTTCTCCGTGGATGTAGAATATCTGACACATTCAAGGTGCTTTAAAGGAACACAGAGAGACTGGGAGTCGTGCGTCAGTCAATTTATTCACCTTTTTCGAGAAGAAATACAAAATAAAAACACGTCGCAAGAAACTAGGATTCTCCATACGTGTTGGTGAGTTTTCAAGAAATTTTACACTATTTTTAAAGTACATTTAAGGTACTTGCCTATTAATTTAAGTACTACGGCATTTTCAAGTTTTATAATAAAACGAGTTACTGTTAGTTCATCTTATGTAGACATACACATTTTCTTTCTTATTTTCACACATTCGGTGAGGATTTCAACCAATTAAGCTAGCTTTATCTTTTTCGCGAATTGTATATTTTTGTGTTTTTTGGTTCGATCATATTGACGGACAAGGTTTCCACTACATCTTTTTGTTTCGTAAAATTTGTTGGTTGAAAGGCCTAACGATCGAGACTGTAACGATTGGGTCACATGTTTGATTGTATGTACGTATATATATATTGTTTGTTTTAAATATATATTCTGTAAAACAGAAAAGAGTTCGTGTGATATACTGCTTATAAGTTTAATTTAGTTATAAACTTGCACTTTCACTTTGAGATTTTACTTCTAATATTATATGTTATTTTTCACAGTGCTATTCACGGATTTTCAAGGTGTGTTTTCGTGCCCGGATCAATGAAATGCGAACGGGAAGATGCTCTCTTTCTTCTTAAACTTACGGAAATTTCAATAGACCGTCAAAAATATTATAGAGACTGTAGAGCAATCACAAACTACACTATTTGCCTGGGAGTTATAAAAAATTTTTCTTTATTTCTACTCGTAATTGAATTTCTCTTACTGCGAGCAAATAACTGGCACATAAAATGACAAAAAATATGTAATATTCACAAGTCAAAATAGTCGACTAAATCTTGAGGAAAACCTATTACACACTATGTTATGCAAAAGACCTTGGTAAACATAAAGAAAAAAGAAACTTTACAACAGCGTCAATCACCACAAATTGACTTCACAAAATAGTGTTTTGCCAAATATTAACACTAATCATATTTAAAGCCTAAAGGAAAAAACATTTTTAAATAATTTAATGCAAATCAACATCAAGTAAAATTTATTACTTCTAATAATCTTTTTTATTCTTTAAAAATTCTGTTATCAAACCATTTTTTATAAATACTTATGGTAAAAATATAGTTTATAAGTACTAATCTTTAGTACACTTTACTTCCTAAATTTTGTCTTTCTTCATTTTGCTTACGAATCAGGTTCAATTCTCCATTGTTTGTCGCAAAAAAAATTATTGAAAAACACCTACTGTTTGGAAATGCATTCTACTCAAAATTTGAAAAGCCATCATTATTATGCAATATTTAGTCATCTCTAAATTTTTCTTTTGATTTTTCCTTTTTTATTCCATTTCCTTATCTTTCCTTTCCCATATCTCTTTTCTAACTCCTTCTGGAACTCAGATATTGGTAAAAAAAACCTCCATAAAATCTCTTCATTCGGAGTTTTTCAATTGTTTTGCAAACAATAGTTACTTCCAAAGTTTTTAAGGGTACCTAAGATGCTATTATAAAATAAGTTAACCAAAATGTATGTTTCTGAAGTCGAAAGCTCGAACTTTCGTTGACCACATACACTTCACGCCGTATTAAAGGTAAGAAAGTAAAGAGAGGTCATTTATTGTGGCAAATTCAAGAACGAAACACCATGTTTCAAGAACTGATTCTCTGATAGAACCAAATCGATACATATCAAGAGAAAAAAACAGAATGACTAACAAAGGGAATGTGACTGGCACAAAAAAAGCTGGGTAGAGCAAGAAATTCACTTTGGATTCACCAAGAACGGACGAGGAAGATTCCACACCAAAACCCGGACATGGTTTCCGTAAAGAAGCAGCCTTGGAAGCCACTTTATTGAAGGAATTCAAATTAGAGTCAACCCCCCGCAGTTACGGCAAAATTGTTCGAAGAATTTGAGGAAACCCTGAATGTGGCATTCAGCAATCCAAACAACATGGCGGGTTTTGGAGTGAAAAAATTAAGAACAGCAGCTTGCCACGTACAAGCTCTTGCAACTCTTCTCGGTGACCGCCCAACATCCCAAAGACGGAACACCGACAAAACGTAAGTCAGGTGTAAATCATATAGCAGTGCAAACAGACGACGATACTGCTTAATCTAGAAGAGTTAGGAATAGAGTCTCCGCGCATCAGGAAGAGTCGTTCAGGATGTTGGATCATCCAGATAACAGGTGACCGAAGAAACGACCAGGTCGATCACCTCGTCACCCAACTAAAAGAGACCTTCGCGGACGAAAACTTCAAAATCTCACGGCCTATACAAAAGGCAGTCCTACGGATCTCTAAACTGGACGAGACCATCAAGAAACAAGGCGTACTCGAAGCTGCGGCATCAAACACAACTGTAGCAACATCAAAGGGTAAGAGATCAAAAGGTTCATTTGTCGTCTAGGCATGGCGTGGATCAAGTGCAAAAATGGACATCTGCAAATCGGCTGGTCGCGGGGGCTGGTTGAAATAGCCATCAAGAAACCAAGCAAGTGCTTCAAATGCTATAAAGAAGGATACACGGCGAGGAATCGCAGAAGCGAAACAGTCCTCAGTAAGTGCTGTTTTAACTGCAGTAATGTGAGGTATATTGCCAAGGACTGCAAGAGTAAAGCCACTGCAGTATCTGTCAGAATACCAACAAGAAAGCAGAATAACGCCTTGGAGCATGCAAAAGTCTATCCAACGAGGACAGGGAACAGGCATTATGGCTACAAAAATAATTCAGGCCAACTTAAATCATCGCAAGACAGAACCAGACCTGCTGGTCCACACAATGCGGGAGGAAAACATAAACATGGCCATAGTATCGAAGCCATACTATGGCCCCATCTCGGACAAATGCCCAATGGCCACCTCCAAAACTGCAGCTCTTCTCTGGAATCTAGACGGATGCAAAGTAAACTGTACTCCAATACTTGCAGCGGAAGGATACACCATCGCTCGTATGGGCGAAATCTACAATATCGCCACCTACTTTTCGCCCAACAGACCCATCTACAACTTCGAAATGCATCTAGGACGTCTAGAATGAGAATTAAAGCGGCTTCAACACCCAATCTATAAAATGGGGAGGCCATCTTCCAGAGAAAATTTACTAGTAAACTGGGCATGCCCAAAAATACAACAGTCCAACAAAACAACAAAAGACTGGTGGAATGACGACATAGCACGGAGAAAATGCATGAGAAGCCAAAGAACGATGTAAAAGGCAAGGAAACGGAACCCTCCAACCTTGGCGATAGCAGATAACCAATATCGGCTCGATAAACGTACACTGAATAATCTCATTCAGTCAGCCAAAAACACGGCGTGGAAATCTATGATCAACACCATCATCGAAGATCCCTAGGGGAGGCCATACAAAATCGTAATGAAAAAAATTGGAACCTGCATCCTACCCCCACCGAGCAGCTATCACCGAACGAAGTGGACCAAATCATAAAAGGTTTAATCCCAAACGACCAAGAGCTTCCAGCCCCAATTCCAAATGACTACTGGGAAGTACGGTGGGCAGTATCCGAACAGGAAATCCGGGAGGCTAGCAAGATGATTCACAACACAGCCCCGGGTCCTTCTGGCATCCCAAAGAAGATTACAGCCGCATAGCACAGAAAGCTCCTGGAATCTTAGCCCGAGTCCACAATGCATGTTTGCGCGAAAGAAAGTTTCCCACCAACTGAAAAATAGCCACCATGGTTCTGCTCAAAAAACCCGGCAAACCGGACAAACAGCCATCATCATACATTCCGATCTGTTTACTCGATGACCATGGCAAGCTCTTCGAAGAACCCATCAGACGTCGCAAAACCGACTACCTGAACCTCTCGCCACACAACTTATCGCCGCGCCAGTTTGAATTTAGACAGAATCTGTCCACAACTGATGCTATAAAGGTAGTCACGGAAACAATAGAAGACGCAGCACAGCGAGGAGGAACCGCCATCGCAATCGCATTGAATGTCGGTAACGCATTCGACTCCATCCCCTGGCGACACATCCGAGAAGCGATGGCCTGTAAGAAGATCCCAGAATATCTGACAAAAACCGTGGAAAGTTACCTCCACGACAGAAAAATAATATTCACAGACCACCAGCATGAAAAACACGCGTGGCG
Source organism: Columbicola columbae (assembly GCA_016920875.1). Classification (NCBI taxonomy): domain Eukaryota; kingdom Metazoa; phylum Arthropoda; class Insecta; order Psocodea; family Philopteridae; genus Columbicola; species Columbicola columbae. The sequence goes on along the minus strand of JADMLL010000009.1, from coordinate 14,375,805 downwards.
TTTTAAAAGGATCAGTCCACAACTGGGGAACGGAACATACAGTACAAGCGACGAAAAAACCTGCACGAACGACGATAGTATGCTACGTGGATGACACAATTATCATAGCCACAGGGAAAAACCTCGCATCACCAGACACCGGACACAAACGGCAGCGGCTCTGGTGATCAAAAAAATCAAGGAACTCGGACTTACCTTGGGGACTCAAAAAACAGAAATCACCATCTTCGGCCACGGACATCTAAACAAAAGTCCTCTTCGCATCGGGAACGACCAGGTCAAGCCCGAAGCAACGCTCATTTAGTAGGTGTGTTCATTTTTAGTTATAAAAGAGCAAATACTTTATAGAATGCTTAAAATTTTATTTGTTATTGATGCGTACAGAATGCAGCCGAAAATTGACATCTTGTTTTTTTCTTTTTTTTTCCTTTTTTCTTCCGCTTGCGCGGCGTCCACGAAAACCAAGTTACGCGGCCTCCACAGGACCCCCTCGCCAGTGACAACGAGATGATCACAAGTTGAATCGTACGGTCCTTTTCCTGAGATTGTAAGCTGGAGGTTCTGCTTGTGGCTGGGGCGGTGGAGGTTGTGGAGGTGCTAACGGTTGTAGTGAGTCTTGCGTGTGAAGAAGGAAGGAAAAACGCTGGCTTGAGGCGGTCTACTGAAACAGTCTGCATTCCATGTGGAGTCTCGATTTGAAAAGTCTTCTCTCCGCGCTTCAGCACTCTAAATGGTCCTTGATAAACTGGCTCTAGAGGTTTCCGATGAGCATCTTTCCGAAGGAACACGTTCGAGGTGTGGTGCAGTTCCGAATGAACAAAGGGTGCTTTCGGAGAATGTGCTGAAGCGGGTGCAGGTTGTAACTGTCTGATGTTATGACGGAGCACCTGAAGAAAAGTCGACTGGTCGGAGGTATCCCCGGAAGTAGGATGGAAGAATGCAGCCGGCAGGCGGAGTGGAGCACCAAAGACTAGATCCGCTGGCGACGCTGAGTGTTCTTTCGATATAGTCGCGCGGAGTCCCATGAGAACGGTCGGGAGCTTTGACAGCCAGTCGTCAGTCAGTTGACATTTCAAAGCTGACTTCAGACAGCGGTGCCATCGTTCTACCATTCCGTTCGCTGCCGGATGATAAGATGTTGTCCGGATGTGATGGATACCAAGAAGCTGGCACAGTTCGGAGAAGAGTGAGTGAAGACTCGAACTGGCGTCCGCGGTCAGATGTAATACGCATAGGAGTGCCGTAACGTGCGACCCATTGGGAAAAGATGACAGAGGCCACAGTTTCGGCAGAGATGTCCTTCAGCGGTACAGCTTCTGGCCAGCGAGAAAAGCGGTCGATTGTTGTAAGCAAATAACGATGACCTTGGCACGAAGGAAGAGGGCCAACAAGATCAACATGTATATGCTCAAAACGAGCAGAGACTGGCGGAAACTGTTGAAGAGGTGCAAAAGAGTGTCGCTGCACCTTGGATTTCTGGCAAGCGAGATACGTACGGATCCAAAGTCTGCAGTCACGGTCGATGTTGGGCCAAACGTAGTGGCGCTTAACCAGAAGAGCTGAGGCTCGAGTGCCTGGATGCGATAGGTTGTGAAGAGAATTGAAAACAGTTCTTCGGAGTCCGAAACACGAAAGTTTTGGCACGAAAGGCCGAAGAGTGTTCGCAGAGCTATCGCATACGAGCTCGTCTCCAGAAGGAAGCTTTAACGAAGTTAGATGTAATGAGCCAGACTGTTGGATTCTCGACAATTCAGGATCGTTCTTCTGTTGAAGAGCCATCTGCTGAAGATCCAAAGATGGTGGCAGGTCGATGGCGTTTATCCTTGAACAGAAATCCGCGGCTACAATTTCCTGTCCTGCAACGTAGCGGATGTCTGTCGTGAATTGTGATATGAAGTCCAGATGTCTGTGTTGGCGTGGCGAAGCTTTGTCCAGTCGTTGTTGGAACGCGTACTTGAGTGGTTTGTGGTCCGTATAAATAGAAAAATGACGACCCTTAAGAAAGTACCGGAAATGTTTTATCGCAAGATAGACGGCAAGTAGTTCGCGAACGTAAACGCTGTAATTGCGTTGTGCTGGACTGAGCGTTTTGGAGAAGAACGCGAGGGGTTGTATTTTATTGTCTTTGACCTGATGGAGAGCCGCTCCAACGGCTGTGTCACTAGCGTCAGTCATTAACACTACCGGTAGATCTGGTATTGGGTGGTGCAAAAGTGTCGCAGAGGCGAGTGCGTCTTTTTGTTGCGTTAAAAGCTTCTTCTGCAGTAAGTGTCCAATTGATTTTACGTTTGTCACGGCGTTTTGAGTTGCCTATGAGTGCCGTGAGGGGTGATTGTTTGGTCGCTAGGTCTGGTATGAAGCGACGATAGAAGTTGATGAAACCCAAAAAAACGTTGAAGGTCCTGTACTGTCTCAGGTTTCGAAAAGTCTTTAATAGCCGTGATACGATCTGGCAGTGGTTTAAGTCCGTCTGAAGAAACTGTGTATCCGAGGAATGAAATGGTGGATTCCCCGAATTCAGACTTGCCTAGATTGACTGTTAAATTGTGTTGGCTGAGTCGTTCGAAAACCTGCTGTAAATGTACGTTGTGGCTGTC
>JADMLL010000009.1:14347331-14373108 GCA_016920875.1 Columbicola columbae | reverse complement strand
TTTACATCACAAAAAGTTAATCACATACAAGTTTATGACATTACTTTTGTCATGGTGATATTATATTGCTTGTTATTGCATTGAAAACCAATTAAGAAATGGATTAAAAACATGGATGGTTAAGAAGTCAATTAAAAACAAAAATTGTAAAAAAGTAAAAAAACTAATTGGTAAAAAGTCAATAAAACACATCAATGATTAAAATGTAAATAAGAAACATGAATTGTTAAAAATTAAATAAGAAATATAAATTGTTAAAAGTTAATAAAAGCATAAAATTGTTACAAAGACAATGAAAAATATAAATGGTTAAAAAGGAAGTAAAAAACATGAACTGTTAAGAAGTTGCCAAACAATCTTTTTTTTACATTTATATAACCTAAAATTGCCAAATAATTAACATTTTATAGATAATATCACAAAAATTAATCACCTACAAGTTTATGACATTATTTTTGTCATAGTGCCATATAAGATATTATTCTACCAAAAACCAATTATCCAGACAAAACTATAAGTTAGATTCTTTGTAACAGTTACACACATTAAACAAATAATTTGGCTACTTTAAATATTTTTCTTCTACATATAGGACATGCACCACTGTTAAACCAAATTTTTTGTGCACAACTGAAGCAACCATAAAGATGAGCTATATTTGTATGTACAAACAGCCCATTTTCAGGTTTTATAAAGCAAACCCTACATGGATTTTCTGTTAACTGTTTTGGGCTTGAAGTTGAAGTTGAAGTTCTTTCAACACTATTCCGTCTGAGCTTTAAATACCTTAAGATTTCAGGGGTTGAATAATCAACATCTTCCACTGTCTTGTTTTTCATTTTTTTTTTATGCTTCTTTTGGTCGATCAGGCAAGGAATTTTTCTTTGACTCAAAACATGTTACACAATATGGATAACTTATATCCTTTCTATCTGTATGACACTTTGAACATTTTTCAAAATCTAAGTAATCACATCTGGGCAAACCTGGATCTACATCAGAATTACTTGTTGGTGAAGTTGAATTTGATTCCGATGTATCACCAAGTATGCCCTTATCCAAACTATCACACCTCACTTCACCAAATATATTACGTGAATCTGCATGATGGTCCTCCTCATCACTGTCATCTGAAAAATAAAATTTTAGCTGTTCTGAATCTGTAACTTCAAACTCAACATGAGCTAATGATGATGTATCACTAATGTCCATAATAAGTTCAGTTTCTTCAGTTTCATAGCCTTGAGAACTATGTATTGATACGGTGTCCGAATCACCGGATCGTTCTGGAGGTGTTTTAAAGCTTTTACTGACTACCTCTTCTTTCTCCTCGTGAGATCTTTTCTCACTCATTTTTTATTTCTTCTACAGACTACTGAAACAAATACATTACAATAAAAAAACTACTGTCCAGTTTCCGCGAAATTTAAGAAAAAACCAGTTTCTGAGTTGGTACTTCGCTAAATTTATAATAAAGGATTTTAATGCTTGTAAATGCTGAAACGAAATTACATTACTTTTGGGAACCAAAATTTTTGTTAGAAAAACCGCTCATGACACGTGTTATACCTTTCACTTTCAGAATTAGCCAACGATCAGTCTAAATGACAGCTGTGTAAAACGATCTTCAAAATTACTTTTATCTCTAAATAAGCCTTCACGAGCTACATTTCTAATCTAATTCCACGTGAAAAAATCGTTGGTGACGGTAGAAATGGAATTTAAGCAGGATTTGCAGAGGTACAGTTAAGTTATGGTACATAAAATTTTAACTAATAATTGAAGGACTGTAATAAGCGACAGTCAAAATCGTCATGTCATGAGTCACGATGTCAAGTGCCATGAAAAAGATTCGATTTTCAAATTATCCGTCTTTTCGGGCATTTTGTTTCAAAAATGGTGATGTTAAGAAAAAACCTATCTTTATTTCACGACTTATTGTCTTGTAATTTGTGTTTAGTATCACACAGTTGTTTACAAGTAATTTATTTAAAATTGACGAAATCTTAAGATATACAGAAACTTTTTTCAATATGATACTTTACTTAAGAGAAGTCAATTAGCATGCTTGATGTAAGTTTAAAATTTCATTATTAAATAAAGCTGCAGCTTTTTTAAATGTGTTAAAATATATCCTTGCAACTTACATAAGAAAATGTAATTTTTATCATTGGTATAGAAAGAATGAGCTAGAATTCTAATATAGATCCATGTGTTCTTGGATGTCATTATTTGCTCTTTAAAAAATGTTGTTTGTGCCATACAGACAAGAAGCATGTGAGTCATCTAAGTTGCTTAACTTCAACATATATTCTTTAACTGGAAAAAGTATTCATCTCCAAATTGGCCAAAGAGGTATGAAAAAAGTGATTAAAAAAGGACACAATACTAATAGAAGTGTAAGAGACTCAATTTACAAAGTTGAAAGTTTTTAATTGACTAAAGGAATTGTGAAACCTCATTCATCTGATGTTTAAAGAACTTTAAAGGAACCTTAAGCTTCCTTTTTATCAACACCCCTTCAGATTCGAGTTCAAACACACAAAAGTTAACACAAGTAAACATAGGATTTGCTCCTTAAAATGTGGAAATGGGTTGTCTATTCATTTAAATGTAGCTCATATTAATGGTAGCTATAGCTATTGTTACAGATTGCAGTAGATAAAACACTGCCAAAGCCAAATACAGGATGAATTCCAGTTTGATTGAATGATAGTCAATTAAGTAACCTTGACTTATTTATATTTTTGTTACCAACATTTACATAAATGGTTGTTAAACCTTAGAATAATGGACATCTTGGAAAAAACTATGAAACATGTGTGAACACTATGACTTTCTTTACAATAATACCATTTTAATTGCTTGGTCAAAATGAAAGAGTGACCAAAAAGGCCTAAGATTGACCCATACCAAAGCAAAATATGGGTGCAACCACCCTGCTTATATTTGCTATTTGGGTCACTCTTTCGCCCTGTTGGATCCTGTCCATGCTTGAGGTCAGGATCTCAACCTCAGGCACGATTGCACCTCATGACTTACATTTTTTCCCTTTCAATTTGTAACAGCTGTGAAAAATTTTGTATTACAATAATGGCTGCCATGTGTGTGGGAAAAAAATTTTTTAAATACTCAAATTACTCTTTTAATGGTTATTATGATCATGAAAAATATATTTTAAGATTTTGATATTTAGATGAGTTTTTCTCTTCCAATTCAAAGTTCATTAAACTGTAGATGTATAGATGATTAGTTTTTTATTAGATATCCTCTATGATAATGACACAAAAGGCAAATATTTAATCAAAATCTCTGCAAAAGCCTTAGTTGAAGATTGTTGTTACTTCATGGTGATTGGTGAGAAGTAATTCTCCCACTCTTCTTCGTTTTTCTATATTTTTTTATCCTGTAATGAAATTGAACGCCCCATGTTTGTTGCACTTACTATGAATTGGTTGTGAAGTGAAAACCTGTCTTGAGTTACTAGATTTGCATTCGTATTACTCTGACTTTGTCTATTCTTCTGCAGCAGTATACTACTCAGTGGTTCAAGATAGAATCTAGTCCACAAGAATCTCTTTGCCTTCACCATCCTTCGTAGAAAGTTTCTTATCTAGTTTTCCTTGGGTTGGTGTGCCTCGAGTATGTCCTCCAAAAATTTTTGGTCTTTTGTAAAATAATTTAACTTTCACGTACTACAGTTTTCTGGCCCGGTAAAAACAACTCACTCACTTGGAAATCGACAAGGATCAAGCAACCGAATGGGCATCTGATTTTGGCTTGCGTGTTTATTTTAATTGTAATTTAATATAATTTAGTAAAAAGTCGAAATCGAAAATAAATTTTATATTTGTCTATATTTTAATCAGAAACCAAAATCGACACCTTGTTGTTTGTTCTACTGTTTGTTTTCACAGTAACAGCAGTCCCCTGGCCTTCGCGAAAATCAAAGGTTGTTAACACAAAGCAATTTTTGAAAATTTGCGAATAAAATATAATTCCATGGTGTGGCGACCGTAATATTCAAATTCGCGGAGGCAGCGTTAAAGTGGTTCTAGTGAAAACCATCACCAGAAGAAAAACCAAGATGTCGATTCTATTTCTTATTAAAATTTCAGCAAGTATGAAATTGATTTTCGATTTCGCCTTTTTACTTAACTATATTAAATTACAGCTTAAATGAACACGCAAGTCAAAATGAAATGACAGTTTGATTGTTTAATTTAGTGAATTCCTAAGAGTAAATTTACAAAGCGTTAAAGATTGAAAAAAAATGAGAGTGAATCGTTTCGACTGGACGAGAAAACTGGACTGTCCGCTGAAGTACGTGAAAGGTCGCAGGTAAATTATTTTACAAAAAACCAAAAATTTGTTGAACGACGTACTCGATACACGCTACTCCAAAGAAAAATAGTTAACGAATAGTTAAGGAACTTTCTACGAAGGGTGTGGAAGCCAAAGATATTCTTGTGGACTAGATTCAATCGAAAACTACTATATATACGAGTTATGTACCGCTGAAGAACACTAGAAGAAAAAAATAGGAGTAAGTATACGAGTGCAAGTCTAATCTATCAAGATAGCTTCTCATATCCAGCTTACTCGTAGTAAATGCAACCAACAGGGAATCTTAAGGTTCATTACAAAGTAAAAAATTATTATAAGAAAAGCACTAGGGAAGTTAATACAGTAATTTCATTATTCCTGATTTCAGGGAATCTGGAGTAATCTACCAGGTTTGAATCATTCATTCATAAATCATAAAAATTTTCACCAAATGTATGCAAGATTATTAATAGGTAAGTAAATGAATGAATGCAAAAAACAGAAAACAAAACAAAATATGAATCAAGCAATACCAATTAAAATGCATTCTCGGCAATTATTATACCACAGATAACAACTTTTCTTACTTCCATTCATCTCTAAAAGATAAACATCTTTCTCCAGACCTTCTCTCTGAACTAAGACGAACTATATGAATGAATAAACTTGAATTTTTATCAATTTCATTTATATGTTTACTATTTATTGAGACTCTTGAAAAGGTTCGAAACTTTGTAAGTTGTAATTTTTGGCTTTTTCAACTCAAAAGGTTGCCAACTCCTGTTTGAGATTAATATTACTTCTAAGTGACCCTTGTTTTATATTTGGTATTTTTTTAGAGTGCCACATTTAGGGCTTTGTATTCTTCAAAATAAACTTGAAAGTTAAATCTGGAAAAGGGATCATTTACAAAGGTGGAAGAAATTCTTGGGGTAGTATCCAGGTACATTTAATACTTGAATTTTGCACAAAATGTACTTTTAATCCTGATCTTGATCAAACTAATACCTTATGATTGATAAATCTGATTTCAGGTATCCATTTAAATGTGTTAAAAGATGAGGCCAAATTTCTGTCTGTATATTTTAATAAGAAGAACATGCAGGATGAAGTATTAAGTATAATAAAATTTATCACATTCTTTTTAGGTTCAACTACACCAGAACAGACTCCCAAAAACCAAACCAATTCTTTAACAGGTATGTAGTTCTCATTAGCTCCTATTATGAATGTTATAAATAGATAGTATTTTTAAAATTGTATTTTAAATTTCAGATTATGGCAGTTCTGACAATGTTTTACATCAATATACCAAGAAAAGGAAATTAAAGAAACCAAGCACTCTGCCAAAGCTAACACATGTTAACTTGAAAATTTTGTGATACAATTCTATGATTTTAGTTTTTTTATGTTGTCTGTTTTTTTAGTCATTTTTTCATTTGTTTTTCTGTAACGTTTTAGTTCTGTTGGATTTTCACATAAATTTTTTAACTTATATTTTTTTTGGATCTCTAATTTTTTAATTTACTTTTACCCGCTTATCCGTTAGGGTCGCGGGGTGAGGGAAACAATCAAGGACTTCCAACTGGAACGATCTTCCGCTATTGAAGTCAGAGAACCCGGGGCTATCATAAACTAAACTAAACATGATGTACAGAACAACAAATTATTAATTACAAACTTTAATAACAAATTATTAAACAGATGTACTGTGATGATAGTTTAGTACAGTTACGTGATTTACTAATTTAAACTGTTTTCATTGATATTTTATGAAATGTTTTACTTTCTTAAATTATGTCTGTTACTTTTATTTGCATTAAGAACAAATAAATAAAATGCATTTTATGACTTGGAGTACTTTTATTAAAGCCTCAAAGAATTAATTCCTATGGGTTTTCTAATGATTTCTTTCTTTCTTTTTAAGTTCAACTTCATTTTGTAAAAAATTGGTGAATAGCTCTAAGAAAGTTTGGGCTTATTTTTTGATTAGAACCAAGCAAAAAGAGGATAAAAAAGCAACCAGCTGCGCAAAATCCAAGATGGCTACCAGGCGCGCGGTTTGAGATTCCAAGTTAACTTCCTGAAGTAGAAAGAGTATTGAATATTTGAAGAATTTTTCAAAAGTATATTAGAACAAATATAGAATAGCGATCATTCAAAGGTATGTTCTCGAAGGGGTGAAATGAAATTTTGCGAAAAAATCAAAATTTTAAGGTTGGCGGGTTATCACGTTTTAATTTAATTTCCTCTTAAGGTTTTGTTTAAAATGTTCTACCAAATGCTACAATACGTGCTGGAGATTGGAATGTAAGGAGTGAATTAAAATGATACGAGTTACATTATCCATTATTTTCATATAAATCTCTGAAACGAAAATAGAGTATTCCAAGTGTATGTTCTGTTTAGGTGTTAGAGTCAGGATACAAGGGTAAAAATTTGCTGTACCTTTACAGATCAGAATTTAAGGATTAATATGAAGCCTCATACTCATAGTGTACAACATGATGAAAATCAAAGTTCCAGTAATAATGAACCACATGAGGAAATGGAAAACTTCAGTGATAAGGATGAATACCATTTACCTCACTGGGTTACAGAACCACGCGAGGAATTTCAAAATGTCAGTAATCAAGACCAATGCCATATTTGTGAAGCAGAACATGAAATATTTATAAATGAAGTTCTCCTTGCAATAATGCTTACTGTTTTGATTGCTTGTATTGCCCTATTATTATTCCATGCAATGCTATTTGCATAATAAAGTTAATTATTCTGATTAACATCTCAATGATAAATTGTTTTATCAATCCAGATTCATAACTCATTATTCACAACACAAAAAAATCCTTTTTTATTGATTTTAAATAACAATGCATTGATGTTAATTAGAAAAATTGTGAAAAAAGATGTTAATTGATGGAAAATTAGTTCTCAAACCTAAGATATAACTAACCAATATAATTCTCCTTTTTATGAGCTCTCATTTAGAAGGTTTGTGCACACTTTGGCAAGTTAGATCTAATAACTTCCTTTAACTTGTACCAAAAGATATTATTGAAAAATTAGATGATTCATTATGTTACATTAGAATATTTGAATTTTTATGGTTTGTGAATATGTCATTCTCCAATATCACTATTCTAAGGATTAGTTATTCCATTACTGCTAATTTGAAAGTAACTGAACGTTAACTGTTCGAATCAATAATCAGATTTTTTGCTTTTTGTCCAAAAATGACCCTGCAAGCTTTTTTTTTTGTTAACCTCAACATCCCACTGAGTAAACCTAGGCTGCAAAAGCCACTTTTTGTCCTGAGGTGTTTGTGTTTTGTATTCCCAGGGTTGTTTGTTTTGTTCTATTTCACTATTTGTGAGTTAGAGTAAGTCAAGGTTTTTCTCAAGTATTATTAAAGGCTTCAGTGATGCATGAGATATTGCAATGAATACCTACAGGACCAAAGGAAACTTGACAAACAATAAAGGAAGCAAATACTCTTAAAAAATTCATTTATTTTTCATTTCTGTACATAAGAACCATTCAACGTAAAGTTGACTATTTAAAATCTTTCCTTCACCTTTTTGTACCCATTTTGTTGTAATATTTCAATTTTTCTAACGTCAAAGTCCTCCCAACCAACTCTCTGAAAAAACTGACAATGAAATTGAAAATGAAAAAATTACAACGCGTATACATCCTATACAAAAGGACCCGACATGATGGATTTCGCATTCACGCGACAACCAATTCGGATTGACAAGGTTGGTTGTCGCCAGAACGCGATGCCCATCGTAGCTAATTTAGGTTTACCACATAGGGGCGTTCAATTTCTTTGTTTAATTTTAGAATTTATTAATCTTTTTTAAAGGTATTACTAAAGGGAAGAGCTCTAAACTAAGAACGAAGCGGTTATTTTTCCTGTAAATATTACGGTAAGTATGAAAAAGCATTGGTAAATATCTATGAAATTAATAAATGGTTATTTTGACGATCTCAATTGGAAAGCGTCATTTTCCTGGGATTGTTTGTTTGCTTTGTTATTTTTTCTCGATCGATATAAGCAAATTACTACGTTAAAACCTAAGTGAAAAACGTACATTCGATATTATTAATGATATACATTTATTAATTGAATGTAAATTAAGACTACTCAGACTAAAATTAACTATGGTTTTAATCCAATTTTTTCGCCATTATTTTTGGGTTTAACAGGATACAGGAGTTTTCACTTTCTAAATAGTCTAAGCCTAATGTTTCATTTTCAAGAAGTTGTTTCATAATTTCATATTTTATTAAGAAAATCGGCGAGATCAACAACCAGAGACGTGATTTATTTACCAGAAGAAATACAGAAAGATACCTGAGAGAACAAACCACTGTCAACCTTCCTGACATGCAACCAGGTTGATCCAGGTTGACGATGCCATAAAAAACCATAAAAATAATGAGCTCACATGTTAAGAATCATAGAGAAAAGTTAATGAGGTAAAGTACATTGGACGATATTGTCTGAGATTTCTGAACTAAGTGAAACAAATACACAACAATACCGACAAACAAACACACAACGATTTACTTGGTGACTTTTTAAATTTCAGGTATCTATACAGTACGCAGCGGATTTGTCGGACAATAAGTAATTTCTCCGAATTCCTTTTATAGTAAGAGGGACTTGGATTTGAACATGATCGAAAGTACGAAGTTTATGAAAGCATTCCAAAGTGACTCGGAGAAATGGATAATGAAAGAAGCAGCCAGGGCAATCAAAGTGCAGAAGTAAAAAACGCCGACAAAACTCCCCAAAACAAGCGACATAAATGTTTTGGTGGAAACGTTAAAAGGAGGAAACACCGAAGTTGATGGCCTCTCTGGAGGAAGACAAAATCCAACGAGCTGGAGAAGACTGGCGGAAAACGTGCTGTGCCGTTTAACGATTTGTAATCGGAGGAGGGGAGGAGCCGTGGAGAAAATGAAAATAAGGGACTATAAGACGACGGAAGTCAGGTTGAAGACGGCAACGGAAGAGTCTGTGTATAATTTAAGCGCAGAAGAGAGGCTTTTTGAAGGATGTAAGAATAGTGGAAATACTCCACAAGTGCGACAATATTATCCCGATATTTGTGACAAAGGAATTACAGGCTCCGTTGGATCTGTTATTAAAAGTTTAAAAGTTCAAAAAATTCAAATTATTCATTGAAGAAATTTTTATTGTTATGTTTAAAGAAGCAAAATATTTGAATTGGCATAAAAATTATTTATTATCTTACATTTGTGAACAGATGGAAGTGAAGTCAAGCATTAAAAAAAAACATTTGTTAATTTTCTGGTACTTAAAAGAACTGAATGTTGGAAGTACACTCTTTTATAATAAATCCTTACCTATTTTCAGAGAGATTAAAGTCACATTAAGTATCTAAGTGGAATTAAATCCACTGGAAATCCAGTGGAAAGTGAAAGTATCTTAAGTATAAGTGGAATTAAATTTTACTTAATTTTTAAGTTGATCATTAAAATGATACCTTTATTACAAAAAATTACTGGTTGCCTTGACCAGTTGTATCTATTTACAGAGTAATTCACAGTCGAAAATAAAATTAAAAAATACCATTTCGTGCTGTATTTGCATTATATTTTCTTGTATTATTTAAAGCCACAACCATTTGGTGAAATCGGCATAACATGTTTTCAGGGGTTCATACCAATTTCACATGAAGAGGAGATCATAAAATCACAAGATGTTGTTGTTTTGTGCATGACCTATTCTGTTATCGTGAACGAAAACAGAATAATACAGGTAGACAGACCATTCTTCGTTCTGCGGAGTGAGCTCCAAGAGTTGTGCGATTGTGGCACCAATACATATCATAGAAGTATAGTATTAGGTATGTTTCTATAGATTTACATTATAAGATTACTTAGAAAACAGAATGTACAAGGCAGGCCTTTACCTGTGACTATCATTTCTGGTTAGTTCACAATTAAAACCTGAAAAGAGACAAAACCATTATAGCCTGGATCGTGTCTGAATTCCACAAGTGTAGCATATCTTCAAGTTTCATGACACTAACTCATACTTTTCTTACAGATACTAGAATCCTCCTTGAAGATGATGAAGTTGGTGCAAAAGGGAAAACTCAAACAACAGAAAAAAAGTGAATACTAACTAAGCACTAGAAGGAAATGAATGTCTAGCAATTTATACTTGCATGCCTTCACTTCGACGGTCTTCTGATGAACAAATACCAAAATTGTCCGACCCAGGAACCGAAGTTTTTATTGATAATAGGAAAAAGTGCTAGGCAAAATAAGTCTAAATTGCATCGATTTTCTTTCCCTTGTGTTATTTCGTTTCACCCTTGTCTATTGCAGACTGTCTCCCGAGCAGTCTGTAATGCAGATATTTCTTCAGCATTCCTGAAAATCATACTTTGACAATTTAAAGAGGCTTTGGAGGTAAACAAGCAGATAAACTCATGGCTCATAGAAAAATAGATTTTTTATCGCTCACGTCACCTACAATATTTATTGTGGACGAGAACAGGATAGCCCATGTGGAGACCCGTTCGCGCTTGTCTTGCGGAGTGAGATCCAAAGGTGTGCGATTGTGGCATCGTGTTTCCACAACGGCGTTGGGTTCAGTGTTTTTCAGATTCCCTCTTAAACAACACATGCACCCGATATTTTTCTAGAACCCTCACCCCACTGATGGGATTCACGGATTTTTTGCTCGCAGCAAAGGAGTACTCGTTTCGCTCATTCACCTCCGCGTACTTCCTGTATTTCAGGAGGATGTCCATTGCCTCCTGAATTTCTTTGTTTATGAAAATCGGGATGATATTGTCACATTTGTGCAATATTTCCACTATCCTCACATCTTTGAGGAATTCCCTTTCCTCTCTGCTTAAATTATAAATTGACTCCTCGGTGGCCGTTTTTAACTTCGTTTCCGTCGCCGCATAATCTGCCACACGCATCTTCTCCACGGCCCCTCCTCTTCTCCTATTAAAGATTGTTAGCCTGCAGAGGATATTTTCTGCAAGCTTCCTCCAGTCGGCTGGATTTTTCTTACGCTCGAGCGAAGATATCAGTCGCTGAGTTCCTTTTTTTAATATATCTGTTAACGTTTTTACGTGGCTTGTTTTAGGTATTTTTTTTGGATTTTTAAATTTTTTTATTTTTATGGCTTTGCAGGCTGGTTGTCTTATTAATTTTTTAGAAACATATTTGAATATTTTGGAAAACTTTGAGATCTGAGAAGTTTCTGCATCTTTGTTTCTTTGACTACAGTATACGATTAAAAATTCACAAAAACGTTTCACTCTTGTTCTGATTTATAATTATGTAAACGATTTGTGTAATAGTTCATTTACTTTGTCTAGCACATTTTCTCTGTTGAAGTTTCAGACTCAATTAACAAAACTTCGTTTTCTGGACCTGACACTTTTGACATCTGCCATACAGAATATGATATTGTGATCCGATACTGGCGGAAAACGTGGCTTGTCGATTTTCCATTTACGATGGAAGGAGGGGAGAGGTGTAACGGTGGAGAAAATTAAAATTTCGAAATTGAAAGTAAGATAAAGTACTTGGATGGTATTCTTCGACCTTTCTGATATAAACAAACTAACAAAGAATCTTATAACAGTTAATATGGCTTTTTGTTTAATTTCAGATACTCATACGGGACCCAGCATATTCGTTACCGTATATATTACCAACCACTATCACTACAGATTGTGAAGAAATCAATAAGGATATTTTAAAAACATGGCTTAAGGATTTGGAAAATAAAACAAGAAAAGCACTTACGTTACAAGTTTCCTCATTGAACGAAAACCAAAGTCCCATGACCAGAGACATAATGTATTTAGGAGAGGCAGTAAAGAAAAAACACAGGAGAGAAGAAAACACTGTCATTCTTTTTAACGTGAAACCACATTGATGATGTCATCAAAATGATAAAAGGCATGACTGGACATGTAAAAAATTCGTAGAGAAATTAATAAGGTATAACTAATAATTGATAACTGGGATGGTATTCTTCGAAATTTCTAACTTGAACAAACGTTACCTTAATGGCTTATTATTATTATTATTTTATTTGATGTAAATAAATGATTGTATTCAAACCTAAATAATAAATGTATATGAATTTATAATTCGTTGTTTTTTTTTCTCAGGACTGAGATTTATGATAATCCAATCCTCCGTTAAGAAATTCATTATACCTAATTTTTGTTCACGGTGGCTTGATTTAAATTTCATTCAAAAGGTCAGTTTAAATGTTAAGGAATCTTCGGATTGTTAAAACTTCCTAAGTACAAGGAGACCCGAAAGTTTTAGATTTAATCTAGAAAGTTTTTATTTGGTGAAATCTTATTGACAAATGTGAAGGAAATTCTTTCCATTGATGACAGGTTCACTCCCCTTTCATTCGAAGAATCGATATTTAACACTCACGAAAATCAAGAACGTCTCATACGAATTTCAGAAGGGATGCTGTTCCTATACAAAAGATTTGGTAAAAAAGTTGTTAGTGATTGACCCGTCCGAACGATGGAGACATATACACCTCGATTAGGCGTCATCCTTTTTCCTGGGGAACCGACTTCGAAAATCTCTATCGAAAGACACCCCCAGAAATGGATCCTTCTAAAACTTCCGATGACAAAAAACTCCGTAGTCAGTCAATATAGGATGGGTACCTTGACGTTTTCTGTACCTGTGACCGAGGACTCCATATCTATTTGATATGTCATCTTATCATGCTAAAGTTTGACAGTATTGTTTTGAAATTTTTTCCTTCCCCCAAGTCAATTTACTTTACCCATTTCTTATACAAATTTCCACTTAAAATCACTATCTGATGATATTAGAAATAAATGATTAATATATAACATCCGTTTGGAATATTTCACATATCATATTTCATAGTGCTATAAGGAAAACCCAAAAGCCAAGTACAAGTTAGGAATTTAAAGTTCCACTTCTTTTTGTAGTTAAGAAAGAATTATAAAATTAACGGACGTTTTGCCGATGACAACTTTGACAATTTTTACAAGTCAGGCTTCAGAAATAGGCCGTATTATTCAAATGCTTGAATATTCTGTTGTAGTGTCAACTTTTATGAACGAAATGATTGAAATAACCACACTACTTTGGGTAAAGTTGATGCTAGCTTGAGAAATGGTTTTCATGTTGAATGAAATGGTGTGAGGTTGCGAATAAAATTTTAAAAATTTTTATTGAGAAAGTGATAGAAAATTCTTTGGTTAACGCTTTCGCAATTACCCTATTCACAATATTTGCAAATTTTGTTTTGTTACTTTATGGAACAAATACTTTGCATTAGAAGTATAGGCGTTCTCATTGTTTGTAACACATTTTCTAGAGTTGATATTATTCAGCGGCTAACTTTCATGTGACTCTGACGACCGGTCAGTAAGAGTTAATTTGCTTTACAAAGTTCGCCTAGCACCAGGCGATCGATTCTTTGGATTTGAAGTAGGAAAAATGGTTCAAAAAAGATTTCAGGAGGAAATCATACAGGCACTAACCAAATCATATTGTATCTAATGTTTTCCTTTGATCAAACTTGCGACCAATTGTATGGAAAAAGAGTCTGAATTCATTCATTTCTCTTATATCTGTGTGTAATCTATTAAATTATTGTAAAGTGATTTATCCAGTTCAAGACCAAGATGTTTGAATGGAAAATGGTAAATTGACAATAGGCCGACCACATGGGAAATTCAAAGATAAATGGTTTATCAGCCCTTCTCATGGTATAAATGATGGCCGATTTAATTGAATAAGAAATTCCGAAACTGGGAATCAGAGGAGTTGTTCATTTACAACCATGCCTCACCTTCACCGACCTTCATAAGTGAAATCAGGAGAATCAACTTTAAGCGAAAGGGTTTTCTCCGTTCGGAAGTTCAAACATTATACTTGTTAAAATATCAACATTTTTACTGCAATGTTTTGTTCATTTTAAACAGGATACGAATTATAAACTAATACAGCTACAAAAGACAAGATCAACAGATCAATGTTCCATTGGCCTTGAATGAATTAAAAGGCAGAATATTGGTGGATGAATTTTTTAAAAGGACTGAAGAGAAAAATGTCGAAGAAATAAAAACAGTTAAAAATTGTTGAAGTACAACAATAGCAAGATCACGGTAATTTTGTCTTAAATTCATATATTCAAATTTTTTTAAATAGTCTTATTCATTTTGTATTTTTAACTAATGTTTTAATAACATAAAAAAAACTTTAAATAATAACTGCAATTTCTTAAAAACCAGAATAATGAATAATACGCGAGGCCAAAAGATAAAAATGTGTTTAAAATGCTACACACAAACTCTTTAAAAAACTTTTTTCTTTATTATAAAATTTTTAATTAGAAAAAAAAACTTACAATTGTACAGAAATGTATATGACACTGTTCTATACCCAAAATTTTAAAACCTTTCTGCAATAGAGAACATAAATCGTTAAAAATATTTTAAAAAGTTTCAATATTGTTCACTTCTGGATATTTTCATTGTGAAGAATCATTTAAAAATGAAATAATAAAAACAAACTGGAGTAAAGAATTTTAAAAGTTTGTAAACATACAGAAAAAAAATTTCATACACCTTATAGAAAACCAGTCGAAACAAACAAAAACCGTCACAGATAATTCAATCAAAATGAGTCAAATAAAATCTCTCAAAAAAAGATATAATACTTCAGCTGCAGGAACGTTTCGATGCATGATTTAGGACACTTCTCTCATGTCCTGCACTCTTCCTCCTGCTTCTCATTGTCCCCGCAGCCGTAAGTTTGAAAGCTCATTTCTTCGATTGCTTTGCACCACTCCAATGCATAGCCTTCAGGATCCTTGAAGTGATACCTCTTTTTTGGGGTATACACGAAAAATGTTTTAAAGTTCTTAGGCTTGGCTCGGAGCTCAGGACTCCACGATATCTCTCCCTTGAGCAATAGGCCCGCCGGATCGGCAAAATACAAGTGAGGTCCCAGGGTGAGTATGAGCACCAGCTTCCTCGCAAACAGTCCCTTTCCCTTGTAGACCAGACCGTGCTTCAGAATGAGGTTCCCGTCATAAAGTAAAGGCCACCGCGTCATTTTCTGATCCTGATTTTTACTGAAATATTTTGTTCACTTTAAACAGGATGCGAATTATAAACTAATACAGCTATCAAAGACAAGATCAACAGATTAATGTTCCATTGGCCTTGGATGAAATAAAAGGCAGAATATTGGTGGATAAATTTTTTAAATGGACTGAAGAGAAAAATGTCGAAGAAATAAAAACAGTTAAAAATTGTTGAAATGCGACAGATGCTCCAACCTCGCCTTAATTTTATTCATTGTCTGAGACGCCAATCCCAGTTCCGATTTCTTCGTCGGTTTCTTAACGGATGGCTCCGGAGAAGGAGGGGGAGCCTTTGGAACTGAAGTCTCCTCAAGATCTAAAAACAATAGTCTCATTATTTGACGATCGTCTAGTCCGAGTTCGAAGTCGTCAGATACCTGGAAAAACCAAAAATGAGGAAGCAATCGTTAGCTAATAAATCAAATCAAACAACCGTTCAAGCGAACGCTCCTACCGATCCTTTAACGCAATCCCTCACAGTTTCTATCAATCATAGCCCTTCATGTATGAAAAGATAATTAATTGAAAGTAACAGATTTCTAATGATGCCAGCTTTCCTCATGGCAGTTATTAAAAACGTTCCAAGTGAATTCCAACGCACATGTCCCGCACACCCAATTTACAATAGCAAACTCCCGTCAATTATTTTCAATGCCCACCTCTCTAAAGAACTGAATTAATTGTCGGAGCTTTGGTTGGAAAACATTCTCAAATATTTGAGTCATTTTAAGACTGCACTCACCTCATACTGGCAGCGGAGTTTTCTGAAATCGGAAGTTTCAGTAGGAGGATAGATTTGCGGAGGTGCCTGCTGGTACAAAGTCTCAAACTCGACTCCCAAGAAGAAAGGATGAGACCTGATTGAGGTGTACGTTTCACCATCGTGAGCTCCGAGTATTTGAGACGGGTCAGCCACTAACAACTTCTGCACCAAGTCTTTAGTACATGGAGAGAGTGCGTCGGGAAATTCGTAGCTAAGGTTCTTGATTTTCTTAGGTGTTAAAAAATCACTACTGCTATTACTACTACTCCAACGGAAAGGAGGCCAACCGACGATCATATGATAGACAATGGCTCCTAACGCCCACAAGTCCGAGCTACGCAAATACTCCGAATTGTCCGTTAATAGTGGAGACGAGATGTATTCAGCCATTCCCATTAAACTCTTTTTCTTTTGTTTGAACAGTGGTTCTGCGTTTAGGATTTTCGCAGAACCGAAATCTGTAATTTTTATATGCATATTCTCATCGAGAAGAATGTTTTCGGGCTTCAAATCTCCATGAATAATTCCCAAGCCGTGCATGTATTCTAATGCCAGAAGGATTTCCGCAGCATAGAACTTCGTGGACGAAATGTCGAAACTTTCAGCTTTGTTTATATGGTAAATCAAGGTCCCATTTGCCGCGTAGGACAACACGAAGAATAACCTGTAGTTATGTTGAAACGTAGAGTACAATTTCTCAAAGAATGGAGCCGTCGGCTTGGGTTTACTGTGCAGTAGAGACAAGATTTCCTTCTCCCGGATGGTGTGATTTTTTTCGCACACTTTGACTAAAAATAACAAAAACGAATAAAAGACATTAATCGATTAATTAATTAAGCAAGGTTGGAATATCATCCAAGACAAACAGGCTCCAATAACCTTGTTCTCGGGGAAACAATCGTTTGAGGAAAATCTGTCCCTCGTAACTAAACTGCGCGCTTTTGAATCCTTACCGTAGGATCGAAAGATAGAAAGAAACACGAAAAAGAAAATGAAAATATAAACACAAAATCAAGGGGATGAAAGCAGGAAAAGTGTAGGAGTAAAGGAATTGAAAGGTCAGGTCTTGTTTCCATACTGGCTAGATAGTCACATTATTAGTGACCAGGCGATCATTACCGGGTAGCAGTATTGCAAGAAAAATGAGGAGAATATAATTGTTCCTCGAGAATATATGCACATCGAGTTTTCAGGGCTTTCGAACCCAAAATGTCGTTCCCGACCTCCACCAAACTATAAAACCAGGTTAAACACCCCGGACCACCTCTTCAAACGGTACACTTACTTGCGTAGAACATGCTCGTGTGAATATCTTTAGCAAGGTAAACGGTGGAAAAGCTTCCTTTTCCAATGAGTTTCAAGAAAATGTAGTCACTGGGATCACGCTTTTCCAACTCGTGTTCCTTTGTTTCTGACTGCTCCTCAGTCGAAGTCGATAAACAATTCGGGGGGCTGGACAAGAAATCCATTCCGTTCATTTTCTGGCTAGAAAAAAAAAACGAATTTTGAAAACAGAAAAGCGATAGCAATTTTTTTTTCATTTTTACTCTTTGACATTTGGTTAAATCCATTAAGTATGTATGTATGTGAGCAAAAGTAGTGACATGACTTTTTAACGTGTATTTCAAATAGCCAGACTGGAACATATCAAAACAGAAACGACGAGATTGTGTACCGAATGGGAAGGTACATCAACAGTAACGAAGCAGCGTGGTAGATTTCCGGTTTTCCCATACACGAACATGAAACAACTGTGCAACATGTTGTAGTACATTCGGTAAATGAACAAGAGAGTTTACTTCACAAAGGCACTGCCAGAAAAATTACAAATACACCACTTAAGATCACAATATTAACATATAAACCCAACTGTGCCAAAAAAATACATTCAAAAAACATTATCATACGTCGACGTCCCTACGTACTATACGTGAAACAGAACAAGAAAAATTTTTCCAACAACAAAACAAGGAATTATAATGGAGGGTAATTCAAGAGTTATGAAAACTAACAACTAGTATACACCGATTATACAGAGTATAAACCGTAAATCCTCACAATATCGAATGTTTCTATTTTCTGATGCTTATATTATGTATATTTCTGACGAAATATGGGTACCAACTAGTTTCACAGATTTTAAGACTGTTGACAGTTACCTATACCAGATGTAGGGAGAAGTATACCAACGTTTAGGACTACTGAGATTTATAGGACTGCTGAGTTATTGACTACTAAGAACGAACTCATCGACCTAATTTATCTAACATTGTTCATAACTATACCAATTCGGAGTGGCTATTTCAAAAAAAAACAATTTTGGCAACTAAAAATTATATTGTGAGATTTCCTGGAGTTCTTAAATCCTATGGAAGCACCAGGAACGCGATTTTTGTTTGTCTTCGATTGAAAATAGAATCCCTGATCATAGTACTCGGAGATCTCAACTCATAAAAACTATGCAACGGAACAAGGATAATCGTAAAGCTGCTACCGAATAATATAATCGAAGTCGAACTTATGAATGAAAAAGACAAAGGATAAGTAGAATGTATACCAAGAATGTCACCGCTTTCTACAGAGCTCTTATTCAAGTTTAAAAGACTAGAGTTTCAAATCCAATTAGCGACAAAAGGACAAACTTTAAGGCATAGTGGCATAAACCTCAAAGATTCCTCTTTTTTCCACGGTCAATTATACGTTCCTTGCTCTCGGGTAGAAAATTCAAGAAATTTTCACGCACAGTATGCACTCCGTAGAAAAAAAATTAAAAGCGTTGTTTATAAATATGTATTGTAAATAGAATAAGTTTCCAAAAAGTTTTTTACCTCTTATATTTGAAAGTTTATCTTTTCTTCCAAATACCACACAATGTCGTATCAACTCCCTGCGCAAAGCCAGCTGGAATCCCTAAATAGAAGAGCAAAAAAAATTAAAATATAATTCGTGGTCAAAAGTAAACCTGACAGCGTACTAGGTCACCCCGTTTAACTAATAAGTATATTATTATTTTATGACAAAAGCTACGTTGGATAAGGTTATTGGGATAGCGCAGAGACGGAATCAAGAACGTCCAAACAATTGGCGCGTTAACACACTAACTAAAACGATAAAAATAAGTGTAGCGGAATGTGTTTGGTTCGGCTTGTGACGTAATCTTCCAACGGCGACGAATTAGGATAAGAAACAGGAACCCGTCATTAGTATCAGTTGTTAGAGCGTCATCATCTTACGTTAAAAATTGGACTAAGTTTATATTTTAATATATTGAGCATATGATCTGTGGCAGATGTCATTCGTTTAGAAGAAAAAAAACGGATGAAAGAAGCCACGTGAGTTTTTAACACCAAGTCATATTCATGATGTCATCAAAATTATATGAGTGGTCAGGTCAAATAAGATTTTAAGTCATGGCGGCAACTAGTGCTTTTAGTGTCAGTTAAACTGTAAGATAAGTTGTTATGCCGCGTCAGTTTTTTGGTAGTGCTTCTTCTTAAGTTGCTCGGACGTTTCGCCATTATGTCAATGATGGACATCCTCGGTGGTGAAAATCAAGTGGTTGAACCAAACTTGATAGAAATTAGTGAGGTATGTGTACTTGTATTTCATTCTTAATAATTTTAAAATTAATTTTATTTTAATTTTTTTGGATAGATTAATATATTGTCCCTAAACTTTTCATTTAACAATTTACATTTATAAAATTAAGTATGAATGCCGGAGATTTTTGGGTTTCTGTGCAGATTATCGTTCCAAACGTACCATTTAAGATTAGATATAAGATATGGGCCGTTTGCATTGCAAGTTGCAATGCTTAAGGTCTTGCTCGGTCTTTTTTTTTCCAATTTCAGTCTTCCAATTTGTCGGACACACTTATTAATTTTATTCTGTTCTTCGATATAGTTGGAAATAATATCTAGCCTTTTAAGTATTTCGATCGAGGATGGATTTCGATGAGGATTTTTTTCGTATATTTCATGAGATTCTGATAAACTATTTACAGCAACAACTGAGTATTTTATTATTTTTCCCGTACTTATTCTTTGTTTCTGTTTTAATTTTCATGTTAAGAATTGTATTGCATTATGTTGTAGGTATTTTTTCTCTGTTGAAGGTGAACCTAAAAATTTGAAGCCTCTTCTTGGTTGTTACATTGTCAGCTTCGTCTTCTTGCTTTTCTTTACCTATTCCTTTCGAAATAGTAAACAATGATTAGGAACAAATAGTAATTTAAGACGTCTAGGATGTGAAAAAACATGCAAAATAAGGTTTTTGTCATGTCACAGAAAACCTAAATTATTTTCTTTCTTAACCAAAAAATTGAC
Organism: Columbicola columbae; assembly: GCA_016920875.1. Taxonomy (NCBI): domain Eukaryota; kingdom Metazoa; phylum Arthropoda; class Insecta; order Psocodea; family Philopteridae; genus Columbicola; species Columbicola columbae. The sequence continues at coordinate 14,352,524 of JADMLL010000009.1, read as the reverse complement.
GCGGTGTAATAGCTTTTTTTAAATTTTTCCCAAAAATAAAATCTAGATAAAAACCAATAAAAATTAAAAACACATAACAATAAATATTTTTCTTCCCGTGTTAACTGCCATCTGTCTCTAAGTGAGACATTCAGTAGTTGGTGTGGCTTTAAAGGGGCAAAACAATCCAGGGGACAAACCAGTGTCTCAACCCCAGAAATTGGATAAAGGAATGAGACGGCAGTCTATTGGGTGGGATAAATTTAAGAAAGAGAAACAAAGAAGGTGAGGGAGAAGAAAAGAGAACAGGTCAGCAAGGAGGAAGAGAAGAGGAGGAGAGTAGTAGTGATGAAAAGAAGAGAAAAAAGGTAGTTGATGACAGCTTCTAGACTTCTTGACTGAATAAATAATTGTGTCGCAATTTGACTAATTTCAGGCAACCTATACAGGGCATAAAGCATTTCTCGGATATCAGGCAATGTACACGAATTCCTTACGACATTTTGTAGTGGAAGAAACGTGGATGTTTAGATAAAAGCAGATGTTTTAACACTTTCGAAAGTCTCATTCATTTTCTCACTAAAAATACAATATAAATTATTTAATGCAACGCCGCAATGGGGAATAAGGCAGACGGTGGTTTGACGTCAAAAACCACCCTGGCGCCAACCTGCACGTGCAGACGTTGACGTCACCAGACTTTGGTGTTTTGTAAAATATTGTTTAATATAGTTTTGATTCGTGTGAGATAAAGACGTCTTTTTTATTTTTGAACCGTCCAAACGTTACTTTAAGTTTTTTTCTCAGGAATACAATTGGTTTTCAAACAATTTAAATTCTACTATGCTTTAGCATAATGTTTGAATCGTGATTTAATTTGGTGTCGGTGAATGATATTCCGATGCTTTGTGGTAAAGTACAATTGTTTATTAAAATAAGACTTATCAGTAAAACCCCAAATATATACTAAAATACATACTTTCAAAGTATCCCCTGTTCGTCCGTTCGTTATATTCAGAACGAAATAAAATTTCTGAAATTTAAATTTCATTAGATAATTACATAAAAACGTTATGTACAAACATAAAAAAACTGTTTCATGCTAACCTCCAGGCGTAACTTCTTTTGTTTTCCGTCTAGGATTTCGTTGCCTGTTAAAGTTGGGCACCTCTAAAAAAATAAATAATACCAACCGAATGAGTACTATGTATTTCCACAGATTGCTAGATAATTTAAAAAACAAAGAAGTACAATACAGGTCCTTACCTGTGACTATGGTTTCCCAACTTCCGTGTTCACGTATTGTTTCACCATTAAAATCTGAAACGAAACAAAATCATCACAGCCTGGATCTTGTCTAAATTCCACAAGTGCTTAAATTTTACAACCTCAACTCGTGCCTTTCTTACAGGTTCTAGCCCCTTCCTGCGAACATGGTGAAGTTGGTAGGGATGCTACAACTAGAAAAAAAAATAACGTGAAGGCGTAATTGAGCAATCCATCACAGAAAATTAGAGTCTTACAATTCATCATTCTAACCTACCCTCACTCAAATCCCCCTCCGCATTAGAGATATCTAAAGTGTCAGGTCCAGGAACGGAAGTCTCGTTCGATGACTCTGAAATTACCAGAGAGAAAAAGTGTTGAACAACTTAAGTCTAAATATAAATAAACATTAAGATTACTCGGAACAAGAGCGAAACGCCGGATAGTCACGCAGTACAGCATCTTACCTTTGGTTATTTTCAAGGGGATATCGCCGATTTTCTTCCCCTTATAATATTTAATGGCTCCTTCGTCCATTGCCGTCAAAATCCTAGCCGTTTTTAGGATTGCGGACACTTCTTCAGGTTTTCTGAAAATCACAGTTTGACAATTTTAAGTTTCCACTTAGCAAGTAAACAGTTGGAAAAACTCATTGCTCAGAAGAAAAAAAATTTCTCTCTTGTACATTACCTATAGTATTTATTGTGCACGAGCACAGAATGCCCCATGTGGGCGGCCCATTCTTCCTTGTCCTGAGGAGTGAGGTCCAGGAGTTGTGCGACCGTGGCACCATGCTTACGTAAAGACGTTGCCGTCAGTGTCTTTCGAACTTCCTCGGGAAGATTCTCCCGATATCTTTCCAAAACCCTGACCCCACTGATCGGATTCAACGATTTCTTACTCGCTGCAGAAGTACTCGTTCCTGCCGTTTATCTCCCCGTAATCTCTGTATTTCAATAACAGATCCATCGGAGCCTGCAATTCCTTCGTCACAAATATCGGGATATCACATTTGTGGAGTATTTCCACAATCTCACATTATCCAAAAAGTCTCTCTCTTCGTTACTTAAATTATATTTCGCCTCTTCCGTTGCCGTCTTTAACCTGACTTCCGTCGTGTTGTAGTCCGTAATCTTCATTTTCTCCACGGCCCCTCCCCTCCTCCTGTTGAAAATTGTTAAACGGCACAGCACGTTTTCCGCCAGTCTCCTCCAACACGTTGGATTTTTCTCTTTTCAGTGAGGCCATCAGCGTCGGCGTTTCTTCTTTTAATTTCTCCACCAAAACATTTATATCGCTTGTTTTGGGGAGTTTTTGTCGGCGTCTTTAACTTCTGCACTTTGATTGCCCTGGCTGCCTGTTTCTCTATCAATTTTTCTCAGTCACTTTGGAATGCGTTCATGAACTTCGTCGTTTCGATCATGTCCAAATCCATGTTCCTCTTACTATAAAGGTCGTCAGGAATTTGGAGAAATATTGTCCGACAAATCCGCTGTGCTCTGTATGGATATCTGAAATATAAAACCACGTTAATCGTTGTCTTATTTGTTTGTTAGTTCACTTGGTTCAGAAATCTCCGACGATACCGTCCAGACTCACTTTACCTCATTAATTTTCCCACATGATTACTATCAACATATACTTTTTCCAAACACTGACCCACAGATCGGATTCAACGATTTGTTGTTTTGGGGAGTTTTGTCGGCGTCTTTAACTTCTGCACTTTGATTTGGCTGCCTGTTTCTCTATCAATTTTTCTCAGTCACTTTGGAATGCGTTCATGAACTTCGTCGTTTCGATCATGTCCAAATCCATGTTCCTCTTACTATAAAGGTCGTCAGGAATTTGGAGAAATGACTTATTGTCCGACTTTCAACGCTGCTCTGTATGGATATCTGAAATATAAAAACTCACGTTAATCGTTGTCTTATTTGTTTGTTAGTTCACTTGTTCAGCCCGACGATACCGTCCAGACTCACTTTACCTCATTAATTTTCCCACATGATTACTATCAACATATACTTTTTCCAAAACACTGACCCTGAATCGGATTCAACGATTTGTTGTTTTGGGGAGTTTTGTCAGCGTCTTTAACTTCTGCACTTTGATTGCCCTGGCTGCCTGTTTCTCTATCAATTTTTCTCAGTCACTTTGGAATGCGTTCATGAACTTCGTCGTTTCGATCATGTCCAAATCCATGTTCCTCTTACTATAAAAGGTCGTCAGGAATTTGGAGAAATGACTTATTGTCCGACAAATCCGCTGTGCTCTGTATGGATATCTGAAATATAAAAACTCACGTTAATCGTTGTCTTATTTGTTTGTTAGTTCACTTAGTTCAGAAATCTCCGACGATACCGTCCAGACTCACTTTACCTCATTAATTTTCCCACATGATTACTATCAACATATACTTTTTTCCAAAACACTGACCCCACAGATCGGATTCAACGATTTGTTGTTTTGGGGAGTTTTGTCGGCGTCTTTAACTTCTGCACTTTGATTGCCCTGGCTGCCTGTTTCTCTATCAATTTTTCTCAGTCACTTTGGAATGCGTTCATGAACTTCGTCGTTTCGATCATGTCCAAATCCATGTTCCTCTTACTATAAAAGGTCGTCAGGAATTTGGAGAAATGACTTATTGTCCGACAAATCCGCTGTGCTCTGTATGGATATCTGAAATATAAAAACTCACGTTAATCGTTGTCTTATTTGTTTGTTAGTTCACTTAGTTCAGAAATCTCCGACGATACCGTCCAGACTCACTTTACCTCATTAATTTTCCCACATGATTACTATCAACATATACTTTTTTCCAAAACACTGACCCCACAGATCGGATTCAACGATTTGTTGTTTTGGGGAGTTTTGTCGGCGTCTTTAACTTCTGCACTTTGATTGCCCTGGCTGCCTGTTTCTCTATCAATTTTTCTCAGTCACTTTGGAATGCGTTCATGAACTTCGTCGTTTCGATCATGTCCAAATCCATGTTCCTCTTACTATAAAAAGGTCGTCAGAATTTGGAGAAATGACTTATTGTCCGACAAATCCTTTGTGCTCTGTATGGATATCTGAAATATAAAAACTCACGTTAATCGTTGTCTTATTTGTTTGTTAGTTCACTTAGTTCAGAAATCTCCGACGATACCGTCCAGACTCACTTTACCTCATTAATTTTCCCACATGATTACTATCAACATATACTTTTTCAAAACACTGACCCCCACAGATCGGATTCAACGATTTGTTGTTTTGGGGAGTTTGTCGGCGTCTTTAACTTCTGCACTTTGATTGCCCTGGCTGCCTGTTTCTCTATCAATTTTTCTCAGTCACTTTGGATGCGTTCATGAACTTCGTCGTTCATGTCCAAATCCATGTTCCTCTTACTATAAAAGGTCGTCAGGAATTTGGAGAAATGACTTATTGTCCGACAAATCCGCTGTGCTCTGTATGGATATCTGAAATATAAAAACTCACGTTAATCGTTGTCTTATTTGTTTGTTAGTTAGTTCAGTTCAATCTCCGACGATACCGTCCAGACTTTACCTCATTAATTTTCCACATGATTACTATCAACATATACTTTTTCCAAAACCACGACCCCACAGATCGGATTCAACGATTTGTTGTTTTGGGAGTTTTGTCGGCGTCTTTAACTTCTGCACTTTGATTGCCCTGGCTGCCTGTTTCTCTATCAATTTTTCTCAGTCACTTGGAATGCGTTCATGAACTTCGTCGTTTCGATCATGTCCAAATCCATGTTCCTCTTACTATAAAAAGGTCGTCAGAATTTGGAGAAATGACTTATTGTCCGACAAATCCGCTGTGCTCTGTATGGATATCTGAAATATAAAAACTCACGTTAATCGTTGTCTTATTTGTTTGTTAGTTCACTTGGAAATCTCCGACGATACCGTCCAGACTCACTTTACCTCATTAATTTTCCCA
>JADMLL010000009.1:14334556-14347231 GCA_016920875.1 Columbicola columbae | reverse complement strand
ACGAAGAGATTTTCATTCACGTCTATGTATATGGATCCAACGTTCAATTTAAAACCCGTATACATAGGAGACCCTGAACCTCCTTACAAGTAAGCATTTTATAATACAATTTCGAATCAACAGATTGTCATTATTTTTATCCGAAACCCTAGTCAAGTGTGTGCCTGTTGTTAATAAAATACTCCAACTGTCAATATTTACTTTCGAGTGAATAATCAGAAAGGAACAAAAACAAACATATCAATTTCGTGCGTGTTTTATTTATTATTTCAGCTATTTTGGTTGTATAACAATAGTAACGGACCACTTCCTATGTTGTGGATAAAGCGTCCTTGCGAGAAGCTACCAAGTCTGTTCATCGAATATTCGATTGCCTTAATCCCGTCGGAGTCCTTCCACCATTTTCTTGCGTTCCGTTAAAATTCAAGTTCAAACCGAACGAAATAACCTTACTTACTCGGTATCTATTATCCACTTTCTATCGACGTCCATAAACTTGACAAAATTAATCGTGACAGATCGATCAACTACTTACCTAATATATACCTTTCGGTAAAAGTGATGAATCGGATTAATATAAATAATTTCCGGCGATTATTCATAATCACCAACTAACCTCGGTGGATATAACAAATTACTAAATATTTATCACATTTACCGGTTAGTTTATAAAATTTCCAACTTGTAATAGAGAATTTGATAAGAGTTTGATCAGATGCTTCGTTTCTTGTTACTCCTTTATCTCTTGAATTCGCTGTTTCTCGTTGGAAGGTTTGTTTACCGTGACTGGCGAGCACAGGTTCAGAGCCGTTCCTACGCTTTTGGGGGCCCTAGGCAGGGAGCCTAGATGGGGGCCTGGGACCCCCGGAGCTGAAAGCAAAAGTGAACCGTGAAGGTGCAAAGTGGACCTCAGACGAGAGATTTAGTGTCGTCGTCACTGTTTCTGTCTTTGCTTGCGTCCAGCCATTATACTGATAATTCTGCCATCAACAAAATTTGTAATTGGTCCTCTGCATATGGGGCATAAGTTGTCGGCTACTTAAAAAGAAGGCCCCCCTCGGCAGTCGGGGCCCTAGGTGGTCGCTTAGTTTGCTTACGCCTAGGAACGGCTCTGCGTACCTTTTGTCGGAAAAGTGATTGAAGCACGTGAGCAAAATTTTATAAACTAGCCGGTAAATGTGATAAATAATCAATATTTTGTCAAATTCACCAAGGTTAGCTGGTGATTATGGAAAATCACTGGCAATTGTATACATTCACCCGATTTATCACTTTTACTTTTACGATATTACTATTCGGTCCAGATAATAAAGTTATTAAAAATGTCTCATCTGGATGTTAGACTGAATCATAAATAACTTCCGGTAGACCTCTTTTACTAATCAAATATCTAGAGAGGGTTTATTTCATAAATAATGCACGCTTGCGGGAAGAAATCATTTTATAAATAATTGACACTTATTTAGTGTCAAATTTAAGGCGACAAATAATTTAAAGCTGTCCACGTCTTGGTAGATTTCATTTAAGAGAGCCAAATTATGAGATTAATTTATTTAATTAAATTATTAAGTGTGGACTGGGAAAACATGTTCACAATTTCCAGGCAAATACTTGTGTGCATTACTTATAAAATGAGCTATGAATTTGTAAAAATGGAGGTTATGTATGATCCGCCCTAAAAAGGCGAAATCGATGTCAAGAATTTTCAGATATAGCGTTGAGCCTAAAAGATGGATGTTTGACGTCATTCGTTCTGAAAGGTGAAGGGATTCCAAATTATGAACAATTTAAAGACCTCCCCTCGAAAAACGATCCCTGAAAAACCTTTTCTGCACAAATCTAACCTACCCTGAATGCAATGTGAATCTTATTAACATTCCGTATCTTCGGTCCTTCTCTGAAGTCAAAAGGATTTTCACATACAAAACAAATCAGACACTGAGGAATGGGCTTTTCAGTGGCATAGGTAACGACAAGAAATATGGTTTTACTGATATTCAAAAGAATTATACTAAATTTAATATAAACGGTTTTAGTTTCAGGGTTGATGACTTAATTAGAGCCTTTGTTCAACCGGCCAAGGGGGTGATGGAACCCTGTCAAAAAATTACTTTAACACTGATCGTCCAAAGTTTTTACCACTCAACCTCTCTCAGCTTCTCACTACTTGTGATGCGATTAATTATTCAAAATTAAAGTCTTATAAGCGGCTCTTCGATATCAAGACATGATCATGAAAAATGCGAAGATTATTTTACAATCACGGAAAAGGGAACATCATACGAAGTACTTGTATTCATTTGTTTGTTTGTTTATCTAGCTGTGTAGATTGGGTCTGCTTATTTATTTTCAGTTTTTACTTTGAGTATTTGTTCTCCTCATCTTATTTATTTATTTATTTGTTTACATATTTATTTTGCTTATTGCTTTATTCTTTTAATTTGCGTATGCGCTTGTCTTGTTATGTTTGTGTCGCTTCAGACTTCGCAGTCATTTTGAAGAATGTGTGCAAAAGGGTAACTCAAAAAGGGCTCACAGCAGAATTTGAGAAAAGCATTTGTCCTATCGGTCAGTCATGTACTAACCAGCCAGGTGTCTATTTCATACACACTTTACTAGCAACGGGAATTTGAGATCAGAAGGGTCAACAGTTTGACATCCTAGAACAGTTTTCTACATTTTGTTTCCTGTTGCCAACTTAAATAATGCAGTTGGGAATAGCTCATTTCATAAATCCTGCACAGTTGAAAAATCTAAACTAAGAATCACGTATTGACAGAATGATAATTAAATTTTTCAGATCCCAGAATTCAAGACACCGGAAAAACCTGAACCCAATCACCTATTTCTAACGGTAAACGCAAACATAATCGGCGACCTTGCCATCGATCACAAACTAACTGCCAAGCAGCAGTTAGTTTTAAAGGCAGGAAAGGAAATCGAAGATGAAACTAATCCTGTAGATGTGAAACAAACATCAATTTCACCGGGCATCAACAACTTTTAGAGAATTTATTTTGGTAAAACGTCCTCCACAATAAAACCCACACCTCACTTATAAAAATTGCTAACTTAAAAATTTTATTTTGGGATATCCTAAACAGCAAACGGACAAAGGCCAAAATTGAAGCCCAACTACCATTCCACGACTACAGTTATTTACAAATCGTTTCAGAAAATGTACGGAAAAAGAAAAACCAAAGAACGATTATCACTACCCGAGAAAAATTGTATTCAAGGTTTTTGGAAAATATCAAATCCATTTTAAAAAGAAATTGGTTGACAATCAAATTGAATTTGAAAAGGACTCACAAAGTCCCAGTCAAGTTTGTGAATAAGGAGTTATAATTATACTCTACATGTCCAAAAAATATATACATTGATATAAATCAATATACTTACTTTTAATTCTTGGTGTGCAGATTGTAAATTAATTCGGTGAAAATTATTTTATCGACTCTCAAGGTAACATGACAGTCTCGGTTTCTAAGTATTAATTTACATTTAGTATCTGTTTTATAAATTTGAATTAAAAAAAAAATGGTTTATAATTAGTCGCGAACCACTGACGCATGTATCACAACAAAAATAGGTTTAACGGAAATTGACACACAATTGTTTATTTTAACTCATTTGAGGAGTTAGAATCGGAACAAATTTTTGTTTCGGATCCGTTATTTCAATTCGAGTTTGGCGGTTAAAATCAGTTGTGCCAAGTGAGCGAACAAAGTTGGCGGTACTGCAATAACAGAAGGAATTTAGGAAAACCCAAAGGACAAATGAAATGGCATGGTGTTTATTTGTAAACGGTTTCATTTTCCAAGTATTGATATATTTAGTTTTAGTCGATGATATCTCACCGTATGAAAAAAGTACTTTCTTAATTATTAATCTGTTTTTAGTCAATAGTTGTAGTGTTAGTTATCTACTTTTGCAGATTAGAGCGTCAGCTTAGATCAAAGCGTCTGACTAATAAAAATATTTAGTCAGCCTGAGCTACAAAAATGTATATCGTAGAAAAACTACTAACGTATTTTAAATTTGTTATTTTTTCAAACTGAAATATAATCTAACGTACTAGTTGGGCGTTAAATGGCCACGGTTACTCCCATCCCAATACTGCCTAATTTTTCTCCGGGAGTTTTATTGTTAGTGTGTCATTAGCAACTAAATACAAATCATTGTTTTATTCTTTTTAGTTTCTTTAGAGAGTGCCAAGCTGTGTAGATTGAAGGAAAATGAGGAGGGGGCTGTGGTGAAGCTTGGTAAAGGTGAATCATCAGCAAAATCATTCAAAATAAGTATTTTGACAGGTGGTCTGGGAGGTATAAATTTTCATTTATGGTGAGAGCACCTTCTGATTATGGTATGTCATGGTTTTAGAGTGTATTGTCATGTCTTTATTACCCTGATGTGATTCGATAATAATTTTTACTTCAATTTCAGGCATATATGCAGTCATACAATCTTTAAATTTTTGCAAGGATGGAAATGACTCATGCAAGGATTATGTCGAATTTGAAGTTCCTCAGAATCCCTTAAAGCTTTTTTTTAGAAAATTGGATAGGGTTTCCAAAAAATTTTGTGGAAGAATTGTAGCATCCGAGACTTATTTATCTGACTATAAAGAATTAAGTGAGAGTGAAGCTTTGAAATTTGCATCTATTGCGGAAAATGGTTTTGTTTCAAAGGACAGTTGGTTGCATGTCACAATTCATATTGCAAAAGAAAGATTGGAACCAAATGAAAAACTGGATATCATTGTAGTCTTTACCTCATATAAACATGGTATTTGTTGAAAATTTATGTAACACAAATTTTTGTAATTTTTTTTTTTATTAATTTTAAATTTACCTTATCATGTGATTGTATCCACAGATTGTAAGAAAAAAGAAACAGGATTTCAGTGCAAAGAATGTGAATGGATCTGGGAAGGACTTCACATGGACAATGTTCAAAACTGTCCTTATACAACATGCTTGGATGAAAATTTTTGCAAAGAGCTACATACCAAAAATGGAATTCGTAATGTAGTGAGCTCTGGTACTGGCACAAAGGTGTGTTATCTTGTATAGTTACAGGTGTTATGCTTCAAAATCTTACGAACGCCTTGAAATGACCTTAGTATATTGAAATACTTTTATTCCTTAGGTGAGCATAGGTGCTGTCGCTACAATAATATTAGTTCTCCTTTTGTTCGCGCAAGCTGTGTGTGGATGAGTCGTCGTATGAAGCTTTGGTGCTTTCATGCATCTCCTAACAGTCAGCCCAGATTGGAGTTGAACTCTACACAACGGACCTCAAGAGTGGATGATAATCCTTATGGTGATATGTTACCCGAATCGACAGCTCCTTCAGCACCACCAATTCATGAGGAAAAAGATCTTCCTCCTAGCTATAGTTCATTATTTCCAGGCAAATAATGAATAGTGATTTGGTATAGATTATTAGTGTCTGATAAAGTCAACCCATTTTTATTATTAGAATAGTTGATCATATATATTATAGGGAGGACCGGTTGGTTCGATTTTTGCAGTTTTACAATCAGAGATCCAACTCTTTCTCCTACTTAAGATGATTTGTTAAGACTGTGCTTTTGCACTTTGCTGTATTACTTGTAGCCCAGTATTTTTAATAAGTTTTGTGTGAAAAGAAAAGATTAGTTTTAATGAAAGCAGAATTAGCATTCCTCTGTGTATGAACAGTAGCAAGGAATGAGGAATTATATATAGTCATATAAGTAGTATTGCAACAGATCTCTTAAGCTCATTTTAGGTTGTCTTCTAAATTTCTATTTTCAATTTTTCTTTTTATAATCAGTGCTATAGATTTTACATGATTCTTAATCTTTGGTCAAATATTTATAACTTTATGACTACTTTTTGTTATAATTTTCTTTTCAAGAATTGCCCATTTTTAGTTAGTTTACAAAACCAAAAACAAATGAATCTCATCTTGCTTTACTTATTATATCCTACTATAAAGAAGTTATAGCGCAAATAGTCATAATAATTATTCTGATAAGTTATACCAATTTTAGAGTTTGATGGCTCAAGATATTTGTCAAGAGTTTAAAGTTTTTACTCTGAAAAACCAACACTGAATCGAAAATAGTGAAAAATTAATCGTAAATGACGTTGAGGATTTTGCTTAACTCTCCGGGAGCATATTTAATAGGGCTCAACTCAATCACTCTTTTATTGGTTGTTTGAGTAATAATGAAAACACAGCTTCTTGAAATATTTGGTGTACTGTATGTTATTTCAAACGCCTGAATGAAATGAGATGCTCTGAGAAGTAGTTTTGCTAAACCGAGAATGACTTGATTTTTTTTTTAATCGGAATCTGGAAATGTTTGCGTAATTATCGAAGGAATATTTGGTAAATTAAGCCTGCAGGCAGTTAATAATAGTTAAGAAAAATAGTTTTTGATGAATTTGAATTTAAAAATATTTTAATGACAAAAAGAAAACGTTTTTATAGTCCATTTAGAGAACAGGAATTTATCAGACGTACGTTCATATCAGTTTCTTTCAGTTTAATTCTTGTTGCTTTAAAAGTATGGATAATAATAATGAATTTAAAAACTTACTGCCACATTCTGGGTAAAATAGAAAATAATAATTCGTACACAAGGTCATTATCGAAACATTCCCCTCTGAAAGAGAAATTTATTTAAATTTTTGTTCAACTGACCAGGAAAAAAATTGAGTCATTCCTTCAGGTTTTTGAATTTAAAACTTCATTTATGTTCTATGATGTTGGAATTTTTTTTGTAACTTTACTTGAACTTAATGGGACTGAATTGATCGGATGACATGTTCACTTCTCTTGTCCCTTATTTATAACCCCTATAAACATGATTCAGTTTCTTTTTTATTATTATTATTATAGTTATATCGAGACACTTAGTGAAGTATTGTATCGAAAAGCCACTAGCAAAGGGTGGAAGACCCTGCTTAAAGTTTTTTTATTTCTAGGACATTTTAAGTTCTTATCAATAATTTAAGCGCTTTGATTTAATTTGCATAACTCGAAATTTATTTTTACCAAAAACGTTGTTCCTAAACATCACTAAACTTTATGTTCTGAATTGGTGAATGAAACAAATCAATTTTTTGTGCCAAAATTCGGAGTTCTTATTTATTTATTTATTTTCACTGGTTTGGTATTGATTTCGGTTTCATAATTAACGTACTGTTCGAAAGTCACGATTTTTATTAAATTTTTCAAAACTTTGAATTTATCTTTAATTTAAAATTGTAACAGCAGTCCGTACTTTGAAAAATAAAAATTTTTTGTTATAATTGCATTTGCAGTGAAAAAGCTTTCGGTTTAAAAATAAGTTTCTCACAAGCAAACAGATTATCAGAAGCTTTATCTTTTGTAAAAGCTTTTTGTCTTTATTTGCTATGTATCAGGATTTTTAAGAAGTGATTATTGATGTATAAAATTTGTTTTGTCTTCAGTATTTTATAAAATTGTATTTGTTAAATTATAGATTTTTTGACAATAAATTATTTAAAAAATAAAGTAGCAATCTTAAAATTAAGGGGACCCGTATTGTTCTCTTAGTTATTGCAAATAAATTTTAATAAAGTGTGTTAAAATTTCTGGATTGGAATTTGAGTTCCTCCAACCGAATTATTCCCTTCCTGGGTTAAGACAGTAATCTTCTTAGGTAAGACCCCTACGGCTAGATCAACTACTGGTTGTTAACTGTAAAGACTATCCCAATCTCGTTCGAATTCAGCATGGGAGGACCTTAGAAACCAGTACAAAATAGATGAGTCCTTAAACATTTGCCAGAAGGATTAAACCTAGGCTGGTTTACAGTTTTGTCTCAAAAGTCTTAGTTTTAAACACAAACACTACCCTGAATACATTCAGCTTTGTACCTTTTTATTAATTATCTATTGGAGCTTATAAGGTTTCCAGATGACCCGTCCGCGAAGACAAAACTTTCTGGAAGTCCTCGGCTCTGCGTCGTAGTGACTCGTCGATGTTTTTATGATCTAGTTCCTGGAGTGAGTGTTCGACTTGCAAGGAAAGGAGAAGTAGAGTTCACGTTATTCTGTTCTTCTTTTCCTTGGTTGTCCTTGTTGAGCTCTTTCATCGTCTTCCTTGATTTCCAAGACTTTGCGGCAGAATTTTTGCAGGCTCTGCCATTTGTCCTTGGAGTCCAAGATTCCTTCGATGATTTTGTCCATGTTGAGATCCGGAAGTTTTTCCTGGAGTTCCATCCTTTCTAGGGTCCATGTTGGGCATCTCTTGAGAGTGTGATCTGCGGTGTCCTCTTCTTCCTTGCAGTAATCGCAGATCGGCGTATCTCTTCGACGAATCCTGTGCAAGAATGCGTTGAAGCAGCCATGCCCAGTCAACATTTGGGTCATGTGGAAGGTGAGCTCTCCGTGCTTCCTTTCCACCCATTCTCTAAGATGTGGAGTAATGGCGGCGACTATTGGTTTTTGGATGGCATCGGATGATTCGAGCCTTTCTCTCCATTTTCTGTATGTTATTTCTTTTGTGATGCTTTTTATTTTATTCTTCTTTTGTGTTTGTTTCTTGTCCTCCTTGCTCTTGTAAGGATGGTGAGGGGAGGAGTTCCAGCTAGAACCATTGTTGCCGCTGCCGATGTAGTTCTGTAAGCCCTGCAGACTCTTTGGGCTATTCTTCTTGAAGAGATGTTATCTTTTGCTCCACTTTTTTGTTGGTCTCTGCTGTTTCTATCCAAATGGAGGCTCCGTATGCTGCAATGCTCATGACAACGTTTGAGTAGAGAAGGCGGACTCTTGTGTTGGGCCCCTCGATGTTTGGTAAAAGTGTACTCAGCAACCTTGTGGTGGTATCAATCTTGGTGGCTACGTTGTTGAAATGCTCTTCAAAGCTCCATCTGTTGTCGATTTGGAGCCCCAAGTATTTCATGCTTTTCTTGGGGGCAATCTCCTCTTCTCCAACCTTGATCTTGGTGTTTGCTGGGAGCCTCTGCTTTCCAAAGATTGTGATCTCTGTTTTGTGTGTTGCCACCGTGAGTCCAAGTTGTTCGATCGCAGAGATCACAAGGTTGGTGGCTGTTTCGGCTATCGCTTTTGCTTCTTCCAGGTTCTTCCCTGAGGCTAGGATCAGGTATCGTCAGCATAGCATATCACTGTCGAGCCTCTTGGGATTTTGGTTTCTAATACTCGGTCAAATGTGATGTTCCATAGTAGGGGTCCGAGTACCGAGCCCTGTGGAACGCCGCATGTCATCTGCCGCGTGTTTTTGTATTGGCGGTCATTGAAGGTAATTGATCTTTCATTTAGGTAATCCTCAATTGTGGCTGTTAGGTAGTCCGGTAGCTTTTTCCTACGAAGCGCTTCTCGAATTTGCCTCCATGGTAGTGAATTGAAGGCGTTCTTGATGTCAAGAGCAATTGCAATCGTGACTTTTTTCTCTTTGGTGTTTTGTTGTATGGTACTTTTCACAAGTTGGACTGCATCTGCCGTTGAGTGCCCGGGTCTGAATCCAAACTGATGGTTTGACAGGTTATTCTCAGAGTGTTCTAGGTGTTGTGTCACTCTGTTTCGTAGAATTTGTTCCATGAGTTTGGCATGGTCTTCTAGAAGGCATATGGGCCTGTATGAGGAGGGCTCCTTGTCTGGTTTGTTTGGTTTCTTCAGTAGAATTAGTTTTGCCACCTTCCATTTACGTGGAAATTTCTGTTCCCAGGCACGTGGTCAGAGCAGTGGCCATTTGCTGTGTGACAATCTTGGTGGCTTGTGCTACAACGGCCTTTGGTATGCCCGATGGTCCAGGGGCTGTGTTTCGATGCAGTCGTAGTCCAGCTAGTTTGATTTCCGCTTCGCTTATGTCCCATTCTGTGTTCCAGATGTTGTGACGGGCGGGGGGCGGTAGTTGTGGTTCCGATGGAAATAACCCTTGAATAATGTTGTTTACGTCTTCGATCGCGAGCTGCTCGGTAATTGGGGTGGCGGCTACTTTCATTTTCTTCATGACAAGGCGATACGGTCTCCCCCACGGGTCTCCGTCCATTGTTTGAGTGAGTTCTTGCCATGCTTTGTTTTTCGCTGCTTTGATGAGATGTTTCAGTGCGCGTTTATGTTCTCTGTATTCATTTTCTGCCGGTCCAGCTTCGGTTGGTGCGCGCTTTTTGACTTTTTGCCATGATCTTCTGCTTTTTATGCATTTGTACCGAGCTTCTGCAATCTCTCCGTTCCACCAGTAGGTTTGACGTCTGGTATTCTTCTTCTTGGGCATGCTGTTGTTGCATGCTTCTGTAAGTGTTCTGTCTATCCAGTCTGCTGCTTCTTCTGCATTGACGAAGGGAGTCGATGAGTTCCACGCCGTGGCTTGTAGATATGTTTCACAGTCCATCCTGTTGAATCTTGCGATTTGCCATCCGGTAGATTTTGACGTACAGATCCAGGACTTCTGGTGCCTGATGTTAAAGCTGATGTATAGATGATCGGAGAGATTCCATTTCGGTGCAATTTCCAGTCTCCGGTTAGTCGGGAGGCTGCAGCGTTAACCCAGGTCAGATCGACGTGAGATTCTCCTTGTGGTCTAATGCATGTGGGTCGTGGATCGTTGTTCAGCAGCAGTAGTCTGTTTCCTGTTGCCCAATCTTCAATGAGTCGGCCTCTGGGAGTCGTTTTCGGTGATCCCCATTTTATGGATTTGGCGTTGAAGTCGCCTGCAATTACGACTGGTGACTGCTGAAGATTGTCCAGTTCACTTTCTATGTCTTGTAAGATCGTCTCGATATCTGAAAGAGGTTTGTTAGAGAAAGATAAGTTGATATAAAGAATACTTCTCCTACTCGGACAATGACATAACCGGTTCCTGTCTTCTGGGGGGCGCAGGTTCCAACGCAGTTTTCTGCCGACCACATGATAGACGTGGTTTTGTGGTGTCCATTGTGCCGAGGTTACTGGATGGATACGGTTCAGATATCATGGCCAATCCTATTCTCTTTTCCTTCATTGTTTGGCACAGCAGGTCGTGGGCTGCTCTGCTGTGGTTGACATTGGCTTGGAGTATTGTTGTTGGATCCATTATTGTTTGGCGATCTTCGTCTCTGGTTTGGTGCTTGTACAGTGACCTAGTCTGTGTTCTGCTGGTTTTCCTTCCAGCTTACAGATAAAGCAATTTGGGGTGGCCTTGCAGTTCCTTCCTGTGTGTCCTTCTTCACTGCAGTTGAAACATTTCTTGGATAAATCGATGTTATTCCTGCAGTGTGCTGCGACGTGTCCTTCTTTGCACCTGAAGCAACGAGGGGGTTTCTTGGTTGCCATTTCCACAGGTGAACGGGTCCATCCTACCTGGAGGTAACCATTTTCCAGTAATTTGTTAGCTATGTCGATGGAGCACTTGATCCAAGCCATTCCTAATCTTCCCGGTGCTCGTCGTATTTCTGAGACTTGGATGCTGGAGGTTGGGCGACTTTGGCTACGGCCGCTTGTAGGTCTTCTTTTTCGATAGAATCATCCAGTCGCGTGACACGCAGTTCTGCTGAGTTAGCGGGTCTGGATATTATCATCTTTTCCTAGGACGGTTCGTAATTTGGTGGCTAGTTGGTCAGCTTTTTGCTCTTTGTTGTCGCCTCTGAGTTGTAGTATCCAGCATCCTGATCGTCCTTTTCTAATTTGCGGGGCTTCAATTCCTAATTCTTGGAGGTTGATATTTTGCCGTGCCGTTTTTAGTATATCCGCATAGGTGGTAGCTGTTCCTTTGCAGGAGATGGTAATAGCTGCGGTTGGTTTTTCTTTTATCTGTCTTGTTTTCGGCGGGCCTTTTTCCTTCTTCCTGACCGTGGTCCAGAATCTTCCTCTTTGTTGGGCGGATTCGATGGTTTGTTTTGTTTGTGTGGATTTTGTGGAGTTATGAGGAGAGCAGTTTCGGTGGCAGCATTAATCTTATTTCCAGTCCTGCTTCTGAGGGCGGATTCAAGCTCTCTGATTTTGCTTCAGTGAAGCGGATTGTGGTCGGTGTTGTTGTCCGCTCTATCTCCTAAAATGGTGCCAAGTGCCCGGATAGTAGAGATAGATAGTCCTCACTAGCTGGCCTTTGAGGTTGTTTGAACATTTTGCCACGTTGCTGATGTCATCAGTGGCTTGAAGAGGGCGGTCATTATTGCGGGAATTGCTTCGCCCACATATTTTATGACGTCCTTTTCCTTTACGGCTTTTTGGGTCGCTGGTTGGGACGCCATAATGTCCTCGTCAGGGAGTTCAGGAGGCTGGTGGTCTTCGGGTTTAATCCCCCTTTGCGAATTGGTGGTGAGTTTTTGAGGAGCTTGCTGCAAGTTTCTGGAAAAACTGTTAGGCTCGGTTTCGTTAGTTCCTTTTTAGTTCTTAGTTGTTATTACGTTTTGTTTTGTCTTTTTGTTTGCGTGACCTTGAAACCGGGATGCCTCCCCTGCGGAGCAGGGATCCGAGTGTCGCAGTCGATTTTATTCTCGATGAAGAACCGTTCGGCACGAGCGTTTCGCAATGAGTGGTGTCGAGAACCGAGCACCGGGCGATATTTATATCCGAACGCTGGCTTGTACCGACCGACCGATCCGGCGAATCAGAACGAGTTAGAAAAATGAATGAATGAATGAATGGAAACCTTAAGATTAATGCTTAGAACTATCTTAAATGCTAAGATTGTTTGCTTTTTCCCAGTAGGAAA
>JADMLL010000009.1:14278457-14334456 GCA_016920875.1 Columbicola columbae | reverse complement strand
CTGACCTTAATTATATAACAGTCATATAAATAAAATCATAAACTGTGCATGTTTGTTTCAGGGAAGCAGGAAGAGAAAGAATTAAATTACTTCACCATATGAAAGAAAATCTTTTAGGTGAAAAACTTATATGGTTTAAAGAAAATTTAGATCCAGTAGAAAATTATTCACCTGAATTAACAATTAAACTTATTGAAAGGTAATCTGCATCTTATAGTTTATTAAACTTATTTTAATGAATTTTTATTTTATCAGTAAAACAGATTTGACTTGTTAAACAGTTAGGAATTATTTGGTCATTAATTTGCTATTTTTCTTATTTTATGAGTACAAAATCATAAAATAAAATTTTTTTTTCATAATCTCTGCAAATAAATAATTTTTTATTAGGAAGTTGTTTAAGAAAAAATAGTTTTAGTAATTTCTAAAAGAAATCTCTAGTTGAGACTTATACTTTCGTATAAATTTGTTTGATGTGACATATTGTTTCTTTGTTTAAATATTACTCAAGCTTAGTTGACAGTGTGGAAACAATGGAGTTTATTATTTATACAGTTGAAACCAGATGTTTTAAATAATATTGCTTTAAACAATAATTGTCGCATATTTTAAGGTCAATTAATGAATTTGCACAGATCTAAAAATAACTCTATATTAAGAAATTCTCACTGAATTTATTTGATGCATAAGTAGAAAGCATTTGCTTTAGTCGCATCTCATTTGTTTTTAACGAATGGCTTGATTTTATTAGTTGATTAATTATCTGTTGATAACCATTTTTATTGCTTAATAATTGTAAGTATAGTTTCCTTTTTCTCAATTTACATTTTACCGTGTTGCCGATTCACAAGTACGTACTTATTTGGATGTCATTTATGCTTCGAGCGGGTATTGAGCGGAACTGTGTTGTATTACTTCTTTTCGAAAGAAAAAGGATGCGAATATATTCTTACTCTGTATCCTTTTTGCGCTTTCTCTGTTAGATTTTTGACATCAGTTTGCCATTATATAAATCCCGATTTATAATGTTTATGACACGACATGACTTTACATTATGTAGATTTCATGGCTTGTTATTAGGAAAAGACCTGAGTTGTACTTTTTCGAGAAGGTATTCAAAATGTCATCCATTGTCGAAATTATTTATTGGCCTTCCCTCGATTTCAGTTGGTTGTTAATGGTTTCCACTCTCGGACATTTTATATAGTAGTGCAATAATTGAGGTAAGAACAGAAATCATTCCTGTGGTGGTTGGTCCATTAGGTCTTGACCCACACAATCTCCCTCAAAACCAGGGCAGGACCTGAAACCTGAAGGATTGGCAGAACTGGAATTTGAGTTCAAGGTTCACACCACATATCATAGAAAACACTTTTTACTCATTACGGTCCTGAAGATGCTTGTTGCATCTCGGAACAAATAAAATCTCTGGTTCGGTTTGATGGATAAAATGATAATAAATTAGTTCTTGAAATTTTTTCAGGTATTTGTGCAGATTTGATGAGGAATTGAAACACATTCAGTTAAAACACACAACTGGTAAAAGGAAGGGGCGGCAACATGCCAATAGAGAAGACATAATCAAAATGACAATAAAAAATGAAAGGAATCAGTTTTCCACTTGTGGTATTGGTGTGTGTTTTTGATTACAACCTCCTTTGATTATTTACAGCTCATTTACTCGCTATTTTACGTATTCAGACTAATTTCTACGCCAAATTTATCCACAACGTTTTAAGACAGTTAGAAATATACGAATACTTTTTTTTTTAGAAGTACCAGATGTTCTAAATTCAAAGCAATTGTTCTTGTTAAGGAATTGGTCCGGCGAGTTAAGATATATCCAAAATTTTAGTTTGGTAAGGTACAGTAAATCTAAGCTTGAAAAAATGAAGTCAGGAAAACATTTAAATGTTGAAATGGAGGAAAAAGACGCTTCAAATGCGAACACTGCAGAACATCAAAGACTAAAAGAAGTGAAAGATAAATCGGAAGGAATGTCACAGAAAATGGAATTCAATTAAGGAATAAATTTTGTTAACAAAAACAAATCGTTAATATTTGTACTGTATTTAGATGGTGTTGGTACACTATCACCCAGTATCTTTTATTTATTTCGTCCTTTAAGAGTAGACTACTCGAAGAGACATATACAGTGGAACTCATTATAACCAGTAACTTCCATAACGAGAAATTCACATAACGAGCAATATACAATAAATTGCAAAAAAAGCCTCGTATAAAGAGCGACGCATACATGAGGAATCCCCCGAGAGATAGAGAAAAAGATTTCCGAACACGGACAGATTCAAAGTTAAGTCTTCCTCTCCCTGATCTATTTTCTTCACCACCACCCAAAATTCTTTCATTCCCACTTTCATGTTCACATCCATAAACTTCGTAGCTATTCCTTTTCCTTTCTTTCCAAACTCTGGATTCCATCTCACATTCTGTTCAAACGTTTGGAATTAGAACTCAGTTTCTAATATGAAGAATTAATTCACGAAGCAACAATCTTGTGATATAAGAGAAATCCTGAAAGCATGAGAAAGTATTGCTTCGTACATTGAGAAGCATCATCCTAAACAAGACGCTAGCTATGCATCATAAAATTCTTCAGTGATAATTCGGTGTCAGACTTTTATAAGATTTTGAAATGCAAAGAGAAATGACTCTAGACGATGTGTAGTAAAAAGAAATTATGTACATAACTAAGAAAATATGATTAATCTTATATTTGACAATTTATATGTATTTTTTTGTTTAACAAATTCTAAACATAAATTTTTCCAGGGTTTTTTGTTCGGCCTGGAACGCATTATTCTGTTTTACATTGATTTATACTGAAAAAATTCTCAAAACTCGCATAACGAGTAAAACTCCGGAACGAATTAAACTCTTTATGAGAGGTCGTTATGAGAAGTTTCTATAAGTGCCTGCGAGGAAACTCACCGGGAACTTGTTTTTTTTCTATACTAAGACCTGTACACGAGGGTCAATCTTTATCTTTAGATTATTAGAACGACAGCGAACGTAAAAATAACGACATTTGGATGTGGATAGGATGCTTACATACAATGACTACCTTGAGTGGTTGTTACCAGTCATAAATGGGAGAATTGTCATTTCATACTATTTGAGATACAAAAAATCAACATAATGAAATCCACCAATAACGGTTTTAGTTTTCAAAGACAAAAATGAAGAGGCCAATTATGGTTTGCTTGCGTTTGAAAAAAAACTGAATTATTCGTTTAGTGAAGTATGTGTTTGAGATGTCAGTGACTTTCCGAATTCACCTGACTTGACAAATTTCAACAAGTTTTAATGATTGTTCAGGCACAATCGTGTCATTCAGGGTTAATGTTCTCATTCCAGGTAAGAGTGCCATTATATTAAGTTTTATATGTTAATGAAATTTTTTACATTTCACAAAAATTTAGAGTTTTAGTTGATGGAAATGAAGCGTTTTGACAACGTATTTCTTTCAAAATTAGAATTATAAAATTAAATCATGATTGGCATTCCGCTTGTAAAGAGGAAAGAAGATGAAACTCCGATATCACCGGCTCCTGATTCGCCTAGTCCTGAAATTTTTTCTACAAATAAGATTTTTTTTCTTAATCCGTATAGTGGAAGCCGACGTTCGGAAATCCCTCGTATTGAATCTGGTAAGAGTTTTAAATTAATTATTTATATTATAATTTTGTAGATACATAGATATGACATGAGATGTAACATATTTATTTTGAAAGTTGTGTGGGTTCATTTTTATTGTTTCACAAAAATTAAAGGTTACAAATTAGTATATTTAAAATATAAGTTAATAATTAGGATTTCAAATTCGCATTTTGAAATTTTTTTAAGCGAAATGAACTATAATACAATAATATAAGAATGGGGTTATTTTTTTTTAAGAAAACAGTTGTAAATTCAGTTGTGGCAAATAAAAATTTACACGAAGGTTACGTGGTATTAACCCAATATAAAAATAAATAAATTAGGAGTAGTATTATTTATTTTGAATTTAAGTTATATTGTACTTATGTTATTAAATGTCAGATGTAGCTATTATTTACGCACTTTGTGGGACAATGGTTTGAAATATTCATGATACACGTTTAGTATACTTAAGTGTGTAACCTCATAACCGCATCAAATTCTTTTATTTATGTATGATAGGCTGCGTTGTACAAAGACACAAGAAAATTTGGGGGAAGGAATTCCGCCTGGCGCGCCGGTGATAAGTTACATCTTATGTTCCGTTTTGTACATCGTTATTTTAGTTATAGGATATATATATGGATTTTTTATTATATATGGATTTTTGCAAACCATCATCCTACTTATTTTTAGCCAGTTTATCTTTTCTCACCCGTTCTTAATTCACAATAATTTCATACCCGTTCTTGAATTGAATTTTATACTAGTAACATAAATTTACTATTTAGTCTACTATGTTGTCATTTTTTTGTATTACACAAACACTTTCATCTTCGGGAATTCACAAATGTCTGGAGAATATGATGTCAGTGAAAAATTCAACGTTTTTGGAAGAGAAGCAAATGATATTAAGTTCGATAAGTGAAGTACGATAAACTGTCATAGTTCACCCGTTATTTTCACATTTTTAAATAAAAGCAAAAGCGAGTGTTCCTGCCCAGATTTAAAAGTAAAAAACCTGAGCATGTAAATTTACTTTGTCATGAGTTCTTTTGTAACTATTATAATTTATACGGTCACAAATGTTTTATTCAGCTTTATAGGTGAATGATGTTTATACCGGCCTTCGTCAAACTTTATGAGATTCAATTCTGATTACTGAATTGTGCTTGCATTTAATGTGTCCCTTTCGTTTGTGGGTCTCAATCTTACGATTATTTTTTTTTAGATTATTGCCCGAGAGATGATACAACTCAACGGTTATTTGATCGAAGTAACGAATATTGTGACTGTGATTGTGCATCGGATGGTTGTTGGGGATGCCTTCGAAGAAATAAACAATGCTGTTGCAAAATTTTAGTTCTTACTCTTAGTACAGCCATTGTTGTACTTCTCTTTGGTTCACTTTCTTATAATCTGACACGGAGACAAGGTAAAAAAATGGACTAGAATTTAATTTGTTTTCTTTATTTCTTTCACTTAAGGTTTTTTCACCAACATATCTTCCATGTTTTCTTATCTTATTTGTGGATTTATCCTGTTATACACAAAAAGGGGTGAAAAACTTGCTTAAAACTCAACTATACCTATTTTATTGATGAATTCACTCATCTTTTGGTGATCTTGGAGATGCGTAAAAGTTGACTTTGATTATTTCCAAAGTCATAATACAATACGTGCAAACAAGTATTGACGAAAAATGGACCTAACTTTTCACTTTTTAGATGTCGGAATATCCTTGGATTCTAATGTTAAAGATGAATGGACTTCACATCATCATAACTCCTCAGAAAATGATAGAAACGACAGCAGTCCTAATTTGATTCGGCCCGTTCTTATTATCGATAAATCCGACAATGACGAGTTAAACGACGACTTTGAAAAACATCGACAACTGAATGGTTTGGAATACGATACAGAATTGCACAAGGTTGAACATCTTACATCTTATCCCTATAAGATACAAAAGGCGCCTGGAGACCCAACTTATGATGCACGCGAACCATTAGAAATATCGCGAACTATTTCTTCAAGACGAAAAAGAAGTAAAAGTGAATCTTTAAAAAACAACAATGGAAAAACTGTTTATTGGAAACGGGACTTAGAAAAGGTTCTTGAAAGAAAACAAACTAAGTATGGTGTTGTATTTGGGAAATTAGAAGACACAGACAAAGGTATGAAATTCCCAGGCCAATTTTATTTCGAAAATGCCAGGACAGTGTTTCAACCATTTAGTTTGACTATGCCCGACCAATCTACCCCTGCTCAAAGTGAAGAGTATTCCTTTGAGGCAAATGGTGTTGAAGATGAATTGAAGTATAAGTTTCTAGATGAAGGACCAGCAGAAGGTATTCGTCCTCTACCAGAAGTAACAAGAGTTAAAACTGAAGGAAAATTAGATATCGGTGTCGGAAAGTCGGATGCGAGTACATGGTCTGAAAAGGTTGATGACGAAACAGAAGAAATAGATGGTAAGACTAAGAAAGAGGTAATCGCTACTTTACGGTAGAAAAATAAAATTTAGGGGGTTAGAAAATCATTGAAGAAAAATAAATTTTTTTGAAATTAAAACCGCTTTTTGAAAGAAAAAGATCTGAAATATACATGAATTCTTAAATCGGAAATGACGAAACTTATTTAATGATGAAATTTTAGAATGTATAGGACAATCGAGTTATTTGGCCCATACCCTTGAAGAATGCCTTGGATCAACAGAAGACCAGGCAAAAAGTACGAATTACAGAACAATGGTCACTGAGTTTTTTATTGTCTTAGAATAGGGTTTCAAAAGTCGGATGAGGAATTAGAAAAAAGAAAGTTAAAACAATTCATAACGCGTAAAAATTTGAAAACCCGTTTTAATGGTCAGCGGACAATAATTGTGATGCCATGTGTTCCTATCATTGACAACCCTTTTGAGAGAAATTTTAAAGTAAAAATTTTCTTATTTGTGCTGAAATTACTTTAGTTATTTTAAAAAAATATAAACTCTCCCTAATTTTAAACATTTTTTAGTCTAAAGAAAAGTTTACTAAAAAAAAAAACTTTTCCAGGGTCTTTAGAAATCAGTCAACAAGGCGATACTTCATTCAACCTGAAAAAATTGGACGGGGTGAAAGGAATCAGCCTGGCGGAAGCAAAAGGACAACAAAAAAAAATACTAGAAAGCATATTTTCTTGAACAGTAGAGTAGTTGGGGGTTCATCTGATATCAAACTTCCGACGGCTCCAGACATGTCGAAACCATTTATGAACGCTTTTGAAACACTGAAAACAAGCCAACAATTGTCTTTTACCCCTAGTGCTGCATCCCAGTTTATTTTTCCATATCAAATGTGTTTTTATGCCAATCCCCATCCGGGACCCAGAGCTTCGGTTTTTAGTTCACAACCTCGTACACTTCCTTTAAGAGCTCTTCCATTATTTTCGTCTACGTTTGATAAGGATTCAATAAAAGAACAAGTTCCTCCTCAGCAAAATTTTTTTAGTTTAAGTATTAATAATTATGCCAATGCACCCCGTCCTCTACAGCAGGTTTACTCACCACCTTCTGGAGGTTCTGTTTTCACATATCCATCTCACCAACAGGTTTCACAATATTTAAGCAGCGTTCCAGCCCCTCAAGGACAGCCCTTGTTTTGCACTTATCTTCAGCCTCCTTTATTGCAGTTTCCAACCGTACCTGGAACTGCTGATTTTAGTCATGCCAAGTGTGTCGACTGCGAAAACAATCATAGCTACATACCTTCTAGCAGAGAAATATTATTTCCATCAGGTGAATCACAAAATTTAGTTTGGCATTCTAAATGAAATTATAATTTATATTATAATATGGATTTATAATATAAAATGGACTATATGACTTGCAGGAGAACAAACTTTAGAATTTATTTTAAACGAATAATTTATGATTTATCATTGAAGATTGAAGCATTAAAAAGTTATTTCACCTACTGTTATGCGTCCTGGAAGCCTAAGAATACTGCTCTGTAGTATTCCTTGCTGTTTTGTTTGACAAGGTTTGGCATGAGAGCCTCAAACATAAATTGAGAAACAGTGTTCGTAACTTCAACCTTGAAAAACAGACATTCCTGTAAACACCTTTAAGAACTCATTAGTCTTTTCCCCATTTACCCTACTGTCCCGTAGGGAAGCGTATTCCTGACGACACCGTTATACTTACAACTGACAGAGCGACTGCAGAGCACCTAAACAAACTTGGCGACTGGCTAACCAAGTGGCAAATCAAAGTAAACAAGACGAAGTCACACCACATTCTCGTCACCCTCCGGTGAGAAAGATTGTCCGTCAGTCTCCCTTAATAGTGATTCCATCCCACGATCGACCAAAACTCACTTTAAAGCTAGACGTGTCCTAGCCCAGCTCGTTCTGAGCAAACCTCTCGGGCTCATAGGAAGATGTAGGTCAGATCTAAACACTAGTTTATTAAGTTATATTATTAACTAGGTTATTATCCATATATATTAAGCCATCCTATAACTCATTTGAACCTACGAGGTAATCGATTGGCAGCACCTTATATTCATCTGCTAACTCCATTGTTGAAATGCGATAGTGTCTCCGGAATCGAAAACCCTGCGCATGATCGTCAATGTCCCATGGTTAGTTCTTCCAATTACGTTGTACGAAAGAATCTGGCGATTACCATTATAAAGGAAAAATAGTTTGATTTTTACTCGTTCACTTAGAAGCATTCCTCTCGACCGGCGTCTCCTGTCAATCTTTCAGCAACATCCCTTCCCAACGAACGACAAGGCCAACGAAAACACAAGAGACACAAACCATTAGACTACATTACACGTTTTCCTTAGCTTTATCCCTCTATTACTCTACCTATCTTCTTTATAACTCCTGTCTTGTTTTTTCGTTGTATTGTTTTCCTTTCCATTCACACTTCCTAAAATTTCACTCTTTAATTACCTCGTTATAATTCATTTTTTTGTTGATAATATTATTATTTTATTTTCCTTTTCTTTTTCCCGGTTAATGTTTGTTAGTTCCGTAAGTACACCTTAACTATCCAGAGAATCATCCATCAATTAATTGACATGCTCTTGCCCTTTTATTATTAATATTGTTATAATGTGGTCTTATTTTCCGTAGTTACCGTTTTTTCCTAATTCCTTCTGGCTATTCTTGAAATCCAGACTGTATCCTTTATTCATTCCCTGAAACTAAGACACTGGTATGGTTCATCTTAGATGAAATCCTTTAAAGTTAACGGTTTTCAAATAATTACTGCCTCGGATTTGTGACATATAATTATGAGATAATTTTTAAAAATCTGTTAACTGTGTTTAAAGGATTTGAGCTTTAAGTTTTGGTTTACAACATTTATTTCTTGAATTAAAAACTCGATTTCTTAAGTGAATCTTAAACTGTTGTGATCATTAACTATTGTGTATAAACATTCACAGTTTCTTTTTTGGTTTATTAAAAGCCCCGTAAAAACTTTAAAATTTAACGGGTATAACGAAAGGAAATTAAGTTCGATTTCACAAAACCGACACCAGACATCTGGTGGTACTATTTTTTTACTCGGTTTATAATAAATATTTTATATTCTTTAATTATTTTATAAATTTTTATATTTCAGTCATTGTCATCAGGAAAATATAAACTTTTTTGGAATGTGGGCGAACAATTGTGTAACTTTTTTCTTCATATTTTTTATAATAAATCTATTTTTAGGTCATTTCTTTTGTATTTCAGGTCGAGAAATTTGTTCAGATAATAATGTTTCTTGTAAAGACGGATCTGATTGCATCCCTGTTGAGAACTGGTGCGATAATGAAATTCACTGTAAAGATATTAGTGACGAGATGTTTTGTTCCTGTCGAGAAAGAGTAGCCAGAGAAAGGCTTTGTGATGGCTACATTGATTGTCCTCAGGGCGAAGATGAAATAGGATGCTTTGGTAAGTGTTTAAAACTTCAAAGTACAAGAAATAAAAAGATTATTTTTAATTCTTCTTCATCTTATCCGAAATTATTTGGTGATTTCCACTGTAAAGGAAGAAGTCAGATTTTTCCTCAAGTTTTCCTCCCCTCTGCAACCTTCGACCTGAATAGTCTACTCGACCAAAGACGAGTCAAACACCACGTTTATCCTAATGTCCTTTTCTTCCTTCTTCTCTTCCCCATCCAATCGTCACTGGAGCTGAAATAGTTGTCCACCCCCATTTACTTCCTCAATGCTAGACCTAATAACTACCTAATGTCTCCGGCCTGGAGGCAGGTGGCAAATCAACTAGGGGAGGAATGAAATTTTTCTTTTTAATTTCAGACTGTCCTAAATCGGCATTCAGTTGCGATAGCGCCATTAGTCCAGAATCTTGTATTCCTCTGAGTAAACGTTGTGATGGTCAGAAAGATTGCGCCACTGGTTCAGATGAAACTGACTGTTCTGCTTTATTTTTTAACATTCATCAGAATGATTCCTATTTGGTGTCACAAACTAGTGGTTATCTTCATCGCAATTGGAAAGGAACTTGGTATCCGGTTTGTGTAGAGATTGGAGACGACGTTTGGGCAAAAGAAGCATGTTTAGGAGAAGTAGGGTTCTCAGCTCCGTAAGTTTTAAATTAACCATTTCTTTCGGTATTGTGTCGGTATGCATTTCTACATGATTCGTATTTTTAGTTGTACTTATTTGTGTGAATCTGTAGAAATACATTTTAATGTTTTTCCTATTTTTAAGGAACGTAGGGAGGAGTCATTTAAATACATCATAGTAATACTATGCTTAAAAATACAAGAAAAACTACGTTCTTAAAATTTCACGGAATACACAAAAACCTCTTCACTAAACACAAAAAAACGCGACATTCAAAAACGTGTTTTATTTAAACTGAAAGTATTCTTACCTTTGTAATGTATTATACCTGTCATAAACTTACTATTTTAAAGTGTCGTATAATTCAAACTATTTTTTTGCTCTAGAGAAGTAGAAGTATTTTTCGCCTCTGTTTCTCACCACTACAAAGGCCCATTTATTGTTCGTCAAGAAAATGGAACACCTGTTTTGCAAGACCATTGTAAAGGACATGTGTCAACTTACACTAAATGTTCATCAATGAAGTGTGGGACCAGAGTCGAATTTTACAGTTTGCAAGAGTTCGAAAATCGATTTAAACGTTTTGTTAAAAAAAGTTCAAAAGAAAATGTTGCTTCGCAAAGGCATGGCCCCGCACCATTCTCGATATTTTGGAACCATTCAAAGAAACAACTTTTTTTCACATCTCAGTCGAATCAGGCGTTAGAAAACATGAACAATGCGACCAGAGTTAAAAAAGAAGAAAGTGCAAGAGTAGTGGGCGGAAAAGAAAGTGAGCCAAGGGCCTGGCCCTGGGTCATTGATATTTATAAAGATGGAGCATTTCATTGCGGAGGTATCATTCTTGATGAAAAATGGGCATTGACCGCAGCCCATTGCATGGAGCAGTAAGTACCGCCATATTATTTTGTAAACTCTTTCACTAAAAAAGGCTCGTTAACTATTTAGTGTATCAACATAGTGGGACCTCTCATAACGAGTTTAATTCGTTCCGGAGTTTTACTCGTTATGCGAGTTTTGAGAATTTTTTCAGTATAAATCAATGTAAAACAGAATAATGCGTTCCAGGCCGAACAAAAAACCCTGGAAAAATTTATGTTTAGAATTTGTTAAACAAAAAAATACATATAAATTGTCAAATATAAGATTAATCATATTTTCTTAGTTATGTACATAATTTCTTTTTACTACACATCGTCTAGAGTCATTTCTCTTTGCATTTCAAAATCTTATAAAAGTCTGACACCGAATTATCACTGAAGAATTTTATGATGCATAGCTAGCGTCTTGTTTAGGATGATGCTTCT
The DNA here is from genome assembly GCA_016920875.1 of Columbicola columbae. Lineage (NCBI taxonomy): Eukaryota > Metazoa > Arthropoda > Insecta > Psocodea > Philopteridae > Columbicola > Columbicola columbae. The sequence continues at coordinate 14,322,911 of JADMLL010000009.1, read as the reverse complement.
CAATGTACGAAGCAATACTTTCTCATGCTTTCAGGATTTCTCTTATATCACAAGATTGTTGCTTCGTGAATTAATTCTTCATATTAGAAACTGAGTTCTAATTCCAAACGTTTGAACAGAATGTGAGATGGAATCCAGAGTTTGGAAAGAAAGGAAAAGGAATAGCTACGAAGTTTATGAATGTGAACATGAAAGTGGGAATGAAAGAATTTTGGGTGGTGGTGAAGAAAATAGATCAGGGAGAGGAAGACTTAACTTTGAATCTGTCCGTGTTCGGAAATCTTTTTCTGTCTCTCGGGGGATTCCTCATGTACGTGTCCCTCATTGTGCCAAAAACTGCTCGTTGTGAGAGATTTTGTTTGCAATTTATGTTGCTCATTATGCGAATTTCTCGCCTTGAGAGGTTCCACTGTACAAAAATACTTAAGTATTTTCCGGGTCATTGTCAGGGGTATCAGTAATATTATTTTTTGGTTTAATATGCGGGCCTGAAAAAAATGTGAAAGAGGAGCATTGTTGGGTTTTTTGTTGTGTTTTAAAATGATTAAGTACAGCCTAATGATTCAGGAAGGAAAGAAGCGTATTAAATAGTGGTAATCCGGTTTTGTTTAAATCAACTTTTTAGTTGATTCTTTACTATGTTATGTTTATCTTTATTAGAAGTCTGTTTTAATTTATTAATTTTCTAGATGAACGAGAGAAAATCTGTCGCTCTTGAAACGATAAAACTGCATTATTAACTCTCTTTTATAATAATGACTATCTTCTAAAAATACCTTTACCCACTTTTACTTTTTTTTAGGTATTGGAAACACTTTTATGAAGTGAGAGGGGGAATGTTAAGAAGATTTTCGTTTTCAGCAATGGAACAAATAAGGACGATTTCTGCGGTTATCGTTCATGAAAACTACGATTCAACAATAATGAGTAACGATCTTGCTTTGCTTCGATTAAATAATCCTTTTAATTTCAATCGATGGATCAGACCTGCTTGCTTGCCAAGTTTTAGGGCTGGAATTTCAAAATTTCTTTGGGGTCCCACTCCTGGAACACGATGCATTGCTGTGGGTTGGGGTGCTTTGAGGGAACGCGGAGCCGATCGTAAGTATTTTTTTTTACGGAAAGCTTTTAGCGTTTAACAAATATATTGAATTTAACAATAAGTCTTTCGGAGGTCGATACGATTTATTGTAATATTCCCTTCCAGCGGATCAGTTGAGGGAGGTTGAAATTCCTATAATGGCTCAATGCAAACACAAAGAGGATTTAGTAGGAGCTGAAATATGCGCAGGAAAAGCTGAAGGTGGAAAAGACACGTGCCAGGGTGATAGCGGAGGGCCTCTGTTATGCAGGTAACTTTCACAATTTTTGTTTCGCGCGTTTACCTCAACAGTAATATTAATATTTTCAATTCGAACTTATCATTCCCTATAATGATCTTGAGTATCACCCCTAAAATTGTATAAAACACTTTATTTGAGTTTTTTAACTAATTAAATTTGTATTTATTTCAGGGATTCTAGCATACCCTCAACTTGGTATGTAGCGGGTATCGTTAGTCACGGTGAAGGCTGTGGTCGACCTGGAGAGCCGGGAGCCTACACTAGACTCAGTCTATACGTTGATTGGATAACCACAAATACTAATGATTTTCAATTACCTTCAGTTAAACCGTTGAACTATTGTCCTGGTTTTCGCTGCAACTCAGCCTCGAGGTTGTGTATTCCAGCCAAATGGGTTTGTAATGGATTTACAGATTGTTTAGAGGCTGAAGATGAAATGAATTGCACAGCCGGTCGAATGGATTCGGGTAACTTTTACATACCTTATACAGTAAGAAGCAGCCATAAAACGACTAATGAGCCCAGGGGATTTCTGGGTACGGAAGAGAATTCCTGGAGAACTTCTGGAGGAATATCAAATATTAAAGAAAATAAAGAAATAGAAGTGGTTACGACTGACGTTGAAAAAAACAAAATGAAAAGTGCGTGGGAGGATGAATCGGAGGATAAATTCAAAGATAAAATTAAAGGGAAATTTAAATTTTTAAATAATGGACATAAAACAAATGAAAAAAATGTAGAAACAACGACTTCACAATATAAAAGGTTTTCAATCCAGAAAGGTGAGCTTTCGAGGAATGAAGAAATCACGAAATTATTACCTAGAATTGAGAAAATAGAAAATGAAGACTTTAATTTGTCAAATGAGAGCCGAAAATCTTCTGGACAATACTCAGAAGGGTGTATTATGAAGAAAAATGACGATAAATCTGTTGAAATAAATCGTGATACAACAAAACTCCAAGATAGGCAGGTTTGGCTTGACGATAAAGATGAAAAAGCAGATAAAGGATACCTTTGGAACATTCAAAACTATCCAATGAACTTAACTTCAACTTCAAATTTGGCATCAGTAATTCAAGGTGAAACTGTAACATCAACACCTTGCATTCCATCACATTTAATGCAAGGGCAAGACGATGAAACTGTTAGAACTTACTCGAATTTAGAGCTCTATTCTACCTTGAGTTTTGATGAGACTTCAAAAAGATTTTCATCGATTGGTGTCACGGAGTCATTTAAGTATGTAACGGATGCAGTCGATGGAAGGGGAATTTCAAATTACTTTGAGTGCAAGAAAATTATTCAATCGATTCTGGTCGAATACCGTTGCGACGGAATCGAAGACTGTGAAGATGGTACGGATGAACTAAACTGCACTTGTTTAGAAAAACTGAAAAATTCAAATCCTCAGATGGTTTGTGATGGTAAAATAGACTGTATCGATCTGGCGGATGAAAAAAATTGCTCAGTATGTTCAGAAGAGAGTTATAAGTGCAAAGCCAGCCATGAATGCATCCCACTTTTCGAAAGGTGCGACGGTGTTATTAATTGCAGATTTGGAGATGACGAAAATAATTGTTTGGCCTTAGGAGAAATTAGCGACATTCGTTTTAACGCCAATAACGATGCATTGTGGCTGACGAAAGGACTACTGTTTAAAAATAAAAATGGAATTTGGGACGTTCAGTGCCAAGAAAAAACATCCATCTTCAAAGAGGAGACAGCCATTGAAGTGTGTTCTTACCTGGGAACAATAGGATACGAAAAATATGAAAACAAAAGCGTGAAACCCGGTTGTACGGGATTTTATGTGACATGCTCCGAAGGCTTGACAAGCTCTTTAAAAAGCTCAGGATCGGAAACCAATGATTATCTACTTCCTTGGAATGGCTTCGTCTATTCTGATGGAAATTTGATTTGTTCAGCCGTTTTAATTTATCCTGAATGGCTTTTGACAACAGCATCTTGTCTAAAAAGTATCTCGTAAGCAGTGATTTTATTTTTAAATTTCTTCCAAATGAAAAATTATTTTATAATAGCCAAAAATTTTTTGAAATTTTTTCGAATTCTTGTAAGTTTAGAATCCCTTTCATTGAATTCTACTATATTAATGGACCACTGTATGTCATCTGACTGTTCAATGTTTTATGTCACGCTTTCACTTTTTTGGAATTACTTATTTTTTTATTTTTCGTCTCGAATTTCTGAAAAACCGCTGTTAATTAGAAAACTTTCTGACCCTTAATCATTAAGATTCTGTTTTGTTTCAAATTTTCATGCATTAAATGTCTTTTTATTTAAGTTTTCACATCGAAACTTTTATCTCGAATTTTGTTTCTTTTCTTTTTCTCACTCTTCCACCAATATGAAAGGAATAGTAGGAATAGATAAATTGTTTGGATTTGCTCATAATCGCTTGTTAAGAGCACTTTTTTTGGTTTTACCTGTTTTTTACCATTTTATCACTGAAGTTTCGGTCGTTTCATTCGGTATTCTTTGGCCACTGACACTGCTCCAATATAAAGTGTATTTATTAAACCAATTTTTTTTCCAGTTTAACAAGAAATCATTTAGTGGTGTTATTGGGCACAACAGACTCTAATTTAAGGCACTACAATTCAGAAACGCAGTTAATTCCAATTGAGGACATTGTTCGGGTATCCGAATCCGACATAGCACTTCTATATTTGCACACACCAGTTAAACAAACCCGATTTATACGTCCAACGGGTATTCCCTATACATTCGATTCCAATTCTGAGAAAAATGTTTGCATCGCAATCGGAGATCGCATCATCTTTTTGAAGATGCTAAACGATTGTTCTAGATCATCGCGGTGTTACACCAAAACTTCTTTGGAATCGTTGAATTGCCTATCTAGACCATGGAAAGGAGTCATTGTTTGTCAATCAAGGCTTGGATGGTATCCTTCTTCGGTTTTCCACGAAGAGAAGGGACATTGTGGTTTTCGAAATGTGAGTTATAGCAGCGTTCAAGAAAAACTGGAAGAAATATATTCAGTTACAGGTAAATACTTCGTTTTTTAAAGTAAGAAATTAACTGTTTTAATGAGATTACCGACGCTTGACATTTTTATAGGTTGGGGATTGGGATAGTAGGCTGAAAAAAGCCTTAAGATTAATAATTTCTTTGTCTGGAGGTAAAAAAAAATTAACACGATTTTAAAGTTTAAGGTTTTTTGGATCAATATTTTTAGTCAAAATTAAAAAAAATGGAACTGGTTCATAAGATGTCACTTACAATTTTTAAGTAGGAAAAAGAAGAGAAAGTAACTCTGGATCTAACTGCCATGGTTTTCAATGTCCTGAAGGATTTTGTATTCCCAGTGCAAAAGTCTGTGATGGTTGGCCGGACTGCCCTTCTCAAAAGGACGAACACATTAACATCTGTCATAAGAAGAATAAAAAAGGGGTGTATAAGAGACACTTTTCTTTACTTTTTGTTTGTGAAAAAAATGGTTTCATGTATGTTATAATTACTCAATTAAAAACTGGTTCTATAACTCTTGAAAATGTGGTGTGGTGAATTGACGAGTAGTGTTTATACTGCAGTTTTTCTACTTTTTTATTGAAACCCAAAATTGAGGTACCAAGTAGTTTTTTGTCGAATAAATGGGAGTTTACCAGCATTAAGTAACGCTTTTAGGAGTTAGTGTATGTTGTACGTTTTTAATTTTTCTCATTTATTGTTAGTACCATTAATTTGTTTTTACTTTAGCTTTAAAAGATAATGATACGTCTGGGCCAGGTGTGAAAATTTACTGGTCCAGCAAAAACTTGACGCGACGTATAGGCTAACAAAGGGGTCTTGTAACGTTTATATCTAGTGCCATACAATCAATCAAAAAGTAAAGTCGATTCCAAATAGTCAAGGCCTATTCAGATTTAAAATCATAAAAACTATTTTGTTTTTAGAATGTAGAGCTGAGGAACTGAAATGTCGCAACGGTTTATGTGTTGGAAAAGTTTCATTTGCCGATGGAATTGATGATTGTGGAGACAAAAGTGACGAACCACTGAATTCAACTTGTGTAGAATATCTTCGTTTGACAGCTCCTCAAAGGATTTGCGACGGAAATAGAAACTGTTACGATAAAACCGACGAAAACATAAATTTTTGCCCCTGCAACGAATTCAAATTCAAATGTACATTGTAAGGCGATTTCTGTTCTTTTTTTCCTTTTTATGACACTAGCTTTTTTGCAGAAAATAGTAAGATTTTCAAATGGGTTTAAAGAATTATAAGTTACCAAAAGTTATTAAAGGATTTTAAAAAACTGAAACACAGTAACGCAAATGTCCGATTGAAAAGAATATTTGATAAAATTTCAGGAATAGGCTTGGGGTAAAACAATTTTTGCTCCAAGCATGGAAATTTTAGTTTACCGGTGCTTTTAGTATTGGAAGTCATGTTGTCAACATATTTTTTTAGTTCAATATACAAATTCATTATTCCTTTCTACTGGACGCTGTCTAGTTAAATATGAAAAATTATCAAATTAGGGTTCTCTCTAACGATCCAGTGATTGCTGATTGAGCAATTTATTCAACTCAATGTTTTTTTGCTTTGTTGCAGTTAACACGTTAGCAACGGCGCCGGTATCTGGAGACCGGCATTGCGATTTTCATTTGGCTGATTTCCGTTCGTGGACCGATAGTGTTAAAGTTAAAAAATAATTATAGTCTCAATGAAACTATAGTGTTAATGAAATTTATACGAATATTTTAAACCAAAATTCGGCTTAGTTTTACACAGTTAAAAACTTTTTTGGTAACATTTTTGGCCATCTTGTGTCCAAATAGTATTGAATTGTCATCATAACATTTCAAATAATACCCTCGGACTTAATGTTCATCTCAATCTTTTTTGTATAATTTATGAATAATTCTTTTACTTGTATGTTGGTAGCCGACAAAGCTCACCAACACATAAGCTCTACTCGGTGCATGAAATCGCAATGTTGCACTGCTTCATCGCTCGTTGCCGGCTGAAGGGAATAAATAGCCGGTTCGGTGCCGTTGCTAATGTGTTAAATTAACTCAGAACAGTTAGAAGGTAATCCTAATAAACCTGACGATAATAATTATGTAAGTTCATAAAACTCTTTACGTTACAGATCTCAGCATTGTATTCCCCAAGACTTTGTTTGCGATGGCGTAAAGGATTGCCCTGGAGGAGAAGACGAAGAGTTGTGCATGGGTCAAAAAGTCGTTAAAAAGCAAAATTTGTGAGTAAATGATACTCGAAATTTTAGTGTCGCTTTCAAATTGAAATGGCATTACACTCAGATTTCGGATGGCAAATACAATTTACTTCGGAATCTTTCCCTGTTGTAAACTACCCTGTGTATTCGTACCTTTTTTGTGTAGTGGATTCGTGCCATGATGATAATGTTAGTAATGTTCATATATTGAACGTTCTAATGCTAACACATACGAGCGTTTTATAATATCATTATTTAAATCAGTAGAATTTTTCATTTATTCTACTGAGCGGCTTTCACTATTATTAGTAAAATCATCACTTATCAGAACTCTTTCTCTTTGCACAGCGTCGCTCGCATAGGCTTCCCCTCCCCAAACATCACACTCTTCCACACACTATTAAAAACTTCGTTCGAAGTAAAAAATTTGTTCGCTTTTTTAATTATCAAATTAAAATTTATTAAAAACTGTAACTGGTTTTACATAAAATCACAAAACCAAGATTTCACAATATTTTTATTATAAGTCAAATTCAAGGAATGAAAAATTTTAATAAAATGTCTGTTTGATACAACAATTCTAATTTCAATACTGTGATTAAATTATAAAGACTGTCTTTTTTGTAGGCACCAACTGGAAATTATGCAAAGGTCATACGGAGTTTGGCATACTCTTTGTCCTTCTCAGTTGTCAAAGAAACATTCAGACTCATTATGCCGTGATCTGGGCTACAAACAAGCTGTTTTAACTTACGCAAAAAACGAAACGGTCCTTCTGCCTCAACTAAACCATTTTAGTTGGGTCAAACTTAATAAGAGAACCAACTTAGCTCTTAGAGGTGACAAGCCTTTGATCAGGTTGGTTAGGACAAGAAGACTTTGCGGGGCTGTTATGTGTACTTAATACGTGTGATCAGTCAGATTTTCTGTTTTATTTTGTTTTCTTTTTTGGTCTAATAATTTAAGTGAAATTTATAAAAATGTACAATATTGACTTTTTTTTCCTTTCTTTTTTGTATATTTATTTTTACATAAACTAAAGCAGGGATGTCAAACCCGCGGCCCGAGATGAACATTTTTGCGGCCCAGTCAATATATCCAACCCAATGTCAAAAATATACGTGAATTATAGACAGAACCAGCATATAAAATTACAACATATTTTATTTTTAAACTATACGGATCATTTTAAACAATAATTTAACTAAAAAAAAAAATTTATTACAGTGTACTATTCAAAAATATTTCTCTTTATGAACGTCGATTTTTTTTGTGGCCCACTTAAAGTTAAACATTGTTTATTGGGCCAAGTTAGCATTTGAGTTTGACATCCCTGATCTAAAGCAAAAATTCATAAATCTTCGTGTCATTGAAGGAGTAAATTTTTTAAAAGAAACTTCATTAAGTTCAGCTAGGTTTTGATTGATAGGCTTTTGATGCTTTTACAAAAAAAAATTAGCATTATATATACCATATTATACATTATGAGGGGTCTGGTAGACGAGAGGTTAGAGCACTCGCCTATCACTCCAAGGGCCGTGGTTCAAATCCCACCTGGGTACAAAATTCTCAGCCTGTTTTTCTTCCGTTTGTTCCCCAACTTAAAGGTTTTCCTTCAATTTATCCACTATCCTTTCCAAAATTCCCTCCAAGGCTCACAACCTGGTAGTAATGCTCAGTCAGCGAGAAAGCCTTCAACGAAAGGTAGCTGACTCAATCAAGCATATTTTCAACTCGGGTCATAACTTGCTTCAACAAATAGGAGTCAAAACGAGTTGAAAACATCGTGGTCCCTAGTTGCCCGAAAGGGAAAAAATATTATAGTGACGTATGGACCGTTCAAAATAAAAAAAAAGTCTTTTTCTCATAAGAACCAAAACTATATTAACCAACTTTTTCACAAACACTCATGCTGACGTCAGCACCTTCAAGTTTAGCTGACGTCAGGGTGATTTTGACGTAAAACCACCGTCAGCCTTGCCCCCTATTCCGGCGTTGCATTATAAATTTACTTACTTTACTTTACTTTTCATAGACCCGCTCATCCGTTAGGGTCGCGGGGTGGGGCAAGCAACTAACGACTTCCCATCGGAGGATGGATCTCTCGATCCGGAGAAGAAGCGGCTTGAGCTGAAGCCCCTCGCGAATGGCTGTGTTACGACACCTATCCAGCCTCGACACACCGGCCATCGCTCGGAGATACCTCGACCACGGATCTGCAACGGGCCTCCAGCACCTTGGCAAAGACTTCCCCGGGGAGATTTAGCAGGTGAGGCCCCTATAATTAGAACAATAACTCCTGCTCCCTTTCTTAAAGATCGGACATTCACCCCGGTCTGCCAATCCTCCGGCGCTGTTCCTCCCTGCTAGGCCACCTTAATGACACGAGTGAGCCAAAGGACTCCCTCTTCCCCAAGCGCCTTCCACATCTCGGGCCGAATTTCATCCACACCAGCAGCCTTGCCGCTCTTGAGCGATTTAATCGCCCGAGCGACTTCAGCCACGGTGGGACTATTCTCCGCCCCAAGTGTGGCGCCTGTTCGGCCACCCTCGGTGCCCTGAGTTTGGATTGAGCAACTCCAAAAAGTACTCTCTCCAACTAGCAAGGATGGTCTGTTAAAACCTTTTCCTGGCTGATCCGTAGTCGGATTCAAGCTCCTCGCCGAAATTCCTCCAAGCTTTCACAGCCAACTTGAAAGTCCTTCGTGCTTCAACGTACCGGCCTCGAGAGAGTTCGTCCTTCCGGTGTAACCACACCTTGAAGGCTTCCTTCTTCTCTTTAATGGCCCGCCGAACCTCCGACTCTCCCCATCATGGAGTTCGCCTGCAGCCACCGGCCGCCACGCCAAGCCGCTTCTCCCCACAAGCTGCCTCCGAGGATTCGGTGACGGCTGTTTTAAACAGACGCCATTCCTCCTCCGCTTCAGCCAAAAGCGGTGTAAGTTGCTCGAATCCTATCCATTATGTGGTGCGCAAAAGATTCCCGAACCTCTTCGTTCTGGAGCTTCTCCCACATCACACGAGTCGGTACTTCGACAGCGCGCTTCTGTTGGTTCGGCCACGTTCCTTCCAGGTTGAGCTCGTACACCACCAGATGGTGGTCGGTTGACAGCTCAGCCCTTCTCATAACCCTCACGTCGCACACGATCCGTCTCGCACACATTGGCATCATGACAAAGTCTATAATAGACTTCTGCCCAAGTGTACTTGTAGACGTCCCTGTGCTGGAAAAAGGTGTTAATGATCGCCAGACCATGGGCACAGCCGGAATTCAACAACCTCTCCCCGTTCGGGTTACAGTCGGGGTCTCCGTTCCTCCCCACCACGCTCCTCCACGTCTCAGAGTTGTTCCCCACATGGGCGTTGAAGTCCCTCATCAGGATAAAATTGTCCGCTTTATCCGCTATTTTCATAGCGGCTTCCACGTCCAACAGGAAGGCGGTATACTCTGACTGGTCGTTAGGTGCGTACACCTGCAGAACAGCCAGAGTTGACGTCTTCAACTGAAGCGTCAGTACCGCCATCCTTCCCCCCAACGGGGTCCATTCAATTACCTGGTACGACAACCGGGGGCTCGTGAGTATCCCCACACCCACCTGCGGCACCATTGCAGGGTCGACTCCGGAGCAGAATAGTGTAATGATATTAATCTGGGACTGCAGATCAGGAACGGTGAATAACGTATACTTCACTTCTTTTCTTTTTAACTTTTTATTTCTATCTTATTAGTTTACTTTATCCACTTTGCCAGTTCTATAGATGTCCTTTATTCTTTATTCACGGCTCTTGCCCTCTTCAGCCTTTTCCCGGCTGGTTTCTAACTCCAAAATTCGTCCTCACCGAGTCTACTTTACGACTGACTTTTTCTTCAGCTGGCCTATCCCCAGCTGGTTCCCGAACTAACTCTGGTTCTTGATTCCGAACCTCTCTCTCTCGAGTCCTCTTTCAGACTGACTCTTTTCTTCAGCTGGCCTATCCCCAGCTGGTTCCCGAACTAACTCTGGTTCTTGATTCCGAACCTTCTCTCGAGTCCTCTTTCAGACTGACTTTCTTTGGCCTAGCTGGTTCTGAACCAACTCTGGTTCTGACTCCGAACTTTCTCTTCGAGTCCTCTTTCAGACTGACTTTTTCAGCTGGCCTATCCAGCTGGTTCCCGAACTAACTCTGGTTCTTGATTCCGAACCTCTCTCTCTCGAGTCCTCTTTCAGACTGACTTTCTTGTTTGTCCCTATCCTGGATCAAGGCGTGATTATGACTCATTTCCCCGCCCCTGATGCCAGATAGTAATTAACTTATCTTTCTTTTTCTTTAGTAAAAACAAAGACGTCTATTGACGGTCCCTTAAATCTCTGGCTGATGAAGGCCTATTATATCCTTCATCAGCGGTTATCCCTTATCCAGTCATGTAAACAACCTGTCACATAAAAACCTTTATTTATGGTTGCCTCATGGCTGAATCAACGTCTTTGAACCGTTGAGGATAACCCAAACAAGCGTCTCCAAACACTTATCTATATTTACTTCAACATTAAAAGAAAGGGCACTTCGGGCACTGATTGCCCGGACCATTACACATCCACGGTTGAGAAAAAGAAAAATCTGAACATCGTAGATGGAGCAGATTTTTCTTTTCCTTTTCCGTGCTTCTATTAAATACGCCATTGCAAATAAAGTTTAAGGACATCTTTACAAGTCTGAACTTCCAAACTTAACACTACTACACCTAAATATTACTAAACATAGCTCATTACACAGAGTACTTATCTCATTAGTTTTACAGCACAAAACAAAACGTTACAAAATTTTCGCGCATTATTACATTTCTTTCTCTTAGAATAACGATACACTTCTTAATCCTATCTGTTTCTCTCCTGAATCCTCACCTCGGACTCGGGCTGGAATTCTGTCTCTATATCTCTTACACTTAATAACTACATATATAATTACTATCAATAACAGAGAGATAAACCATAAAACATCTGTCCTACCAAGGAGTGTGGTTTAAAAACATTATACTTCACATATAGCTGAACGGCTTCATCATGGATTTTTGTCTGTCATACAATTGAATCTCCGATTCCTCTTGTTCAGCTAACGCGACTGCTTCCGCTAACGTCCCAGGCTTCTGTGACCTGACTACCCACTTATTTCCGTTTAACCCCGAAATAAAACTATGCAACGCGTTCTTTGTCAGCAACTTTATACTTCCTCTCTCTCTGGGAGTTAAGTCCACATCGTTATTAACTATACCACGCATCTTATCCAGAGTTTTCTACTCTGCGTGCGTACAATACTACAGGCTCGTCCGGCCTTTGAAAAATTTCCATCAACTTATTTTGATACACCGACAGAGATTTTTCCTGCAATATCTCTCGTAATCTCTTAATTTGGGCCATGTATCGAAATCGCGCCCCTAATAAGTCTGCCAGGGTCTTTTATTCTACTTTACTATTAGTCTAAAATTCGTTTAAATCATCCGGGACGTGCTGAACATCCTCTACGCCTGTAATAAAATATTCTAGGTCTTTCTATCCCCGGAAAACGTCGGAATCAAGCGGTTCATCATGTCCGCGCTAACTGTCCCTCTAGCGGGACCGGCCGTATTTTGGTTCATTCTCCTAGTATTTACTCTCTAGCGACTAACCCTGCGTTCTCGCTGTATCGCGAACACCTCTTTGGCTGCTCCTTTTTTTCTTTTTCCCAATTGAGAAACCGACATGTATCAAACCCTTAAACTTACAGTACTATGAGCATCCCTTTTCCTTTCCTCTTCTTCCGGCACTCAAGACAGATTCTTCCGTTTTTCCTACGTCACCTGACCTCTGACAATGCTCGCACCTTCGACGGCTCTCTCTCGACTCCAAGGATTGTTCCCTGAACGATTCCTCTTCGTGCAAGACTGGTAGAGCGGTTCTTCCTGATAGGCGTGATTAGACGAGTCGATCCCACTTCTGACACCATTAAATTTGTAATGTTATTGTTAATCTGGGACTGCAGATCAGGAACGGTGAATAACGTATACTCTGCTTCTTTTCTTTTCAACTTTTATTTCTATCTTATTAGTTACTTTATCCACTTTGCCAGTTGATGTCTTATTCTTTATTTACGGCTTCCCTCTTCAGCCTTTTCCCGGCTGGTTTCCCCAACTCCAAAATTCGTCCTCGCTTACCGAGTCTACTTTACGACTGACTTTTTTCAGCTGGCTATCCCCAGCTGGTTCCTGAACTAACTTCTGGTTTTGATTCCGAACCTCTTCTCTCTCGAGTCCTTTTCAGACTTACTTTTTCTTCAGCTTATCCTTTAGCTGGTTCCCTAACCAACTCTGGTTCTGATTCCAAACCTCTCTCTCGAGTCTCTTTACGACTGACTTTTTTTCAGCTGGCCTATCCCCAGCTGGTTCCCGAACTAACTCTGGTTCTTGATTCCGAACCTCTCTCTCTCGAGTTCTCTTTCAGACTGACTCTTTTCTTCAGCTGGCCTATCCCCAGCTGGTTCCCGAACTAACTCTGGTTCTTGATTCCGAACCTCTCTCTCTCGAGTCCTCTTTCAGACTGACTTTCTTGTTTGTCCCTATCCTGGATCAAGGCGTGATTATGACTCATTTCCCCCGCCCCTGATGCCAGATAGTAATTAACTTATCTTTCTTTTTCTTTAGCAAAAACAAAGACGTCTATTGACGGTCCCTTAAATCTCTGGCTGATGAAGGCCTATTATATCCTTCATCAGCGGTTATCCCTTATCCAGTCATGTAAACAACCTGTCACATAAAAACCTTTATTTATGGTTGCCTCATGGCTGAATCAACGTCTTTGAACCGTTGAGGATAACCCAAACAAGCGTCTCCAAACACTTATCTATATTTACTTCAACATTAAAAGAAAGGACACTTCGGGCACTGATTGCCCAGACCATTACAATAGCTTCCATCCTTCGGGAAGATCCACAGTCTCAGAGCCCCTTTTCTTGGTGGAGGAGACACCCAGGATATCCAAACGATACCTTTTGGCCTCCTCCACCAGTTCCATGCGCTTCTCCACCGTGAGCGAGAAAACATTCCATGTTCCGGTCCTACGTTGTCGTCGTTGTCCAGTTGTCCGTCCTATATTGCCCCTCTCGAGCATTGCGCCTTACCCCCGTGATCCCCAAAACGGATGGCGAGTCCATTGTTGTATTTCTCCATAGCTTGGGGGTTTAAGGGGTAGATGGTAGTCCACCCAGGTAGTGTCCTCTGTACCTGGGTAAGGCTACTTACTCGGGGAGGGCGCCAGGTATCCCCGAGGCTCCGTTCACGACACAACTCCCTTGTGCCATGCACCCCATCAGTACGAGTCGCCTAACACCTTAGGGTTGGGAGGCTGATTACAGTGTGAAACCACTGGGCGGTGGGGTCGCCACATCCCTACGCCAAGATATTATACATTATATACTATATACGATATCAAGTACTGGTGTAATACAGTACGTAAGTAGTTGCGTAATAATAGTACTGTGGAACCTCTCACTTGTAATTCAGAACACTCGTTAAGAGAAACAATTTTTTCCATATAAATTAACGTAAAATAGGATAGGCGTTACAAACCGAAAAAAAAATACCATAAAAAATTTATGTTTAGCATTAAAAAATATATATGAATTGTTGTCGAATATGGGTATTCATGTTTTCTTAGTTATGAACCTAATTTTTTTCTTTTTACTACAAAGCAGTCTATACGCATTATCATTGAAGAATTTCATGGCGCATGGTTACTGTTTTATTTAGGGTGATGCTCCTCAATCTACGAAGCAACACTGTCTCATGTTTTCAGTATTTCTCTTATTTAATAAGATTGTTGCTTTGCTGTTACCGCTTCTTCATACCTTCTTGATGTGTAGCTCAATGCTCTTCAGTGGTCAGCTCTTGAATGCGCCTTTCTAGACGCTTCTCAATATCGTTGGCATCCACCGCCAAGCCCAAGTTATTGAACAGAGACAAAATCTCATTGAATACACGGTCCCCAGACCCTACAACTGTCTCAAACTCCACAATGTTACATTCACAACTGTCTCTGGCCAAACCTCCTAAGGAGAAGTGCTCTTGGTAACTCCTTCCCATGCCTTTTCAATGATCTTGACTCAAACAACAATGTGGAAGTGAAAGACTTGAAAAAGTGAAAAAGACTTAACTTTGAATCTGCCCTGATTCAGAGTTAAGTCTTTTTCTCTACCTATTGGAGAATTCCTCATGTATATGTCGCCCGTTATTAGAGATTCAGGTTTTATCTTTGAAGCGTCTTTTGAGGCACTTGGAGATAATATCGACGAATTTCTAATAAGTATGCCGTCAATTCAAAGAATTCGTAGGGAGAAACTGAAAGAACGCGCTGTTGCCATAAAGGTTGATTTTTTAAGGCAAGTATCAGATGTAGTGATTGTTTACTGGGATGTTAAACTACTGTCGGGTTTAGATACTCAAAAATCAAAAGAAGAACGTCTTTCGATACTAATAACTTACGGAAGTAAGGAATAACTTATTGCTGTTTCGAGAATACAAAAGTCTTCAGGAAGCCAAAAAGCGAAGGCTGTTTGGAGTGCGATTAGGAACTGGAATCTTGAAAAAGAAGTTCAAATTCTTCTTTGTGATACTACTGCTTCTAATACGGGTTGTATCTACAGAGTGTGTTAATAGAGAAATGCTTGTCAAAAGCAAGAGCCTGTTTAAGTGCCTTAGAGACGATAATATTTTTCTCGGCGAATATCCTTCCTTATGATCAAATATAGTTTCCCTTCAAGAGGCCAAGAAAAAAGTTTTAACTTTGATGGTGAAAAATGATGAAGTTAAATGAGCGGTTCAATTAATGCTACACTTCCACGGTTTATTCACATCTAACGAAGAGCAAAAGCAATTTTGATTACTATGTGTACAAGAACATCGGGAAGATATTCCCAAAGCAAAATTTGAAAAGAAAATTTGTTATGTGGTGTTTTTTTAATTTTAAAAATCAAAGAGAAATAAGTTTTTGGCCATACGAAGAACAATTGACTTTATGGCAACCTAGTGTTTAAGGATCGTTTCAAAATGTATTTTTTATGTTTGTATTCCTTATTCGCCATTTTGATTTCATTTTTAAAAAAATATACATTTATAAATGCCAGGAGTTTGAGTTTTAGTAATGATTATTTGTATTTAAGAAAGAGATCCATAAAAGAAGAAGGAGTTTAGGTTCAAAGACTAGAGAATCCCATTCAACGGTTTTTATTCCACCGGCGAAACCAGTTTTAGGCGGTCGTTTCAGTCACGAATGTGCCTTCATAGTGTGAGGGATCGGTGTCTGTCTGTGCTGGTGCTCTCCTCACTGTTTTTTTTGCTTCCGTGGAAACAGTACAATATATTTTTTGAACTATTGGATTTTAAACGTTTTATTAGGTAATTTAAATAATATAAATAGGTAGTTTCCTAGTTGTCATACTTTCATTTTTCTACACCCCGAGTTTTTGATCAAAACAAACCCCAAAATATTTGTTGTGAGAAGAGGCACTTTCATATTAAAATAATTATTTTTATTATAATCCTCGTGCTAACCTTTTTTCTTAAATAATTTGAAACTCAAGTAATAGTTGAACTCAGCAACGGCCTTAGCATAAGGAATGACTGCTGTTAAAGTTTGGGCAATTGCTGTTTATCTTTCGCATTATTTATAATTCGTGTTTTTTTGATAAATTACTTGCTTTAACATAACCTTTTTTTTCACATTTTTTAATAACATGTATAGGAAGTCTCCTTATGTATTCTGAAACTCTAGCTTGCTCACTAAATTGTTATAATCCACCAATAATTTTTTTAAATTTATATATTATACTTCAAAAAACATAAGTAAGGCAGGCTAAAATTACTATTTATTATTCTATAATAGATATTATAATTAATTAATGAAATTGAGGCCAGTACTTAGTTTATAAGAAAAAGAACAGTTCTAAAATATTTTGCTTAGTGTGAATTAGCTGCAAAGACCGGTGATAAGTCCTTTGTTTGTTTTGGAAAGCTGATTCTCAGCTTAACTCCTCAAATTTATGTTTGATAGAAAAACTGATTGAAATACGTGGGAGTTTAAGTTTGAAAACATTTATAAACGAGTATTAATAAATGTTTTAAAATATTAAAACGTTATTCATGTCATTCCACTTACCGATGCCACGTCAAAGTCAATGCTCTTCACTTGGAACTCTTTGATCGTAACAAAGAAATTTTCTTAATAACGGATTATTTAAAATATTAAATATTAAATATGTCTGTGGGAAAATGATCATTAAATAAATTTTTATCCACTGATATGAAAATAATAGTCTGCAATTTTATTCAAATTTGTTAAAATGAGAAGGACATAAGTTAATTAAATAAAAAAAAAAATAACGGGTACTTTCCCCTTTCATCATCAGATGGTACAAAAACAACAATCCTCAAGGTAATTTGGCTCTCATTCTTAGAATAAGAGGTGTGCACACAGTTTTAATTAAAATCTTCTTTATTGGAGCCTGTAACAAAACCTATAAAATGTTTGGACTTTTGAGCTTTAAGAAGAATGTTGGGCTTTGAGATTTTCACGATTGGCACCGACGTAATTAGTTCTTCTGGCTGTGAGGCGGTTTCAGATGTCTGGAAAAAAATTCGTTCCCATTTACTTTAAAAAGCTTATTTACACTCTTAGTCAGAGATTCCCAAACTTTTTTGTGTCGTAGACCCCTTGCCATGTTTTTTAGGTTTTGAGTGAAACCCCTACTTGCCTGAAATTAATTTTTGTAAGTTTCTCGCTGTAGTGAAGTAAATTTTTTATTTTATGGATACTTTTATAAATAATGTATGTCTCTAGATTATAAGGTAGTGTATAGTTAAGTAAATAGATACCATCAGTGTATGTTGAAATCCACTATTGCAGGCCCTCATTTTTATCTTGTGGACGTAGACCCCTTGCAGGTTGTCATAGACCCCTAGGGGTCAATATAGACCACTTTGGGAATCACTGCTCTAATTAAAACATGAAGATAAAGAGCCTTGTGAACCTTTTTCTTCGAGAATTATCATTAGTTATAATAGCCAATTATAATTATCTACTGGTTGGCTGATTAAACGACTGAAAGTTTGACCGATTTTTTTTATTTGTACTACTTTTGTATATTATTGCACCTTAGCACTTGAATCAGAATACACTCAAAAACCAGCTTCTTCTTCTTCTATCCATTTGTCTTTAAAAGAGATGTGTCTCACATTATTCGATTACTGCATTTTTCAAAATGTTTTTTTTTTCACGTATTCCCTTAGAGTCTGGCTTTGTATATAATAATAAACAATAGGCGAGACCCTAAGACAGAAAGTTTTCCTTGACATTTATTTTTCAAAAATATATATATATACATATTTTTTTGGAAACCAGGATTTGAAATGGAAATAATGACGAAGTATCAAAAGTCACAGTAAAACATAATATTTATTTATTTAACCAATTATTGATTTGACTAAAAATTAGAAAGTGACATGGAGATAGAGCATTTGGGTTGCTTTAAAGTTCTACTTCCCATGTCTTCTTCGTGAGACAATGAAACATTTTGTTCATCGTTTCACGCACATTTTACCTTCCTTTCATTTCTCAAGGTTTTCTTCTTTCTCTCACAAACCCAGGTTTTTTAAGACCCACGATTCTCTCCGAAACGGTAAAGAGTTAGTAAATATCTAGTCAAAATTTACATCATAATGAACTCTCTAAAAGCGGAATAACAAAAGGTTTATACTGTCCCATTAAATTAAAGCAATTTTAGAGAATAATGTGTATTTTTTTTGTTCTAGTACTTGATTAAAAACATCATCTGATCTTTTTTTATAAGCTTAAAATCAAACCATGGACTTTATTTTTAACTCAGGTATTCCTTCATTCATAAGAAAAGAAAGAATTGTAAGACTGATTTCTTCTAAAACCGGCCGTAAAAATTCAAAAGGTAGCTACTTCTCTTTCTAAAATAAGCACGGATGCCATGAGAGAGGATGGCGTTATTCTGACCCTGTCACGGATTGATGGCTCCAAAATTCTGCTCTCCAAAGGCAGGGTGTTACGCTTCAGAGTTTGGGGATACTTAGAGAAAAAAGTATGTCTAGGTTAGTTGTTTGCTTTTTATCTTGCGCTTAATTCTTGTTATGTTGTTTTGGCCAACTATACTTGTCGAGGTGATGGCCGGGCGGTTTTATACGTGTAAGGTAATTAAATCCGAAATGAAGACGCACGAGGAAAAAAAGGATAGGAATTATTAATGTCTTTTCAGCTGTCGCACCTCTTACAATGGATCGGAAAGATAGGCTTCTTGCAAGCAATTTTCTTGAATTAAAATTTAAAAATATAAAAAATTAAAATATAAAAATAATCATTTGGTTTTATCCATTAAAATTTGTTTATGTATTTTTTTTCAATAGCAATAACTAAGCTAAAAATGTAGGTCAACCGTTGAGATTTACCTCTGCTATTAATTGCAATTGTAAGTTAACTACAACAACATAGTGAGAAATGTAAGAGTGCGTAAAAAGTCATGTAGGCAGCGAGGTGAAATATTTAATTGTACGTTTTCGAAAATTAATTTTCGACGTTTCCTGGCTGTCTGTTGAAAAAAATTTTTGTCATCATTTAAGGGTTTGTAGTCTCCGACATCATTTCATTCTTTAGGTTCTTCACAGCCTGTTTTGAAAGAATAAAAACTAAAAGCAGGGAAGGGAGAATAGTCAAACGAAGGCGCTGCCCTTATAAATGAATAAAGCTCTTAATTTGAAAATCGAAACATTGGTAACAAAGAGATTTATGGAAATCGAAGATGATAATCGGATTCAAAATTCTTACTGCCAAAACTATGCTTCGGGAAAAGAAAGCGAGTAGATTCGTCTTTGTAACAGTAAAAAATAACCTCCTTAGGCAGATGATTATGCCATTTTCATGGCGATCGTGATCAGAATCCTCCTCTCACTTTCGACATTTTGTGCTCGGATGAGAACTTTTTACAGGCGCACAATTTTTCCATTTCTTTTTTCTCATAATTCTGCTCTTCTTTTTTTCAAAATACTTAAAGCTCTTTTAAAGACATTTTGGCGGTGTTGTCAGTGGGAATTCTCTTGTTTACTCAATTATTAAGAGTTGTATCAAGTTAATTGATTGCAATAAAAAAATTTCCCTAACGCACATATATATTTTTTTTTGCGCTAAGCCCAACCAAAGCCTACGCTATTTCAACGAAACCCTTTCTAGTATCTTAGCTCAGGACTTCAGAATCTGAAAGACTACTAGAGTCGAATTATCTGATTACAGATTAGATGCCACCTGTGACAATCTTCGATTTTTCTTGAAACTTTGTTTTTATTGAAATATAAAGTTGTAAAATGACCCAGCTACCGCATATTGCTGACTAGAAATACTACCAAGATTGCGAGTCTTGAAGAAAAGTGGTTTATTAGGCAGGAAAACCAGAAAATCCAACTCACTACCTTGGAATTGTTGGCGCCCGCATTTACCTCATGCATCAGGTCCTTCATGTATTTATATTAATTGTCTTGTTGTACTTAAAAGCATGCTGAAAAACCAATCCATTCCCGATCACATCCAAATAAATAGGAAAAAAAAACAACCTTATGACAATATTTCATGAGTGTTCCCATGACTATGAACAGAAGAGTCAGTTAGTGAGTTGCAGTTCAGCTCTCAAGCAAGTACGACGTACCGTAGGACTCAACAGTCGTACAACTCATGAGAATTATCATATCATAGCCATATCATGTCAAGTTATGTTCAATGGTTAATAAATCAATGTTTTGTGCACTGGTATTCTGAGTTGAATAACAACATTCGAACTAATGTAGTGAATTATTTTTACATTGAACCACTGCTAGGTTAACTTGACGGCTGCACAACAGTATATCTTCTCCTCAGTCAAATCCTTTATTTTCGATAAAAATTTTTTTCCCAACGCGAACAGCATCACATTTAAAACTACGCAATTCAGACTGTAAGTTAGTACAATGTTACATCGATGATACATGCGTAAATTAGGAGAATTGCGCAAGTTATCCGATGAACGGGTTTAAGGATTCTCCTTTGACCTAAACCGACCCCTTTCAGTCATTTATTACATCAATTTTTTTACAAACGTAATGGTTATTTACTTTGTGCCCTGCCTCAACTCAGACGTACCACTCCTAAACATGTTCTCTTCATTCAAACTGACAATGCTTTCCAGTTTTATTATGAACTATGAAGGGTTTTACTCAGTTTTCCAGTTATTTCTTCCGTGTTCTTTCTAGATAATATTAATCGTAAAAATACATGTTTAAATTTTATTTTCGAAAGCACGAAAACGCTTGACTTATTCGATTACACCAGTAGTCGACAGACTCTTCACCCAAAAGAGCCAAATGTAACCCATATAAATTTGATATTTATTCAAAAAGCCATTTCTTCATTACAAGTTTCCTTGTAGAGACAAGCTTTGCTGAGACATTTTCAAGAAAAGTACACCCTCGAGCTTCCTGTTGCTAAACACTTGTCTTAGCTTAACTAACGGTATATTAAATAAACGTTGGTATCAAATCATATAAAGATTATGTTAATTATAAATTACATTTGGTGGAAAAGCCACAGCCAAGGAGTAAAAGAGTCCCACTTGGCTGACCTCTGGATCACACAGATCTTAAGAAGATATTTAATCCTCCACATCATACAACTTCACATAACAAAACAATTGTAGTAATTTCTTTCCTTCTCTTTATTTTTAAAAGAAATTATGATGTTTATGAAATGGATTCAATATTGTAAGTGATTTTTACACAAATGCGAAAATTGAAAATCGGGGGAAAGGAAAACGCAGACAATACTGGTACATGATACAAAAAACTTTGTGGTTTCGCTTCAAGTGCTTCACGGAAGTTAGCTTTCCGTAAATAAAAATAATCACCGTGAACTTTGATTGCTAAGGCCAAAATTTTAATATCAATTCTATTGGCAGTAAAAATAAATGAAAAGGAGTGTGGTGAGTGAATGAAGGTCGCCGATTTCCAAATTCAAACTAAATTTACGTGAATGGAGATTTATTTTAAGAAAAACTTTGAAAGAGCTGCCTCGACTAATACTAGTTCAATTGATTAAATGTGCGGGTATTTTTTACACATCAGGCACAACTTCAAAATTTTATGCGGATCGCAGATAACAGAAGTGTGAGAATACAAACTAAATGATTAAAAAAAACTCAAATGTAATAAAGCATCGTATTATAAAAAACGTGAAGGTCTGTAGTGTAGTGTTTAAAGAGTCAACTGTAAAACTCATAAGTTTTACAGTTCAAACCGGGAGTTCAAATCCCTTCCTGTATCCTGTCATAATCAAATGTGAAAAACGGAATATATAAAATAAATTTAAAATTAACGGAAATAAATAAAAATAACATTAAAGCAAGAAGACAATTTGAATATAATGTAATGTTTTCGACATGTATGTAGATGCATTTTTTAAAAAAAGTTTATTTTAACGAAAAGTTTGTCATCAATTTATGACAATCAGCCGCTTCAAATTTCGTTTTTATTTTTGAGGTGATTCTATTTTAAATGAATTTTATACAAATAGTGGAACCTCTCATAACGAGTTTAATTCGTTCTAGAGTTTTACTCGTAATGCGAAACACTCGTTATACGAAACAATTTTTCCATACAAATAAATGTAAAACAGAATAATGCGTTCCGGGCGGAACCAAAGACCCCAAACAAAATATTTGTTTAGCATTTATAAATAAAAAATACATAAAAATTGTTGTCAAATGTCGGAACCAGGTTTGTCGTTGTAGATGAACGAATGATGGTCAACACTAACTCCGAACGTATATGTATATTGATATATAAAATGTTATTATAACTATAATTTAGAATCAAAATGGAAAATGCAAGGATCCTGATGGTGCGGAGCTCCGGGACTGAATGAATTTAGCTTTGATTGTCGGCTGCTTCATTTCACTGTACCCATTCCGGAATTAGGCATGTGGCGTTCGCCACATGGCTGCATATCATGTCAGCATACGGAAGGCTGCATATACGTTCGGAATTAGTGTTGTCCATCATTCGTTCATCTACAACGACAAACCTGGTTCCGACATCAAATATGAGATTAATCATATGTAGTTCATTTCTTTTTACTACAATGCTGTATAGAGTCATTTGTCTTTGCCGAGGCTTCAAAATTTGATGAAAATGTGGCACCGCATTATCATTGAAGAATTTCACGGCGCATGCCTACTGTCTTAATTAGGGTAATACTCCTCAATATACGAAGCAACACACGTTCCACTTTGCTTTCAGCATTTCTCTTGTTTCAAATATTGTTCTTTGTGAATTACTCCCTCATATCAAAAACTGTGTTCTAATCCCAACAGTTTGAACAGAATTTGAGGAGGAAGGGATGGTTTGGAAAGAAAGAAAAAGAAAAAATAGCAGTAGTTAAGAAGCTTAAAAAAAAATTGAAAGTGAATGAAAGTGGAAATGGAAGAATTTTCGGTGGTAGTGAAGAAAATAAGACAGACAGAGAAAGATTTAACTTTGAATCTGTCCTGCTTTGGAGTTCGGAAGTCTTATTCTCTACCTGTCGGGAGATTCCTCATCTACATGTCGCTCATTATACCAAAAACAGCTCGTTATGCGAAACATTACTTGTTATGAGAGGCACTTTTTTTTGCAATTTTTGTTGCTCGTTATGCCAATTTCTCGCTATGAGAGGCACTCGTTATGAGAGGTTCAACCGTAAATATATATTTCTGCGGCAGGAGGCAAGAAAAAATTAATTCAGCTCCAAGTCACTTACCCATGGTTTTAGTTATTCCTCAGTTGCAAACAAATCAAAAGCTGAGTAATACAAAATCTCTGATGACTTATGTTTAATGTTGCATGGTACAGGGCCAACATTATCTGTGAAAGGATGGCAATGAAAAATTTGTTTTCAAACTATTAGCGAAAGATTTTCTATTAATCCTAATTATTGTAGTTGTTCATATAATTCATAACTCACTGAATGAGTAAAAATATCCTTTTAGAGACAAGAGAAATTTTTAAATTATGTATACATCAGAGGATCAACTGACATGTTTGCCTATATTCTTACAATTAAAAACTGTCGAACACAAAAATAAGCTTGCCATGAAGAGCTTGAACTCATAACAAAGTTAGAGGGACCATCTGATTTTGTTTCGGTTTTGAGGAAACAAAGTCGAGCGAAACGAGTGATTTACAAAAAACGAAAAAAATGGATGGATTATTTCAGGCGGTCATGCTTATAAAATTCAAACCACCAAGAAACTTGATTTGAGTGGTTCGTCACGTGAAAACAAAAAACTAAAAACAGTTTCTCGGAAAAAAATATAGAACAATCCACTTTTTCATTTTTAATTGATTCATCATAATATTTTCATAAAGACACATATCGCTGAAGTTTATTTTTAAAATTATACTCGCTGATTTCCTTCTGTTCTGTCATTTTGATGTCTGATAATTTACTGAAATAAACTGGTACGGCGTATACGTCGAAGACAGTCTACTCCAAATTTTTCTGGCACCAATTTTATTTTGTAACTAGTATCTACCATGGCATGTATCAATTCTGACACCAATTAATTTGCTTATAATAAGTCTTTTTAAGCCTTAGGGGCACATGATCGTCTTCAAGAGTCCGCCATCGGACTTAGTTGGGGGCTGTTTTCTCTGATGCAGCCTAAGTTGTTCCTACTGCAACCAGCTCCTTTTCAACTGCTCGCCTCAACGTCTTCCGTGATTTTCCTCTTTTTCGGATTCCTTGGGGATTCCAGTCGAGGGCTTGCTTTGGAATCTGGTTTTATCTTCGACGAAGAATGTTCCCAGCTCACCTCCATTTCCTTGCTCTTGTAATAAATGGAATTATTTAGGAATGTTTATAATAGCACACGAATTGTTAAGTGTATAAGAAGTTTATTTGATTTCCTATCTAATGCCTAACACAGACCGGATTTTACCAGGTATTTACACTGGATATATATACTGTACTTGGATTATCTGATTGACACACTTCCTTGGACTACACACTGACGGACTACTGGGTAGTCAAAAATAACAGACTACTAAGTGACACCACTTTATTCTCGATGCTGTGGATACTAACTCTACTAACGAACTACCTTGGATTAGAAACTGTTGCCTCGAAGTCGGGGAGGTATTTATACTGACTCGAATGAAAACCACCCTTATTGTGTGAATGACCTCCGATGTGGTAGAACACTTGTGGAATTTCAATAATTAACGGATTTCCCTTACCTTAGCGCTATCTTTCCGTAGTTTAACGGTAACCGCTAATTCTGTCTTATTGGTGAAAATTGTTTGAGGTTGGTGAACCGTGTTTGGATCCTCTTTTATAAATTCAAGACATGGGTGGTTCTGATCGTCACATAATTAGAGACATAGGGCATTCCCATATTCCTATATTAACAAACTTAATCTTTTTTTTTGTTGTTCTAGCTTTGTTTGTCATCACAAGAAATTTGAAAAAGGAGAAAATTTCTATGGCAAAATTCTTCAAACTATGAGAAATGCCCTTTAGTGAAACAGATCATGAACAATGTGCACAATCAAAAGGTGCGAAAAGTTACGAAAGAGATCTAAAAATGATAAACTTTCAGAAAAAGACTCAAATGAGAAACAAGAAACTGAAAATGAAAAGAAAAAGATGAAAAGACGAAAAAGTTATAATTTGGGGTATATGTTCATAATTTTTCGATTAGTTTTTATGACGTTTTTTAGTAAATATACGGAAGCGTATGCGAACCATCCTCCCAAATTTTTAATAGATGGACAAACTGAAATCGTACTTAGACTAAAGGAAGGCAGTGAAACTCCTCCGGGGAGTCTTATCTATAGACTTCGGGGATTCGATCCGGATGGAGATCCTCTGACTTTTGGAGTTAGAGAGGCATTAGGAAATGACATTTTGAGGATCGAAAAAGTTAACAATAATGAAGCGAACGTATATCTTAAGAAAGAATTGGACCGAGAAATAAAAGACGAATACGGATTTGTTCTTACGCTGACGGATGGACGTCTAGGCGATGGAAACTACATAACTCAGAGCTTGTTGATACTAGTAGAGGATGTCAACGACAACGAACCTGTTTTTAAGCAATATCAATCAACAGTAATCGTACCTGAGGGTAGTCCGCCCGGTGTCATACTCACGGTAGAAGCCACCGATCAAGACGAAGGGACTTATGGTCAGGTTGTCTATCGTCTTGAAGAACTTGATGGAGACGATGACATGTTTTCAATTTCTACTTTAAATGGAAAGGGAATTATCAGACTAGTTAAAGAATTAGATTATGAGAAGAAGTTTTTGTATCAGCTGAAGATTCTCGCCGTTGACAGATCAAATAATGAGCGAGTAAACACCGGAACAGCTGCCGTTGTAGTGAAAGTAGAAGACATTGAAGATCAGCTTCCTGAATTTTTGTTCGTGTCACCTGTTACGAGAATCGGTGAGGATGCTCAAATCGGAACTCAAGTCTTACGGCTGAAAGCTATAGATGGCGACCGAGGAATAAACAACCCTATTACTTATTCCATCTCGAAAGGCGGTGAGGGACTGTTTGAAATAGATCCGATCTATGGAACTGTTTACACTGTTCAAAAGTTGGATCGAGAAAGTCTCACTAATAACAACAATGGAGCTTACATTTTGGAAATCACCGCTCAAGAAAAATCAAAATTAATTTCGCCTCCTCCATCCGTGAAAACGGAAGTAACGATCATTGTAACTGACGTAAACGATGAAACACCAACTTTTCGAAGTGATTCATATGTAGCTGAAATAAATGAAAATGCCCAAATGAACACGCCAGTCACATTTTTGGGAAACTCTCGCCCTGAGGTTTACGACCATGATCAGGGCAAGAACGGAACTTTTCAAATATTTATTGAAGGGGACAGAGGAATTTTCGAAGTGACTCCCTCGACTGGGATCAATGAAGCTTCTTTCTTAATCCGAGTAAAAGATCCAAGTGAGTTGGATTACGAAAAAGTTACTTATTTTAATTTTACCCTTGTAGCAAAAGAACTGGTGTCCAACGATGCTAAATACAGTTTCGTGTCAGTTGTGATATACGTAAAAGACATTAATGACAATATTCCGAAATTTACTCAAGACGTCTACAAAGTTTCAATCACAGAAAATTCAAGGATCGGGACTACTGTTGCCTGGGTACAGGCAACGGATGAGGATTCGGGAGATTTTGGAACTGACGGTCTAAGATACACCGCTTTAGGTGGTAGCATTTCTGAATTTTTATCGCTAGATCCCAAGACAGGAGTTATAACCATAATTTCTGAGGAACCCGTTCTTGATAGGGAACTTATAGATCGACATTACCTCACAGTGGAAGCTGCCGATGATTACGGAAAGGGAAATCGAAATACAGTTCAATTAATAATAGATGTACAAGATGTCAATGACAACGCGCCCAAATTTGTTCAGAGCAAATACGAAGCCCGCTTACTGGAGAATCAACTCAACTTTGAAGTTCCCCTTATTTTAGAAGCTCACGACAGGGATTTGAACGGAACAAGAAACAGCGAAATACAATACAAAATTGTAGAAGGAAATAATTATAAAAATTTTACAATTGATTCTGCAGTGGGTTTGATTCAACCCGTTCGACACGTTGATTTTGAAGAACTAGCCAAAGAAGAAGGAAAAAATAAACGGAATGTCTCAGTGAGGCCGATTGTGCTAATTGTGAGAGCTCAAGATTTGGGAACTCCAGCCCTGTCGTCTAATGTTATAGTGACAATTTACGTTTCAGACATGAATGACCATGCTCCTATTTTTGAGCAAACTACTTACGATATCTCAATACCTGAAGATCTGACTCCAGGCAGTTCAGTAGCTCGTGTAGTTGCCCACGATGATGATGCATCTTCACCAAATAACGACATTGTATATCGCATTCAAAAGGGGGCAAAGGATAAGTTTGTTATCGATGCAGAAACAGGAGTAATCAGTTTGGCTCCCGGAGCCTCATTAGATCCGGATCAAACTTACCCGCCCACCATCCAATATTCTTTGACCGTTATTGCCATGGATGGAGGATTGGGAGTAGATCAGTTGCAGACGTCGACTGAAGTTAATATAATGATAAAGGATGTGAATAACAAACCTCCGACCTTCAAAGAACCTGGTCAGATTAAGATAAAAGAAAATATAAACGTAGGAGAGTACGTTTACAGAGTGACAGCATATGATCCAGATTCTAATCCAATTTTAAGATACCACATAGACGAGAATAACTCTGAAGCACGAAACGAGGATGGAACTTTCATCAAGCAACCGGAAAATTACTTTCTAAAACTATTCGATCTGAATCCTGTGGACGGAATGCTTAGAATCAAAGGCCAGCTTGACCGAGAAAAGGTGGAAACAATCCGATTGGCTCTAATATGTGAAGATTTGGCCGCCTCGACTGGCCATCAAAAAGCATTTGCCATTTTAACGGTTTTTGTTGAAGATGAAAATGACAATAACCCAATATTTCAGAAACCTTTTTACAGACGATCCATAACTGAGAACAGTAAAAATGGAGTGTCAATAGCAAACGTTGTCGCAAATGACCTTGACAAGAATAGGACCATCAAGTACTCTTTAGAAGGATCAAAGGCTATCACAGGCCTGATCCATCTTGATGGAGACTCTGGGGAAATAGTTGTCGCCAATAAAATTGATCATGAGTTAACTCCATGGCTAAACTTCTCAGTGAGAGCTACAGATTCAGGAATCCCACCGAGATCTTCACTCGTCGAGGTTTTCGTTCAGGTATTGGACGAAAATGACAATAATCCAGTGTTTGTCGGAGATTTGTCTAATCTGACAATAAGGGAGGACGCACCCGTCAGTAAGTACACATTACCTTTTTTCCTGATTTGTTTGATCATCGTCGGTTTAGTTTCATTTTAAAATTTTTTCCGCAATTAGACATGCAGATTGGGAAAATCGAAGCCAAAGACTCGGACTCTGGAGATTTCGGCAGAGTAACCTACTTGTTGGACCGCATGTCATCTCAGGGGAAATTTCGAATTAACCCAGAGACGGGAGTTCTCTCTGTGGCAGATTCTCTGGACAGAGAGAAACAAAGTTCTTATGTTTTAGTAATAGAAGCCTGGGATAACTATCAGTTTGGATTTGCCAGTGGTGAAAGTAGAAATGCTTTTAAGCAAATCGGGTAAGAAATTTCTAGAGTGACAATTATTATTCCTTGGCTGAAAATGAGAAAAAGTGTCGAGTGTCCATTTCTTTATAACTGTGTAGCAAGTGTGTCAAATTCAATCAAAGACAGGCCATAAGATGCAACTGCTAACACTCACGCGGACTATTTCATATTTGAAAATCTCATTAAAAATTTACTTTGAAGTGAAAATTCAGTAATATGGATTTCTTATAGGTAGTATTTTTTTCCTGACTGATACCCCCTCTCTACGGTTTGTTTTCCTCGAAATTTTTTATATGACTTTTTCGTTAAAAATTCCCTGTTGTATCATGTTGTTTTTTTAATTAACATATAAATCGTTTCTTTTACTTTATCATAAATAAAACTACTGAAAAGGCGCAATAATTAAAATTAAATTCCATTTGAAGTTTCAAAATATTATAATTAATTTTGAGTTTAACCCGCTGACGACCTTCCGAGTCACCGGTGAGTAGAGTAACATTTTTTCTTTGGGGCCGTTTTTACACATTTAGACAGAATTTAATGCAATTTATGTACAGTATTGTGTTCTTCTGTCCCTCGAGGAGATATTTTGTGTGGCGAGATCAGGTAGTTTGACTGAGAATTGATTTTAAGACGATTTTTTTTCTAATTTAAGGAAATTTTGATACGCATGTGGTATTTTTAAAGTAAAATGACAGTACAAAATCATTTGAAGCTCATACATATTCCAAAGGAAACATTAATCCAAAGATGAGAACGAGGGTGAATTTACATCTTAGGAATAGAAGGAACTCGCTGGCCGAGTTTTTAAAAATTTGTGTACGGGTTAAATAATGTCTAGCTATGTCACTTAGAAAAGATGACGATAAATTACGCTTATTAACTGTTTAAATGTATTTTCCTTCAAATAAATATCACACATTAGGTTGTTTTTAGTATTTTTAAAATTTTCAACTTTTGAGTATTTTTTTGGCATAAAACGCATCTTAAACGTATTTTACATAATTTTCATGGTAAAAATTGTTTCACTTAACAAGTGTTTTGTGTTATGAGTAAGGCTCTGAAACGAATTATGCTCGCTATCCGACGTTCCTAGAGGGGCTATGTATTTAAACTGAAGAGGAAAAAAGAAATAGTATAGAAACTAATTTTTTTCACTTTGTACTCACTAACTCATAGACTTTAATTCAATATTTTCTTTTTTTGCTTTTCTAGAGTGACTATTGTAGACGTCAACGACGAAATTCCACGATTTGAAGTAATTAAGACCTGTGTTTCTATTACTGAATTCCACGATGTCAGAGAAATGGTCACAACTGTTAAGGCCCACGACGGTGACGATCCACTCACGCCAAATGGTCAAATCTCTTTCAACATAGTGGGAGGAAACGAAAACAATCTTTTTGACATCGAAAATGTGGATCATGTTACCGCCAAAGTCACCGCCAATATCCCCCTCAAAGGGTTTTATGGGAATTATACTTTGATTGTAGAGGCTCGCGATTTGGGGTTGCCTCCCAATATTGTGACAACAGAAGTTCCGATTTGCGTGACAGATTTTAATGATAACGCACCTGTGTTCATCCATCCGGCCCACAACTGGACAGTGAAAGTGCCAGAGAACGCGACGATCGGTACTGCTCTAATTCAAATAGTTGCCGATGACCAAGATATAGGCTTGAACGGTGCAGTAAGATATCGACTTCGAAAAGATCCTGTTGGTAACTGGCAGACATTTACTATTGACGAGAAAACCGGACTACTTTCTTTAAAGCACCCCCTCGATAGAGAACGTCAGAAAATTTATGAACTGAGAGTACAGGCTTATGATCTAGGGGTGCCTACTTCCTTGACCTCGGATTTGGATTTGACTATCTATGTTAAGAATGTCAATGATTTTCAGCCTCAGTTTCTGGTGGATGAATTTTATGTTAACTTTACTGGTAAGTAGCAGATACTTTGTAGACCTCAAACATTTATTGTTTACCTTATGCTTCAATTTTCCTTAGTTAAACTCTTCATTTACGTTTTTCTAACTCACTCTCTTCAGAGCCGCCCTAGGCGTAAGCACACTAGGCGACCGTCTAGGGCTCCAACTGTCCAGGGGGCCCCCGCTGGGTATTTTTAGGTAGTCGGCAACTTATTATATGCTTATACATTTGAGATGTACAATTACGAATTTTCTGCAGCGGCACAAGTATCTTTATATTGGCTAGGCGCGGGTAAAGACGAAACAGTGAATGGAAGTGGACGGATCTAAATCTCTCGTCTGAAGTCCACTTTGCAACCTCACGGTATACTTTTGCCCTCTGCTCCGGGGGGGAGGAAGGCTTCCCGGACCTTCTCGAGGGCCCTCATCTACGCTCATTGCCTAGAGCTCCCAAAAGCCTAGGAACGGCTCTGCTTTATTTAATTACTAGTAATTATGACTAGGGCTTTTTTTTTTTAAATAAATAATCTCATTCTTAGTAGGTTCACTGCAATGTATACCAGAGGAAAGTAGTTTGTTGAACATTGTTCTTACATTTCCTTAAGCATAAATAGCAGTGCATTGAATCAAGTCGCTTGTTCAAGATGAAAATCATGACATTCGTTTTTAGGATTTATTATATGAGCGATTAGCAGGAAGTCTGGTGTAGTATTTAAGTGCCAGACTAAGAAGTCACAGTCGCGAGTTCAAATCCTCCTTCTATATCCTGTTAAACCCGAAAAGGGTGAAAAACGGGATTAAAACTCAACTATAACTATTGTATGAGTCAGGGGTATCAAACTCGCGGCCCAGTCAATATGTCACACACAAAGTAAAAATAAAATAAATGTAAATTATAAACGAAACCAGCATATACAAATTATAATATACTTTATTTAAAACTATATAGATCATTTTAAACAATAATTTAACTAAAAATAGTTTTTATTACAGTGTACTATTCAAAATAAAAATGTTTCTCTGAACATTGATTTTTTGCAGCCCACCTAAAGTTAAATATTGTTTATTTGTGCCAAGTTACCTTTGAGTTTGACATCCCTGATTTGAGCAATTAAACCTTTGCTCCATTATGACAAATGTCTAGTCTTTTTGTTACCATTTCTCTATAAATTGACACCTGTCCCCAGAAAGGAAAAACCAGTAAGCTATTACTTGATTATAAAAATGGAGGGGGGGTGTTCAGAGAACAGACCAGCATCCTAGCCTCAGGAGTTAGTTATTGAAGTAGTCCAAGAATAAGGATAAGAAAGAAACAAAAAAATATGTGCATAAATAGATAAATAAATAAGTAATAACAGGTAAATATAATAAAAGTCCATGTGTTAGCGATAAATTGAGCGCAAATAAGTGTAAGTGAGTGCAAGGGGCGCAAATGCGCGCACCAAGTTATGAGGAGCGCTGTGACATCAATGGCTGATGTCACAGCGCTCCTCATAGGAGGACAACAGTGTTAAACAGTGTGCTTGTTATGTGTATGGTGGAGAGTTGTGTTTTATCAGTTGAGTAATATATCGTGTTTTGTCGGAGTTATCCGTTACTGTTTATTTGGACTACCCGTAACACATGTAATTGCTTGTTTTTAATCCCTTAATCAACCATTACGTACTCAAAGCATGAACTCTTTTAGCCTTTGAGTAATTCTTCGGTCTTATATTTCACGATTCAAAATGTTTTTGTTTTTAAGTATGTTGCTTAAAAACAGAGTATATTAAAGTTATATATAATTTATTTACAGAGCATGAAGCCCCGGGCCTGGAGAGGAGGACCATAATCGATACAGTTGATAAAGACGACATCGATGAATCGGAAGAAACTCCAGGCCAGGTGTGTTATTTCATAGTAGGGGGAAACGAAAGAGGTTTCTTTTCTTTGGAACCACTAAAACATGAACTGATCGTAGAACAAGAGCTCGATAGGGAAGAAATTAACGAACACGTTCTTTGGGTGAAAGCCTCAGAAGACTGTCATCACAGTCCTGCAAACGTTACTTTTTTTGATAAAGACGATGACACTTTGGTAAAGGTTATTGTTAAGGTCAACGACATAAATGATCATTCACCAAAATTTGTCAAAAGAGTTTTTACCGGTGGCGTAACAACGAACGCTGGGTTCGGAACTGAGTTTATGCAGGTTAAGGTAAGTGTAAAAGATAAAAAAATAGCACAGCCCAAATAACCCATTCTTTTTATTGGCACTAATTAAAGGGTCACAATTGATTCTAGGCAATTGATAAGGATGAAGGAAAAAATGGTGAAGTCAGGTACTATCAAATAGGATCAACTAAAATGACTCTTACAGAAGGTATGAATGGGAACCAACATAAACCCTTCTTGGTTGATGAAAAAACGGGATCATTATACCTCAATTTTTATCCACAAAAAGGCATGAAAGGGTATTTTGACTTCGTGGTTTTGGCAAATGATACAGATGGACTAGAAGATACAGCTAGAGTTTATATTTATCTTCTCCGTGAGGATCAAAGAGTGCGCTTTGTTCTTAGACAGCATCCTAATGAAGTTCGAGAGAAAGTGGACAGGTTCCGAGATGGTTTGAAGGATATAACGGGAGCTGTTGTAAACGTGGACGAATTTAAAGTTCACGAAAATAAAGATGGTAGTGTGGACAACACAAAAACCGATTTATATCTACATTTCGTAAACCAAAAGGACAATTCAATTATCGACGTGCATGAAGTTCTTCATATTGTTGATCAAAACATTGAGAGATTGGACGGTCTGTTTAAAGATTTCAACGTTTTAGACACTCAGCCGGCGGAAGCGTTAATATCAAATAATGAAAAACTCAGTGGTCGCATTATATGGTTTTTGGGAGCCATTGTCTTCCTGGGATTAATGCAGATCCTTGTATTGGTGGTATGTTTTTCTCAAAGGTCAAAATACAAAAGAGCTATTAAAGCTGCCAATGCGACAGTTTTCGGTTCGGAACAATCTAATGCCAATAGAATTACTGCGGATCTCCCCAATACGAATATGCACAGTGTGGAAGGTTCCAATCCAATTTGGATGAAAGTATACGAAAACGAATGGTATAAAGGGGAGGATTCCTTGAGTCAGACTTCACAACGGGATTCGTTGGATAATAATGCAGTCGTCAGCGAACATCGTAAGGCTTTGAGCAATAACTGTGAGAGAGATTCAAATAATAGCAATACAACATACATTAGGTAACTGTCTATCTTAAATAAATCACCTTTGACTTGGAAAGAAAAGTAGTGATTGGTGTGCAGCACAATACATCCTGTTAATCAGACTTACAGATAAACTTGTACGCGGCCTCGTGTTATTGCTAAGAAAACTTTTTAGTTCATTCCCACTTTATTTTATAATTATGAAACATATGAAACCGCTTTTGTGGTTTGTATGTGTTTGCATATAAAACCCAACGTATTGTATAATCAAGTTGATGAGCATTGTCGTGAACATATAAGTAAATGTAAGAAGCAAGCTACAAAATAAAAACTTTGAATATGTTACACTCATTCTTTCCCAAAAATAAAATCTTGAGGTAGTCTTGTAAATTTCTGATGGTATAAATGACTGACATAGTGGGAAGGATTCACAAAAAGATTATTGGATAGTAATACAGTTCTTAAAGAACATCGATTATTTGAAGAAAAAAGGGCATAAAATTTATTCAAATGTTTTTTGTTTCAGCACCTCTCACATGCTACCGTCAGAGAAAGGAAAAGCCGATAAAGAAAACGATTTAAACATAAGCAACTACCACAAGAACCTATATCAAAGCCTGAACTGCATGGCGAACTCATTACTAGTTTCTAAAAAAATGGAAACCACTGAATTGTGACAAAGAAGAAACAGAACTTGAAAACCATGCTGGAATTTGCAAATTCCTAAAAGTTTCTTAAAATATTTATAATCTCATTACTCTTTAAAAGTTTTATCCTCACATCCCAATTTCATTCACTTTATGTATAAGCTACTATTACCCATCAGCTTTTTCTCTCATCTGGAGTATGATCTGATCCTTTCAGAGCTTAAAATGGTTCTTTCAGATTACTCTAAATACAATTTTTTAAATTACAAGGCCTGACATCTTGATTCATAGGACTTTTCTATTATTTGGAAATCAAAAAAGCCTTCCAAAAAGAAATAAGATTTTCTTAATAATTATGTTAAGTTACACAGCTGCTTAGTTTAAAAGCCTCACATGTAGTCATGTCTTAAAATGAAGGGTGAGGTAGCCCCAAATCATTTGTGACAATATATTCTTGTGTATTTTAAATTCAGTCAGAACTAAATTCAATTCCCCAAATTGTTAACATAACAAACACAAATTCACATATGTGAGTTATCAAATATCCTTTAAGAGGCTTAAAATCCAAATATAAATAAATATTAAAATTTTTATAGACACCTTGTTTATGGATATTTTTTAATTTTGGTCACTTCTTCACAATTAAACTTCTCCAAATCTAGATGTGAGATAACGTAAGCATAATTTCCATAAAAGTGAAATATAAGTAAAACTTTGAACCTGTGTTTGAAAAATCCATTTTCATTGAAGACAATGATGTGATGGAAGAAAGCATCTTGTTACTTTGTACAATACATATATTTTTTATACAATTTTTTTCTAGTTTTAATCACAAAGTATGATTCCTTTGTTGAAGTTTATTTACTTTTGACTATACAAATAGTTTTTCTAATGTTGTGTCAGGAAAATATTAGTACAATTACTTTTACTGGGCTATAGTACAGTATCAATGATACTTTTAACTGAAGTAGGCAAAATTTGAAAACAAGGAAAAAATTCTTTTATCAATCCAAAAATCTGACACAATGTGGTAGATCAATTAATAATAACCCTATATATAAAAAATGCCAAACAAGTATGAAAATTTTCATTTTAGACTTCAGGTGTACTTTTTAACTACTGTAAAGCTTTCTCATTTTAACATGTTAGATGAAATTATTGAAATGTAATTATAAGCTTGATTTGATAAATGTTTATTTATCATCAATGCTTAGAAAAAAATAAAATTATCATTCATAACTCAATTTCACAATATTCCACAATGCAAAAGTTGAAATGAAATTTACAATTTATACTGTGAACTTAAAAAAATAAAGTCAGTTAAAGAATTTTATTTATTATTTTAATTAAATAATGCACTACTAAAACTGAAACACAGGGTTTTTTAAAACATCCAGAAAAAACTAACAATAAGCCTAAATGAGTTGCGAAATGCATTAAGCAGGCCATATGAACCTATTATTGATTTGACATTAGTTGTTTTGTTAATGTTGAGTAAAAATTAATTTCATAAACTTAATTTGCAATACTTTGAGAAATTTCTTGTGGAAGACTACTTTCCATTTTACGTCTTTTTTGGCGAAGTCTCTGCTGCATCTGAGTTTTAAACTCCTTAATTCCTTCAAACTTATTTACAGATGATGGCAGGATCAATTTTTTTTTGGAATCAATTACCCATTTTTCGAAAATTTTGGGTTGATTAAACATGTGAAACATTGCTACAGGAAACAAAACATATAAAAACATCCTGCCAACTTCTAAAGTCCATCCCATGATTTTTTTTCTGAAAAGAGATGCAAACAATATAACCAATTTTGGTTAGGCAACACTGAAAAAACCATAGCTTTTTTAAACATTTACGCATTTCTCGTCTACTGCACTTAGTCTTCTTATCCTTTTTTTCTATGGAATAAGAAGAAAAATAAGAGAGATCATAATTATTAAAACTCACTTAAATGTGTACTTGTGAAGCAGAAAAAAATTTAAACAAGAAATAATGGAGATTTCAAACGAGGCTACGAAAATTTCTAAGTATTTTTGGCTTATTAATTAAAAGCCTTATGCATCAAGCAGAATTTTTAGTTTTTTGTCATTTAGAGGTTTCAAAAATGTTTACTATACTATTAATTACCCTTGTTCTGCGCCTTATAAAACTGAATGTTTTAAATTTTTTCTGCTGCCATTTAGAGAGTTGCGCAGTCAGTCCGTCAGTAAATTGGCGACAAATGATTTTTGCCGCGAAATAATCTATTGGGTTTTTCCTGCGATACTTTTTGTTTTGTTTTGTTTTGTTTTTATATATATAAACATATAATAAATTTTTTAAGTAAAAATGTTAGTGCTAAATTTTATGGAACAAAGGTGACAAATTAGCAATTACTTTAAAAAACAATGTTTATCATTGACAAGATATTCAATTAGGTTTTATTGAGGAGTTTGTGAAAACTTTCTTAATTTTGATTTCCGGTTCATGTCTGCGTTGTTTACACATTTCGGTATGAGAGTTAACATCTGAATAATTGTTAGTTAAGTGCTTTTTACATTATTTTATTTCTTCCTGTGTCGGGCCATGTTGAACGATTGATGAATAAATAAAACGCGAAAAGAAGGATTATTACTGGATTTGACTTGTTGAGGAAAAAGAGTGAGTTGTAATTTTCTTTTAAATATTGCAGGAAAATTGCTTTCGGAATATTTTTTTTTTTCAGTACTGAATTACTTCAATGTGGCAAATTGATTCACTAGCAGCTGCATATTTTTGAATATTTCAAAGTAATATAAATACTGACAACTGCAAAAAAAAATTTATTAAAAAAAAAAACTACGGTAAAATTCACATGTTGTAGCAAACGCAAGTGGTCTAATTGATTTCTTTAGACCAGTGGTTTAAACTGGAATATAGGAGGAAAGCTTCTAAATTTTTGATCGAAATTTTTTCATTGCATTGCTAATAAGAAAACAACAACTTGAATTTGGTTATCTGCATTTGTGGTTGTTCGCTCACACATGTGGTCATAATCAGTACTGAGAAATGGGCTGTATTGAATACATGAATGAATTTATATATACTATATATAGTTACTATATGTATATAGTATATACTCCGGTGGAGACTTTGTTGGACTTAGTCACCATGACTATTAGCCGTGGAAGCATATAGCTACCCCGGTCCCGGTAGCATAATAGAGAGTAGGAAGTTTGAAGAATTGAAGACCGAGGTGTTCAAGAATGTAAGGTCGATGGGTCGATTTGAAAGATGAGAAAGGAGACACTAAATGTTTTTTTTTCTTTTTTTCCTTTTTCTCTCCTTTACTTCTGTCAGTATCGGTAAGAAGGTAATCAGAAGACATAGTTGAAGACCTTCTCAATCACGCACGGTACTTCTTAGGTATTGAATCAGGTCGGGGTCGGCACTATTGGTAAGTCTTTATAAGTGTATTCGTCTGGGATCACAATACCTTTCTGTCTTAGGGACTGGAGAAGGACGAATGGGCGAAGTTTGTCCCAGCACCGAACAGCGTGGTTTACGTCGTCGTCAGCCCATCAGTATAAGGGGCATGTCGGAGGGTCAATAAGTTGAAAGCTGTATACTGTAGCTTGGCACGAAAACGTCCATTCCTAGACCATATTTGGGACAGGTTATAGTCAAGGGGAAGGTGTCGCATCTCCAGACGAGTCACCTCACGGGCTCCCTCAGTTTCCTTCCTATTCTGCCACGGCCTGAGTATACGTTCCCATGCTTGGTGGCGTCTGGGGTGTAGTCTGATCAGTTCGTACAGGCCCTCTGTTCCCTCTAAATCAGGGGTGAGCTACCTTTTTAATCAACGAGCCAATTTAAATTTTAACATTTTTTTGGCGGGATGCACATAAAGTAGAAAGTAGAATACAAGGGGCGTACAAAGTTGTAGGAAAACTTAATTTTCAATATAAAAAAAAAATCTAATAATACCTTTTTGGCAATAATATTATACTCACACCTTTCAAGAAACACAAGAATTTCCAAAATTGCTAGTTAACAGCTTACCAGTCAGACTGATTGTTTGACAAAAAGCAAACACTAACAAGTACAGACCTGCCGCGTTCGTATTACATTTTTGAACAAGTCGCCGGCAAGTGAGTAACTTGTCACAAAAATTATTTCGGTTTAGTATGTACTACTAACATTTTATTAGAATTAATCTTGTAACAAATATAATGTTGGGAGAAAGTCGATAAAATAAATTCAATTTTAGAAATGCTTGGCGGGCCGCAAAAACATGTTTACTAGATGTTAACCGGAGGAATACCTGCAATGACGCACAGTGCAGTGTTTGACATTATGCGAAAACACCTGGTCATAGTCAATAAGGCTGCCCGTTGAAGTGTCAATTTTATGAATTTAAGTCAAAGGCCTTCCGCCCTTGCCGGCAGGATGTATGTTAGGATATTCAGGAAACAAATTTTAAATATTAATTTGACTTGAAGTTCAAGGACTAAGGGAAAAGTTTTAATTAAGTTAATGATTAATTCGAATTAAACAAGTCTCACTATTTTCACCAACCGAGCCTAAATAGAAACCTCAAGCACTGTCAGGACATCTAGAAGTTGTTTTTTAAACTATAAAGTAAAATCACTAAAACTGTTAATAGGATTTCTCGTTTGAAGATGTCACCTTTCAATGCGATTCCACCAAATTCGTTTATTTTATCAATGAAGAAAGAGCAAAATAAAATTAAAATCAGCATAGTATTAAAATTTTAAATTTGAACGTTTTTAATTGCTTATAGATTGTGTTAGTCATAGATAATTGTAGAAAATTTTAATTTTCCAAAACTTCCAAATTTTATTCGAAAAACAACCAATATGAAATCTAATATACTTTTTTGGCTATCAACTTACAGTATGTCATTTCATTACCTATCTGCATTTTTAAATTCTGCCTTAAAAAAGATATACCGGAAAGTTATGTACTGATAATGTTACATTAAATAATACTCACCTTTAATTCACCTTCTGTATTTCATAAGCTTTTTCGTTTTGATCTTTTCATCTTATTTTTTATTAGTAGTGGTTTTAATCCCGTTTTTCATCCCTTTTTGGGTATAACAAGATGCGAGAGGAGGATTCTAACTCGTAGATCGTAACGTCCAAGTCAGGAGCTTTAACCACTACACTACCCCGTCTTATTTCATATTCATGAAAGTTTTGCCAACATTCCATACCATATATATATATATAGAGAGAGAGAGAGATTTTGACCGAAGCCTGTAAAGATTTTTAAAAAACCATTAATTTCTTGCTATTACCCAATTTTAAATGTTATTAAATCTCGCACTTACTATTGATGATTGTTTTAGACTTTCCTTAGAATTTGTCCCTATAACTAATATCACTGAGTCAGTAAATTCAACAATACGCTCAAGCAATAGTGCTCTCTTTTACCGCTGCTCAAAAAAAAAAAATCCAGTTTACGGGAAATTTTACTTCGCTTTATTAGGTTAATGTAATTAAATACTTCGTTGAAAATAAATTTAAAAAATTTTTTTCTCACATTCGTATACCTCTTCAATTAAACTATTAAACTAGCATTTATGAAGATATAAAGTATCTCATCTCTTATTTTTAAACCTTGAGTAGTAGGTATATGAGTCCAAAGAACTTCTCTACTTTGAGATAGTACAACAGAGGACTGTTGGATTTGCTTATCAAACAAAAATATTTTCAGTTCCTAGAACAACCGATAGATAATCTTTTGATAGGAGATAAAAACTATCAAGAAATGGAGAGAATCATTGATACCTGAAGAACGAAACATATCATGTATAAAAAAAAATTTTCCATCTTGGTTTTCTTTGGACTCACATTGTGTTTCAGTTTCCAAGCACAGTTTCCATTAGGAAATGGGACCAAACCTCGAACTAGAGTCAACAGTTTTTCGGATTTTCCGAGTTGATTCTTCATGATTTTCCGTTTCTATAACAATTTAAAAATTAATCCAAGTATCAAAATTTCTAATTTATTCTAAGAGAAGTATTGAGGGTATTTATGATTTTGGTCTAGATTAATATATACTAAGATATAAAAGGACTTGAATATGAATTGCTTGTTGTGAGAAAAAATCGTTATCGTTAAAAAGAAATGCGAATCTTGAACTGTTCCAGTCTCAATGAATAATTAAACAAAGGAGGAATGGTTTATTAATATTTTAGGAGCATTTATAGCGCCGAGTAAAATTTAGGGGAATGGTAACCCTAAATTAAAAAGTGCAGGCGTTTCTTTACAGCTACCGATATAGTGTAGTTTGTGAACGGACAATTTTAAAACAAGCCACATCTTTATCGATAATTTGTGATTGTTGAAAAACGGTCCTTAACGGTTCATATTTAAATATTCAGTATATCGATCCTATCGTCAAGTTAGCGTGAAAATATTTTATTACGACTTTTAAATGCCGCGTACCCATTTGGGAACTTCTTATCAAAGGCCTTCTTAATTTTTAAAATGAGTGCAGGATAACTGTTTCTTAACAGTGGTTTTAATCCCGTTTTTCACCCTTTTTTGCGTATAATAGGGTACAGGAAGAAGATTTGAACTCACGATAGTAACGTTCAAGTCAGGAACTTGAACCACTACACTACGCTTAACTATTTTTTTAAAAGTTATTTGACCTCATATTATAGATTTTTAAGCTACTGTACGTCAAAAGTACAATTCAAAAAGTTTCCCTTTCCTCTGCACCCCATTAAACACTCCTAAATAAATGGGATTGGTCATTCTTGTCCACTTGTATTTGTAAGCACTTCGGACATTTTTCATAAATGGTCGAATATCGTCAGAGACTATATAAAATGTATTTAAATATCAACTTCTACAATCTCTAATTTGAGATGATACTGTCCGCTGAATAACATTGGTAAATCGGAAACACGTTTAAACTCTGCAAGTGTTCTATGAAGATGCAACTTGTAGGTAAATTTTTTGATTTCGGTTTATTCGATAAGAAAAATAGTTACGATGCTTCTGAGACGCAAAAGGTAGTGAAAAATTTGAAAGTTGAAGGGAACGTCTTTTTTTGTAAAAATTCTTAAAGATCACGTCTGTATAGAAATGTGGACGTGGCCACCCGAGTCGCTTCGAGTCGAGGCGTTTCCATTTGGAATTGTTGATTGTTGTTGTTATTGCACTAAAAGTTCGAATTTTCGTGCGTAACGATCACAAAAGGCGTCTGACCGCGACGAATGACATGTCGTCTTCTAGAATATCGGCGAAAAATATTTGGGTTGTTGGAAATGTTCCTTTGGCTGAAAACTCATTAATTTTTACTCGTTTTTTGTTCCCCCTGAATGCATTTGCAAATTGATATTTTGATTGTTTGAATGTGACAAGACACATCGTTCATTAAAATTTTGATTCTTGTTTCCATTTTTTTTCTGAAAAAAATGGGATATAAGCTTGTGTAAGACAATGACCGAATGATCTGGTTTGAGAATCTGAAAGAACCTTTAAGCAGAAGATCTTTTTCTTTGAAAATGGAGGTGTTCTCCGAAATCGTCTTCAATCATTCTTTTTATTCTGAATTTAGCGTTCCTCTGGCACACAATGTAATATGCTCATTAGTTTCTTACAGAGAATATTTCCCAATAATCAGGTTTTAAAGGTGGTGCGCTCAGAAACTTGTTCGCTTAGTGTTGTGAGGAATCGGTTCAACTAAAATTTAAAAAAAAACTTTAACCGCTCTCTCTACTTTGCAACCACTCTTTAACTCCAGTTTCTAGAATCTTTCGAAGAGATATATGTGAGAAACAAAATATGTTTAGTATTTTTAATACAATAAAGTATACAGTACACTCCTTACAGAGTGAGAGTTTTTTTTTAATTATATATATTGTCATATTTAAATTTCTAACAGGACTCGCAGGATATTTACAATCATTCAAATGAAACACAGAAAATTGTGGGAGAAGAACATTAAACAGTAATGGTTTAAAAATTCTCAAATAAATGGATTTCTCAAACGAAAAACAGGAAAAAATGGAAGGGAGACTGGGGAGAAGAGAAGAGAAGAGTCTGGAGAAACCAGACGAACGTATCGATCCAGACAGCCCCGACCTACCCCACCTTTTCCCACTGGCTTACTGCAAAGCGTCCCAGCGCACCGAATCTCCACCCACATTCCTGCGTTCGATTGCAGAAAAATTCAACTCTTTCCTTTATTTGCTGCATTCAAGAGCTCTGGCATTTTCGCTAAATTTACTAAGAGGAAATTTTAGTTTGAATAGGCCAAACGTTTCGATCTAGTCTTTTCGTATTTTTTGTACTTAAACCAAAATATTGTAGCTTGCACAGTCGACCCAAAGAGGTTTGTTTACGCTAGAACGATAAGCCTTTTTGAAGCTTTCCATTGCATTTCCTCTTTTGCTGATTTTTCTTGCAGGGAGCTCTCTAGATTCGTAAATTGTTGGTTTTATTTTATTTTTTGACACTTCACATACTGTCATGACCTGTCACATAATGCTACTTTCGAATTTTTCCCACATACACCTTTGCGTCATTTATTCTTGTCAAACCAAATTTGACTCTTCCTCTGGGAATATTTTAAAATATTACTCGGGAAATTGCGTCCCATTCTTTCTCCCTTTAATTTTTCCTTTCTTTCTCTTTGCCTTTCCCTCTGTTTTCTCTCTATTTAAATAATAAAACTTCAAAGTGGAGAAAATTTGAATTGCGATTTTGAAGTCATAATTGAAGATTTGTGACCTGCCATAATATGTAAGAGAAAAGGTCTTCTACAGTAAAGTTGATAAAAAGGAGTGAATGAGAGAGAAGAATATACACCATTTTTAATGCATTAAGTGCACTTCAAAAGCTTTCAACTTTTTTTGTTTCCTGTTTAGTTTAGTTTTCCAACCCGTCGCCAGTCCGTTGAAAATTTAACGCTTCGTCTCATTTATACACGGTTTGCTCAAAATTTATTTCTTCTTAGTTCAGATAACTTCCGATTTTTAAAAATTGAATCCCTGCCCTTGCCTACATGTTTGTTTTACATGATGATGTTTTCATTTGATCCCTAAAACGGGCAATAAAGTAAAAATTCTTTTAAGGGTTTATTCAAGAATTTGAAGTGCAAACTGCAGCTTCTCACCATTTGAAACATAAAGATAGTCACAAGTCGTTCAAGGTCATGTTCAGAATCAATTAAAATGGTAATGAGGATCATTAACGGGTGACTGCATGTGCGTAGAAAATCAAAGAGTTATATGGTAAATGGCGTTGTCGGTGTAATGTCAGTGGTCTGAAACATTGCTGAATATGATGCAAACGCACGCGTTTCAGCGCCGACGCGGATTCCGGTGGATATTACATTCTGTCTGCCGTAAAAAATCAAAATTGGCTTCGGTTCTGGAAGCTGCCTCACTCATTAATTTTTTTTATCTCAAACAAAATACTTTTTTTTTTTGGAAAATTTTCAATCAAGAATACTTTTAAACTTCAACCAGTAATAACCCTCCTTGTGAGATTATCAAGTTCTTGTGGCATAGGGTGGATCTGCAACATATGAAAAGAGCAAAGTAATATAAATGAAGTCACGTAATTCTGTATGTTTGTATTTATACTTTTATTTTTATTTGCTCAAAGACGTATTCTTTACAGTGTAGGATTCACGTGCTTAAATCTTTATATACAGTAAATTATGACCGAGAAAACATTTAATTTAAGACAAAGCGCATCGAGATCACTTTATGTCTTATAAAGTTAAATTTTCGAGGGTTCAAAATAAAGAAAATGGGTAGAAAATAAAAATTAAAAACTCAATTCCCCTTTTGCTGACTCTCCTGCAAGATGCAGTATAAAACATGCCTCAGGCT
>JADMLL010000009.1:14115052-14278357 GCA_016920875.1 Columbicola columbae | reverse complement strand
TTAAATAAGTCTCACTATTTTCACCAACCGAGCTAAATAGAAACCTCAAGCACTGTCAGGACATCTAGAAGTTGTTTTTAAACTATAAAGTAAAATCACTAAAACTGTTAATTTTCTCGTTTGAAGATGTCACCTTTCAATGCGATTCCACCAAATTATTTTATCAATGAAGAAAGAGCAAAATAAAATTAAAATCAGCATAGTATTAAAATTTTAAATTTGAACGTTTTAATTGCTTATAGATTGTGTTAGTCATAGATAATTGTAGAAAATTTTAATTTTCCAAAACTTCCAAATTTTATTCGAAAAACAACCAATATGAAATCTAATATACTTTTTGGCTATCAACTTACAGTATGTCATTTCATTACCTATCTGCATTTTAAATTCTGCCTTAAAAAGATATACCGGAAAGTTATGTACTGATAATGTTACATTAATACTACCTTTAATTCACCTTCTGTATTTCATAAGCTTTTTCGTTTTGATCTT
This sequence comes from Columbicola columbae, assembly GCA_016920875.1. NCBI lineage: Eukaryota > Metazoa > Arthropoda > Insecta > Psocodea > Philopteridae > Columbicola > Columbicola columbae. Next base: position 14,277,865 of record JADMLL010000009.1, on the reverse strand, counting down.
TTCATCTTATTTTTTATTAGTAGTGGTTTTAATCCCGTTTTTCATCCCTTTTTGGGTATAACAAGATGCGAGAGGAGGATTCTAACTCGTAGATCGTAACGTCCAAGTCAGGAGCTTTAACCACTACACTACCCCGTCTTATTTCATATTCATGAAAGTTTTGCCAACATTCCATACCATATATATATATATAGAGAGAGAGAGATTTTGACCGAAGCCTGTAAAGATTTTTAAAAAACCATTAATTTCTTGCTATTACCCAATTTTAAATGTTATTAAATCTCGCACTTACTATTGATGATTGTTTTAGACTTTCCTTAGAATTTGTCCTATAACTAATATCACTGAGTCAGTAAATTCAACAATACGCTCAAGCAATAGTGCTCTCTTTTACCGCTGCTCAAAAATCCAGTTTACGGAAATTTTACTTCGCTTTATTAGGTTAATGTAATTAAATACTTCGTTGAAAATAAATTTAAAAAATTTTTTTCTCACATTCGTATACCTCTTCAATTAAACTATTAAACTAGCATTTATGAAGATATAAAGTATCTCATCTCTTATTTTTAAACCTTGAGTAGTAGGTATGAGTCCAAAGAACTTCTCTACTTTGAGATAGTACAACAGAGGACTGTTGGATTTGCTTATCAAACAAAAATATTTTCAGTTCCTAGAACAACTGATAGATAATCTTTTGATAGAGATAAAAACTATCAAGAAATGGAGAGAATCATTGATACCTGAAGAACGAAACATATCATGTATAAAAAAATTTTCCATCTTGGTTTTCTTTGGACTCACATTGTGTTTCAGTTTCCAAGCACAGTTTCCATTAGGAAATGGGACCAAACCTCGAACTAGAGTCAACAGTTTTCGGATTTTCCGAGTTGATTCTTCATGATTTTCCGTTTCTATAACAATTTAAAAATTAATCCAAGTATCAAAATTTCTAATTTATTCTAAGAGAAGTATTGAGGGTATTTATGATTTTGGTCTAGATTAATATATACTAAGATATAAAAGGACTTGAATATGAATTGCTTGTTGTGAGAAAAATCGTTATCGTTAAAAGAAATGCGAATCTTGAACTGTTCCAGTCTCAATGAATAATTAAACAAAGGAGGAATGGTTTATTAATATTTTAGGAGCATTTATAGCGCCGAGTAAAGGGGAATGGTAACCTAAATTAAAAAGTGCAGGCGTTTCTTTACAGCTACCGATATAGTGTAGTTTGTGAACGGACAATTTTAAAACAAGCCACATCTTTATCGATAATTTGTGATTGTTGAAAAACGGTCCTTAACGGTTCATATTTAAATATTCAGTATATCGATCCTATCGTCAAGTTAGCGTGAAAATATTTTATTACGACTTTTAAATGCCGCGTACCCATTTGGGAACTTCTTATCAAAGGCCTTCTTAATTTTTAAAATGAGTGCAGGATAACTGTTTCTTAACAGTGGTTTTAATCCCGTTTTTCACCCTTTTTTGCGTATAATAGGGTACAGGAAGAAGATTTGAACTCACGATAGTAACGTTCAAGTCAGGAACTTGAACCACTACACTACGCTTAACTATTTTTTTAAAAGTTATTTGACCTCATATTATAGATTTTTAAGCTACTGTACGTCAAAAGTACAATTCAAAAAGTTTCCCTTTCCTCTGCACCCCATTAAACACTCCTAAATAAATGGGATTGGTCATTCTTGTCCACTTGTATTTGTAAGCACTTCGGACATTTTTCATAAATGGTCGAATATCGTCAGAGACTATATAAAATGTATTTAAATATCAACTTCTACAATCTCTAATTTGAGATGATACTGTCCGCTGAATAACATTGGTAAATCGGAAACACGTTTAAACTCTGCAAGTGTTCTATGAAGATGCAACTTGTAGGTAAATTTTTTGATTTCGGTTTATTCGATAAGAAAAATAGTTACGATGCTTCTGAGACGCAAAAGGTAGTGAAAAATTTGAAAGTTGAAGGGAACGTCTTTTTTTGTAAAAATTCTTAAAGATCACGTCTGTATAGAAATGTGGACGTGGCCACCCGAGTCGCTTCGAGTCGAGGCGTTTCCATTTGGAATTGTTGATTGTTGTTATTGCACTAAAAGTTCGAATTTTCGTGCGTAACGATCACAAAGGCGTCTGACCGCGACGAATGACATGTCGTCTTCTAGAATATCGGCGAAAAATATTTGGGTTGTTGGAAATGTTCCTTTGGCTGAAAACTCATTAATTTTTACTCGTTTTTTGTTCCCCCTGAATGCATTTGCAAATTGATATTTTGATTGTTTGAATGTGACAAGACACATCGTTCATTAAAATTTTGATTCTTGTTTCCATTTTTTTTCTGAAAAAAATGGGATATAAGCTTGTGTAAGACAATGACCGAATGATCTGGTTTGAGAATCTGAAAGAACCTTTAAGCAGAAGATCTTTTTCTTTGAAAATGGAGGTGTTCTCCGAAATCGTCTTCAATCATTCTTTTTATTCTGAATTTAGCGTTCCTCTGGCACACAATGTAATATGCTCATTAGTTTCTTACAGAGAATATTTCCCAATAATCAGGTTTTAAAGGTGGTGCGCTCAGAAACTTGTTCGCTTAGTGTTGTGAGGAATCGGTTCAACTAAAATTTAAAAAAACTTTAACCGCTCTCTCTACTTTGCAACCACTCTTTAACTCCAGTTTCTAGAATCTTTCGAAGAGATATATGTGAGAAACAAAATATGTTTAGTATTTTTAATACAATAAAGTATACAGTACACTCCTTACAGAGTGAGAGTTTTTTTAATTATATATATTGTCATATTTAAATTTCTAACAGGACTCGCAGGATATTTACAATCATTCAAATGAAACACAGAAAATTGTGGGAGAAGAACATTAAACAGTAATGGTTTAAAAATTCTCAAATAAATGGATTTCTCAAACGAAAAACAGGAAAAAATGGAAGGGAGACTGGGGAGAAGAGAAGAGAAGAGTCTGGAGAAACCAGACGAACGTATCGATCCAGACAGCCCCGACCTACCCCACCTTTTCCCACTGGCTTACTGCAAAGCGTCCCAGCGCACCGAATCTCCACCCACATTCCTGCGTTCGATTGCAGAAAAATTCAACTCTTTCCTTTATTTGCTGCATTCAAGAGCTCTGGCATTTTCGCTAAATTTACTAAGAGGAAATTTTAGTTTGAATAGGCCAAACGTTTCGATCTAGTCTTTTCGTATTTTTTGTACTTAAACCAAAATATTGTAGCTTGCACAGTCGACCCAAAGAGGTTTGTTTACGCTAGAACGATAAGCCTTTTTGAAGCTTTCCATTGCATTTCCTCTTTTGCTGATTTTTCTTGCAGGGAGCTCTCTAGATTCGTAAATTGTTGGTTTTATTTTATTTTTTGACACTTCACATACTGTCATGACCTGTCACATAATGCTACTTTCGAATTTTTCCCACATACACCTTTGCGTCATTTATTCTTGTCAAACCAAATTTGACTCTTCCTCTGGGAATATTTTAAAATATTACTCGGGAAATTGCGTCCCATTCTTTCTCCCTTTAATTTTTCCTTTCTTTCTCTTTGCCTTTCCCTCTGTTTTTCTCTCTATTTAAATAATAAAACTTCAAAGTGGAGAAAATTTGAATTGCGATTTTGAAGTCATAATTGAAGATTTGTGACCTGCCATAATATGTAAGAGAAAGAAAAGGTCTTCTACAGTAAAGTTGATAAAAAAGGAGTGAATGAGGAGAGAAGAATATACACCATTTTTAATGCATTAAGTGCACTTCAAAAGCTTTCAACTTTTTTTGTTTCCTGTTTAGTTTAGTTTTCCAACCCGTCGCCAGTCCGTTGAAAATTTAACGCTTCGTCTCATTTATACACGGTTTGCTCAAAATTTATTTCTTCTTAGTTCAGATAACTTCCGATTTTTAAAAATTGAATCCCTGCCCTTGCCTACATGTTTGTTTTACATGATGATGTTTTCATTTGATCCCTAAAACGGGCAATAAAGTAAAAATTCTTTTAAGGGTTTATTCAAGAATTTGAAGTGCAAACTGCAGCTTCTCACCATTTGAAACATAAAGATAGTCACAAGTCGTTCAAGGTCATGTTCAGAATCAATTAAAATGGTAATGAGGATCATTAACGGGTGACTGCATGTGCGTAGAAAATCAAAGAGTTATATGGTAAATGGCGTTGTCGGTGTAATGTCAGTGGTCTGAAACATTGCTGAATATGATGCAAACGCACGCGTTTCAGCGCCGACGCGGATTCCGGTGGATATTACATTCTGTCTGCCGTAAAAAATCAAAATTGGCTTCGGTTCTGGAAGCTGCCTCACTCATTAATTTTTTTTATCTCAAACAAAATACTTTTTGTTTTTGAAAAATTTTCAATCAAGAATACTTTTAAACTTCAACCAGTAATAACCCTCCTTGTGAGATTATCAAGTTCTTGTGGCATAGGGTGGATCTGCAACATATGAAAAGAGCAAAGTAATATAAATGAAGTCACGTAATTCTGTATGTTTGTATTTATACTTTTATTTTTATTTGCTCAAAGACGTATTCTTTACAGTGTAGGATTCACGTGCTTAAATCTTTATATACAGTAAATTATGACCGAGAAAACATTTAATTTAAGACAAAGCGCATCGAGATCACTTTATGTCTTATAAAGTTAAATTTTCGAGGGTTCAAAATAAAGAAAATGGGTAGAAAATAAAAATTAAAAACTCAATTCCCCTTTTGCTGACTCTCCTGCAAGATGCAGTATAAAACATGCCTCAGGCTAATATTATTTGAAAAACTTTTTGAGAGTTAGGGAAATTATTTGATTATTTTTTATTTTTAAGAACGGTATTCTTATTTAGAAATTGGAATTTTTTCTTTTAGAATTTTTATTTGGAAACTGGAGAAAATGATCGCGAAGTCTTGTAAGGTTCCTTGTCTGGGTCAGTGGTACAAAATGGAAAATTAGAAGAGTTCAGGTAAAGATGAAAAAGCAAACAAATAAGAGTAAAAATAGTCACTTTAAAGCAGGGAATTTTTCCTTTTTGTGAAAAATGGGTAGAATAAATACATACATTTTTTAAACTCCCTTACGAAGTTTTATATCGGTAAAAGATGACGTCTCCATGTCTAGTCATTTTTATAGATTTCAAAATGCAAGACATTTTCCTCTCAAACTTCAAAATTCACCTTCCTTTTATTTGACCTTAATAAACAGCATCTCATAGCCTCAATGTAAATTTTTTTCATTATCGAAAAATTAACTATAATAGAATTTTATTTACTATGTGTTAACTATGATTAAAAAAAATTAAATAATATATAAAACTAAATATAATTACTCTTATTACTTTTTCTAAAAGGATTTCAAACAAGAGTGGGGTTTCACCAAGAGATTTCAGTAGGAACAACAAGGATTTCACCAAATTTTATAATGAAAACCATAGGCTAAAAAAATATATTTATAAACGGAAAAAATTAGGTGCAAGTCACAACAATGATGAATTCAGTATTTTACGCTAACATTCGTATCCTGATTTTTCTCATTGAAATTTAAAAATTTCTCTTTTGACAAGTTATTAATAGAATTCACGAAGTCAAATTAGAAATATTGGAAGTATTTACATAAGTTTGATTAACCATAAATTTACTTTGTCAAAGGTCAACAAAATGCATGTTGGTAATATCGATGCATTGTATCGCTAAATTTTGCTGATTGACAACGAAAAATCATGAAGAATCAACTCGGAAAATCCGAAAACTGTTGACTCTAGTTCGAGGTTTGGTCCCATTTCCTAATGGAAACTGTGCTTGGAAACTGAAACACAATGTGAGTCCAAAGAAAACCAAGATGGAAAATTTTTTTATACATGATATGTTTCGTTCTTCAGGTATCAATGATTCTCTCCATTTCTTGATAGTTTTTATCTCCTATCAAAAGATTATCTATCGGTTGTTCTAGGAACTGAAAATATTTTTGTTTGATAAGCAAATCCAACAGTCCTCTGTTGTACTATCTCAAAGTAGAGAAGTTCTTTGGACTCTGTTTGACTCTGGAATTTAAAGTTCATAATTCTATGAAATTTCCTAGGTTTCCTTTCCAATTTGAAATTTCTGGGTTGCCTTTGGATACTAATTTAACAAGATTTCGTTAATTTCGTCCAAGAGCAGTAGGCCTGTCGTGTAGTGGTTGGAGTGCTTCACTGTGGAAGTTATAGTCATGAGTTCGAATCCTCCTCCCGCATCCTATTATTCCCAGGGGTGAAAAACTGGATTAAATCTGAATATTTATTTATTTATTCTATTCTGTCCCATTCCATTCCATCAAAGACACGACTTTCAGATAAAAAAATCAGTATATATATATATTTTCTAGAGACTTCGAAATTGTCTAGTCTTGAAATTAAGACAATAAAATAATTTCAACTATTACGATTTCCTAAGATTATAGGCTCAAAAATTTTGGGTCATGATACATCAGGGAAGGGAATTAAGGATCAGTGGGATTGTTTGAAAAGTTCTGAGAGATTTTTAATCGAAATTTAAAAGCAACATTTTTATTGGTTATTAAATTTCCATTCAAGTATTGGGGTGTCCCATAGATTTCTTCCTTTTTGTACAATACCTGACTTATATTTACGTAGCCCACTTATATTTACTTAAAGAAGTAAGTTGCAGGGCCTACCTCACGCTCTGGAACTCTAAAAATTCCTTTAGAACACTTTCGGTTTTTTATTTGTAATATTTATTATTATTATTTTTTTTTTTCATGGTGGTAATAGGGGCACCTTCTAAACGCATCTGGGAAGGTTGCCCAGATAGTGTAGGATTTTTACCCACTAAACCCCCACCACCTCTTTTAGTGAGGTTAAAAGACGGGAGGAAAGTCCGGCCTCTCCTGGCCAGGCATACGGACAAGAGACAGAAAAATGGAAAATAGAGAGTGAAAGGTAGACAGTGGAGAGAAGAGAAATATTTTTTAATTATTTAAAAGCTTCTATATGCTACACTTTCGACAGTACATTTCGTGTTATTTAACTTGCGTTTAATATTTTTAACAGCAGTGTTGTAGTGTGTACCAGTTATTCTTTCAACCTATACTGTTTCTTTAGTTTTACGAGTTCGAGTGTAGAATTATAGACAAGGTTGGTTAGTCGGGAATGACTTTTGGTCCTGTATTCTTACTTCTTTTTTCTTGAATTCAATATTATTTGTCCATCTGTAAATTTTATAACTTTTTTCTAAGTTATTAAATTTATTCTAAAAAATGCAAAATTCGACGAAAGTTATAAATATACACTTATTGACGGAAACTTACCTATTTGATGGGTTTATTATAAAAAAGGTGCAATGATCACTGATTTTTCCATTGAGAGGACAGTAAAAACACTCGGAAAAACGCACCAAACGTTTCGCCAAGTACAATCTTTACTAGTAAAATTGAACTGTAATAACCCCGTGAAACAAGCGTTTTCATCAATTTGGATAACTGTTGCAAATGATTAAATATAATACATTATAAGATTTATATTCTTCATAAATACTTTTATTAGATATTTGCACAAGTTATTTAGCTTTTTCGATTTGACTAAAGCGTTTTTCTGTCTTCTGTTTATTTGTTCTGTTTTGTTTCTTTTTTAAACATTTTAAGGTACAGCGTTGACTCTGATCTGTTATTTGTATATTTATTTAGTTTTTTCATTGATAAAATTGCCCTGTTTATGACCTGGTTTTGATTCTTTTTATTCTAAGGATTCCCTTGAACTTATTACACTTTCAATATTTTTAAATAAAATTGGGTTGGAATGAATTATCTATTGCCTTTATTTAGCACTGATGGAGCCCGCTTTTAAACAAAAAAGTTAAAAATGACAATACTCTTTACAGACACGTTTGCACATAGATACCGTCTAAAAAAAAGCTTGACCTTATGAAAAATATGATTGATTTTTATTGTTTTCTTTCTCAAAATTTACAATCGATGGTTTTTACAATGTCATCTATTGTGGGTTATTCTCTCTATCAATATTTACTTTGGTAGTGTATCAATAACGCCCATGGCTTTGAAAGTGTTTAAAATTAATAGATGCTTTCATAAATAGTTGATACTGGAATGAGGTAATAAAACAACACACAAATCCGGAAAGAAAAATTAATTTATTAATAAATTAATTAAATCTGAATCTGAATTTTGCACTCACTGATAAACGTTGGCCGATGTACTCGACTCGCCGGCTTAATTGATTCTCATAATTTCCTGAATTGTACTGCCTTTGAGGTTGTTTTTATGGCATCGATGAGGGTTGTCTTTTTCCTTGCACCCCAGCAACACATGTGCCTGTAGGTCATAAATATCATAGATTATCATCATGTATTGTGTCTGTCCTGATTTCGACAATAGGCTTTTTCCGGATTTTTAGTATCTTTACGCGATATCGATCGTAGGTTTTTCCATCGAAAGCAAATGTCAAAAAGAATTGCCTTCGCCTTTCACAGTTGTTTTCCTGAGATCTCGACTGTCACCTCTCTTAAGAAATAGCGTTTTTAAGAGACCATCACGGACGATTTATATTCGGACGAACATATTGGTCGCCACAGTTCAAATGTTTTTTATATAAAGAAAACTCACCCTGCTATCCTCTCACGGACTTTTCTTCAAATAACTAAAAAGCATAGAATATTGATATTGAGCTTTTTATCAGTTTTGAGAAGGGTATAAAACCAACCTCAAAAAAATCTTTTTAATCGTATTCCAAACGCGTATGAAACATTCTCTTTAATTATAAGAGTATAAGTATAAATGCTCTCAGTGGCTTTCGAATGTGAGCGTATTCAAATCCGATCTCTGACAATCAGAATTAATTTTTCTGTTTTTGAGAATGAATTAATTTTTTTTAATTGACAGTATGCATTTGAAGTCTCATGCATTTGGAGAAAATTTTTAACAAATTATTCGCAATATATCATCATGCGCATCTCGCAAAGCGTTTTTCTACTCAATTAGTGTTGTTAGAGTGCCAGTCAGAATTAATTTTGAATTACATATTTTTTTGTTCCTCTTAATGATTACTGGCTCAGTAAATTTTTAAAAAAATATCAGTGTAAACTTTGGTTTTTGTTTTTTTGTTTTTTTTGGACAAGGTTTTCCTCTGTTTGTTTTGTCTCTCACACTCATGTGATTTGACACAATTTATTTTGTAAATCATCACTGAATTTTTAGTGAATACCTTTTAGGCAAATGTGAATGAGTCCTTTTTTACTCATTATTAAAATTACATGTTGAAAATTTTTAAAGACGTATTATATTCAGTGTTAGCCTACAGATAACTTATAATGTGCCTTTTTAATCAGGCCAACTTAGGACCACGTTACTTCCAACCACTTCTTTTTTTCTGGTGTTTTCTTGACTTTCTCTAATTGAAAACAATATTGCTAAAAACAGCAACAGAAATGCAAGCTGAAATGGTTTGTTTTTAATGCTGCTAATAATTTTTAATTTTAAGGGTTTTCCATTAGAATTTTTTTCCAAGATTGTCAAAGCTTTTTTTAAAGCACCTGAAGGGAAGCATGAAAGTCAGTACTTAATTGTGATATTAAAGTATCGAACGAAATTCTACAAAACTGTGGTTTAACACGCATTTATTTTTGATTTTTTAGACGTCTTTTTAGTAAAACATTCATTAATAAATTTCTAATATCATATATTCCTTAACATGGCGACCGTACTGGAAAGTCGTATTTTACAGTAGGCAAATTTTTATTGTGAATTACAAACAGTATATTACCTTTTTTTTTAATCAATTCTAAGTCAAACTCACTAACTCAGCTGTATAGAGTATCTCTTTGAGGAAACATGGGATTGAAATACTCTCTATAAATTTTATTTCAATTATGTCCGCCGGTATAAAAACAGCCCCGTGATGTCGTAGTGGAGTGACCCACAAGTGGGCATGCGGTCCTCAACGTGTTAAAATAACAAGGAAATGCCAGTTAGTGATTATTGCTATGAGAAGTAGGGTGATCGGTGATGATATCTAACGGGCTTTTCTGCCCAGTCGCTGCCTTTTATCATTTTCAAATTTTTTAATTTCTCTTCCTCCGCCTTCCGTTACAATTCATTTATATGGTTAATTACAGTGGGTTTTCAAAGCTGTGCAACAAATATCTATAATAACAGAAGGTCTTTTTTTCCTTTTTGGTAGTAGGGAAGTAAAACCTATTGAAATTTAGGATTTTTTAAGTCTTATAAAATGTGAAGATTTGAAAAAAGTCCTTGAAAATCGATTGACTAAACAATTTTTAATGAAAGATTGCGTGCCAAATTAGGGAAATATGAACGCAAGGTCGATCACGGGCCGTTTTTTTATTTGTATTTTTTCTCCAAGCGATGAGACTCTGGGTTGATAAAACGAATTTGACATGGTCGAATTGAAAATGTCGGGTCCGTTGATCCGCCCCAGGGGTCTTAATGTCCCAACAAGTAGCATAACCAATAGATTCGACATCCTTAAAGTGGATGTTTTTGCAGCTTCCATTGGCTGTGGTTATTATGTTAAATGGATATTGGAAACTCGTTGATGAACAAAATGCCTTGAATTAAGTGGACCATGGATGCCGCTGATCGAAAGTTCAAGAACTGCTGACGATCGATTTAATCGACATAAGAATTGATAAGTTGAACATGATTTAAGGGATTTTGCGATATTTAAAAGCCAGCGCTCGATTTTCTGACGGAAGACTTCAAGAAAACAGAAACAGGTTTTTCCTGACATACAAAGAGAAGAAAGTAGCTACAAAAATTGTCAGAGTCAGAAAAGTAGAGGTCACAAAAAATTAAGAATTATAATTGGAATGTGGAATAAGATGAAATCAGGTGTTGTTTGAACAGTCCTGCAGGACTGATGTGATTCTTCACAGTTGTTTTTGTTACGTTAAGTAGTAGCATTAAAAATAAGTGTGAGGGAAATGATTTCTTGGTTAAGGGCAACTCAAACAGGGCGTTGCTCAACAGCTTAGTTGACATGAACTGCCGCATAAAATGCATTGAAACATACGCACAAGAAAACGCACCCGGTCTTTTATATCTTTACATATATTTCATGGTTCATATTTATTTCTTTTGAACGTCTAAAAAAAATATTTTTCAACAAGTAAATGCTGAAAACAAAAATAATTTGTTGTCATATTTGGAAAACAAAAAGTTTTTCCATGTTGAACTTCAACTAAATTAAATGATAATGTTTACATGAATAGTTTGGTTCATATCGCGTAAAAAAGGGAAGAAAAACAAGGCGCAGTTGCTTAAAAGTATTAAAGCAGAGTACTAGTGATTAACCTGAGGCTCTTGAAGTATCTCCATTGAACTGAAAAAAAAGCTCAAATAATTTACTTACAATTCATAGTCAGCAAGACAAAAAAAGAACAGTTGGTGCACACAAACAGAATTAGTAATGGCAACACCTTCAGTGCTGTGCATGAGCCGTTAAAGTTCCAGGAACCACCAGATAATAACTTCTATCGTGTGAAACTTCTTCCTGTTCAAATCACCCATAGGAAATTCTTGAAGACTTCTTGTTAAGCGAATTTTGTGTTCTTAAGCTTAACGGTTTAACGTCCTGATATTTCATCTCTGCATTCCACAGTGCGGAGTGTTAAAGGCAGATGAAATATTAATTCGTGCACGGGAGATTTGATATCTAGTTAATAGTTTTCATTGGATTTAAGTTCATGAAGAAAAGCCTACATCTAAAGTAAAGCATGTAATCATATTGATAGACGATTGCGATAAAATGCTAGAGTCGTGCATCTCCACAAACTCTACCTTGCTCTCTCTTTCGTTTCCAGAGGGGAAATTTTTTTGGTGGACAAAACACTATTGGCATTACAGACTTGAACTTAAAGATTGATTTAAAATTTTTGCGGGTAATTTCTTTAACGGAAAAAAACACTAAGTTATTTTATTCCTAACTGACGTCATCACCGTCAGAGTGTGTGTTTTTTGTTTTCGAAGTTTCTTTTTTTGTGACCTTTAAAACAAGGAACACACCAATCAGTCTACAGACGATGCCTGGAGCTTTAAGTTGGTGAAACGTTTGGACCTCACAATTATTTTATGTGTTCAGTGAGAGAGTGTCACAGCAGTTAAAATTTTTTTTGATTCCTAATTGTACACGGGTAGTAATTCTGTTTTGGACTTGAATATTTAAAATTTTTAAGTTGAAGTTTCTATAGCTCATTGTCAATACATTCAGCTTCCTTTGCACATCTGTAAACATAATTAATAGTGCCAAAGTTATTGATAGAGTCAAAACGTAAACGAAACCTTTCAGCAATGTATTCTAAATTTTATTTAGTCTGACCTTCTGTCTTACCTTTCAAAATTTGATCATCAAGGCTTGTGTTAAACTTGCATTAGTTAGCTGAAAGTAATGTGTAAAATACATCTTGAATAAATTGAATGTCGTGGAATACCAATTTACGGGAATCAGGAACCTCATACTTGTTGGATACCGTAGAATAATGGGAACGAAATGCACATATAGGCTCTATGAAGTTTATTTCCATCAAAAAACGAACAGAAAAAAGAGAAGCATTGTGAACTAACTACGTGAAGGGTGCGACACAAGTTCCTTTAGGTAGTAGCAGATGAAAAGAAAGAAAAATTAACTCAATTAAACTCTTATCATAACGGTTACTGTTTAAGAAGAAAATTTTCTAATGGAAATCTCTGAATTTTTTTTTTCATTATTTTAGTACACGAGCACTGATAATACTGACTGGAAAATAAAACTGATGTTCATATGCATAATATGAAATACATTTATATAAAAAATATTTACAATAACAACATTGAAAATGAAAGCGATCGTTCCGTTAGCCGTTCGAGTAATCTGCCGGTTGAATTCATCCTAATTGGTATCGTGCTCTATTTATATCATGTGTGCAGATATTATTTCCAGAATGTTCTTCACTCCCTCGTACAGGTCTCCTAATGTTGTACGTCCTGTCTGGTACAAGTCGAGTGTTTCATCCTGCTTGACTTTGTATTTTGCTAGGATTTGTTTCATGAACAAATCAAAGTGTGTTTGGTCCGGTTGCCATAAATTATAACGTCGTTTGATTTCTATTTTCTTTCATTTTCAGATACTTATTGATTTCGCTAATCCTGGATAAATTGAAAATTTTCTTCCCAGTTCAATGTCCCGACTTACCTATTTCTAGAATGTTATTACATTTTGAAGTTTCGATTGCACAAGATTTGGTAAATGGCTTTCTACTCCGACGAGCTTTCACCAATTGATCGAATTCGTAATCCTGGAAAGTCCACAGAACTGCCTGACATAAATTTGATCAAAAATCGAAGGCAGTGGAAGTCTTTAGTACTCGGTAAAAAAGACATGGGTATGAGTAACTTTGCAACTATCACAGAGGAAAGGGAAGAAGAAATATCTAGTGATGGTAGCCATGGTGGAAATTCTAGCAAGGAAAGTAACAGCTACCTAAATTTAAATAACAGCCTACTTCTCAATAAGAAAATAACTTTTCCAAAGCCTAGGAAGTACATAACTTCTCGAGTGTCGGAAAGAAAAGAAGACCTTCATATGAGCACAATAAAAAGCCCTATTTTGCCCACTCCTCTTGGATTTCTTGTAAAGGAATCTTCGGTTGGTGGTGATAGAAAGAAAATGAACGCTGAAGAACTTTCAAACGCTTCTAACACCCCAAAAACAAATTTATCTGAAACGAGAGGCTTGCTTAAGTTAAAAAAATCTCGAGAACTGGTTTTTACAAAACAAGAACCCTTTCAAGATTCTGCTTTAAATGAAATTTCAAATAACACGCAGTGGAACGATGCTGTTTCAGAAACGATCAGTTCATTGGATATGCAAATATCTAGGGAACAAATTAATGTTTTCAAGTGTGAGCCAGTTCAAATTTTAAAATCAAAACAGGAAGATAAAAAAAAGTTTGCCGGAAATTTCAAATCAGGCAGTTGTAATGTAATAATGAAAGAGGAGGCGAAAATCAGTCGAAAAAAAGTTAATTTATCAACGAAGAAAGGAGAGCAGCCATTAAATGTGGCAGAAAAAACTTCATCTATTGATAAGCCAGGAAAAATAGTTTTAAGCAAAGATAAACAAAAAACTGATAAGGGTAAAATATTAAACATGAAAGACGTTGTGAACGTTTACAAGAATTTGACTTACGGATCGAAAGAAGAAATAAAATCTTTCGTTCAGAACCTGTCCTTTGTTCAGAATGAATCAAAAACGGAAGAGGATAAAAACTTATTGTCTGTTATGAATCTGAAAGCGCTAGAAAATAAAATTAAAAGTTTTACTAAAAAAAACTCAAAATGTGTGGAAGTGTCAGCTTCACAAGATAAAAAATCAAAAAGTGGAAAACCAGCAAAGAAAAACAGGAAAGCGCACATTGAAAGATTAGCTCGACACAAAGTCGTTAAAGTTCCAGCTGTGCTAAATTATAACTACGTAAAAAATAGCGTTTGTTCAGACACCAATGAGAGCGAAAAAATTTTCGAACAAAAAAGCAAGAAACCTTCCAACGACTACAAAGAGCCGTGGAAGTATGTTGGTATGCAAAGCGTGCTCGACAAAACTTACTTCGTTTATCCTACTTACCCACCTTCCGTCAACTTAAAAATTGCCAAAAACTGCACAAAAGGCAAAGCGGTTGAAAACAACTGTAAAAGTTCTCCTAAAGAAAAAATAGGAAATGGGAAAACGACCGCATTGAAATCCTCGAATACCTTCGACCTCCGACCTAAGGTAAAAGCTCCAGAAATAATAATTAGGCAAAATTTATTTAATAAGGGCAATGCGAAAGAAAGGATCCGTTCGGGAATGACTCGTTCGGTGAATACCCTAAACATTTCCGGGTCCATATCTAACAAAAGTATAAACCGGTCCTCGGCGACAACTGTGTTCACAATAGAATTTCGACCACAGGTCGATCGTAAAAGGTTGAAGGCATTCTCAGTTCAGGAAACCGAGTCGACCGATCCTGGTCTCCTGGTCTATCTTCATGGAACCAAAGCTATCAATGTTAAGTCTCCGTATTCGAACAAACAGTTTTCCCGGGTTAAATTCTTTCGGAGAGACGGAAAGGGAGTGCCGTTGATTAAAGGACTCAACCGAAAGGTATTGCCCAAAGGTTACAAGAGTGTTTCAATTAGAAATATTAGTTTACCGGAAAAATTGAATAGAGTTAGGTCACTTGACTTGATAGATTTCGACGAGGACATTCAAAATATTACTGACTTTTTACTTAGCCAAAACAGTCCCGGCCAAGATCGAGAAGAGACGCTAGAGTCAAAACGGAGAAACAATCATAACAATAAAGAACTTGCATCCCCACAAAAGTGTCACCAACGTCGAACTCCTCAGAGTCATCATCATAATCATCAACATGGCATCGAAGAAGAAATTTTATCGCCAGATTCAATAATCAACGAAATTTCAAAAAATATAGAACACTTGCAATATTTACCAGATACAGAAGAAAACAGAAAAATGATTGGCCACTTTTTTGATGAACTCTACCGCAGAATCGAAGCCACAAAGAGTGGACCATTCATGATTAAAAAATTTCCTTTCTATTCCAACTCCTACAACCCCATTCCTATATTAGGTTACTAGTGATGTAAATATTAATTATTGCTTGGTGACTAAATTATATAAGTGAGCTAAATTTTTTCCAACCTACATTATTCTTTCATCGAGTCAAGAAATTTTTTTAGAACAATATAAAATTTATGAGACTAAGAGTGACAGATTTTGTTTGTAGATAAAAATTTGATCTTTCCTAAATTAGTGACTAACATAAGTAAGCATTAAATCAGTAAACAATTTTGCTTCTAAAAATGTTTTTTTTTAATACCTTTTTCTTTTTGGATCATTTCAAATTTAAAAAACTGAATTTTGAAATGTAATGTCAACCGGAAAAATATTAAATCGTTGCAATAAAATGACTGGTGATAAACATACACCTTTCTATTTTTCATGTGCTTTTACATATTAAGTACAATAATGAATTAACAAACGAAACCATGGCTTTTTTAAGCTTTTTTGTCCCTTCATGTTTCAAATTGTCTTGTACTCAATTCTAGCTGTTATCGAGCGCAATTTTCTCTTTACGATTTTGTGTCCTCCGGCGAACCTTTTTGTATCACTATTGAGTATCCTCGACGAGGCCATCATTATTATTAGACCATCATGAATGGCAATTTACCTTATGTCAATTTTCCGAGAATCCTCTAACTCTGTCTGGACTCGGCCAATCATCCGTGTGATTCTTTTTTGTTCTACTAATGACCGTAAAAAAAGAATGACCACAATGATTGCTACCACTTTTAGGACAAGTCCCTTCTGTAGTTCCATTTCTGCCATTGCCTTACGCACTTTCTAGAGGCCATCTTATTTTTGAGGATGACTTTCATTTTAATCACTTCATTTTTCGTACATTTTACGTTTTTACTGGCCCCTTTATTCACATCTGTTACTGAAGTGTTCAATTTCTTATAAGGAATCAGACATAAAGTAATTGATAAAATTTGATCTAAGCCGAGAATTCTCAAACTATGTTTTTTGTTAAAGCTGAAATGGTTTGTGGTAATTTTGATAGTTCTGAATCTGTTTATTTTCAGTGAATAGAAAACTTTTCAGTTTCTTAGTTAAATCACCTGGAAACTGCACATTGAAATTGCACTAAAGGATAACAGAGTGGATACAAGTTACTTTAAATAGGTCATAGCAATTAAATATCTGTTTGGAAAAATAGTTTTCCGCAACATTCCAGCGAGTAAACTTTCGTGCGACACGCACCTTCTCCCTCCATATCCTTTTTTGCGTATAATTTAGGTTTGAAGCCCCCCGATTTTATTTATTTTGAAGGTTAACTTTATTATTTAGTACAAAGCCGGAGGAAGAAAGGCAGGAAATAAATATTCTCGAATGAATGTCAGTTTCAAGCAAATTCCTTAATTAGTCTCTTTCCCTCCCCCCAAAAAAAAATAATAAAAGAAAGTTAATGATATAGTCATTGGCATATTTGGCCTTTTTTAATCTGATCTTGAATTATTCTTGTACAGAAGCAAGTAGGCTTCTGTTTACTTCAAACAAGCACATATTAACAACTTATGTTCGATTCGCATATTCAAAGAAAGTAGCATTTATTTCAATAAATTTTCATTTTTTTCACAATTTGTATTTCTGTAAAATAAGTGTTTTTTTTCCATTCATAACGGGTTTTCCCAAGGCTTTATCGTTTAACTATGTCAAAACCCATAAAATCATTCACAAGTTTATTATACTAATTATCTAGCAAACCGTGAAACAAAAAGAAAATTGCGATGGTTCAACGGATGATTTTAGGACCTTGTTCAACAAAAAAATTACCAATAAAACTCAATGACTATTCATATTGGTGTTTTCCGAGCATCAGGAACCAGTCAGTGACCGACATAGTCCAAGTACATCCTTATCTTTGCAAGTAAAAATATTGCTTTTTAATTTTCAATCTTGCAATGAGAATTAACTTTGCAGTATTTTATGGAGGATGAATTGGATGCAAGAAGGCAAACTTCCAATAGATCCATTTCCACCCATTTTCCCTGGATGACCATTTCTATAATGTCTAATATCTACCGCCTAGGTTCTGCACTAGGTTTACAAAACTCCTGTTGAGGTTAAGACTCTGTTTTTTTTCAGATATTACCCCTTCAATTTTCTATACGTCATCTAAAAAGAAAAAAGATTTAAATATCAATAGATGAAAATTTAACAAAATTCTTTCATAAAACATAAAAAAATTCGAAGTCAGGAACTTGTGGGTTCCTTCCTGTGAACTCATATCACAAATTTTCGAATGATTTTTTTATCAATTTTTTTTCTACTGAAGCAAATAGATTTACCTTAAATGTAAAGATACTTACAATGGGAAAGAAAAACTGTCACTTCACATTTACCTTTTACCACCTCCGGTGTCTAAAAAATATTCAAGTAGAAAAAATTGGCATTTAAATGGACTTACTTTTTATTTTTGGATAAGTATATAAATTTAGCTTTTTATTCTCTGCATGAAACCAATTCCCAAATATGAGCTTTTTTCTAATTAATATGGGGTAAATAAGCAAGGAAATGACCTTTTTTTGTAATAGTGTGATGGAGTTCGATTTGTTTTGCACTTAATTTTCCAACTAAAAATTCATTTTTTAAATGATACTATTAATACATTTAAAAAAAATATTTTTACAGTATGAAAAATTCTGCTTCTTCCCAAGGCTGTATAATTACTTAACTCGTATATTAATATAACAACACTAAGTGAGTTTAAGAACAGAAAGTCTAAACGTCAAAATTTTTGTAGTTATCGTCCTACAGGCTTTTTCAGGCGAAAAAAAGACAGAAATAAAGATGGGTGGGGCGAATCAATATCTGAGGTTCGGTTTTTAATAGAAGCGTTTGGAACCTTGCGTGATGAAGTTCTATCGATGTTTTGGAAGTCGTCGACTGGCACGCGTGACGCAAATCTCTTGACCCAGATCCTTTAGCAGTTGCATTATTCTCCAACAAATATCCAGGAATTATTATAACTTCCTAGATTAATCTATTTTCTTACCTCTGCTTACCATCGTAACGCTCCAAAAGATAATTACTTGTCACAGTTTAATTACTGTTCTATTCTTTTTTAGGCCTAGTTAATAGATCAGTCTGGAGCCTCCTGTCCGAAAACTATGTTATGTCGTTCGGTCA
Source organism: Columbicola columbae (assembly GCA_016920875.1). Classification (NCBI taxonomy): domain Eukaryota; kingdom Metazoa; phylum Arthropoda; class Insecta; order Psocodea; family Philopteridae; genus Columbicola; species Columbicola columbae. Next base: position 14,259,079 of record JADMLL010000009.1, on the reverse strand, counting down.
AAAAATTTGGAAAGAAACGAATTTGAGACGCTGCTGACATTTTATTTTACTGAAATTTGAATCTTTTTTTTTTTTGCGCAGAATTTAAATTCAGCTTTTAATTTTAAAGCGCAGAATCACCGCTGGCCGAGAAGATTACATTGCCCTCATTTTCTTTGCTATTATGGCGTTCATGGTTTTAGCGATAGCTTCCCAATTTTTCTCTTTTTCTAGCACGACTCGGACCACGTTTCATTAGAGAATGTCTTTCCTGTCGATTTCCCAAGGGGGACACTTGTACCACTCAAGTTCTGGTGAGTCCTTCCACCCGTTGCGGGGTAAACACCAGTTGCTTTCCTTCTGCTTTATTTTTTGAAGAAAGCTGACAAAGTGACCGTTTTGGGTTTGGATATTAATCCCGCTAAAGCAGGATTCCGGAAACACTGAGTCACTTCTTATTCGTCTGTCTGCAGTATAATCCCTACAGGAATCATTTCTTAGAACTATATGTAAGGGAATTACAAAACAAAGAAAATAAACCACTCTCACTATTTAAATATCCAGAGAATAAGAAGATGTTTAAAGATATTTAAAGATATTCATGGCAAGCTTTCATAATCAGAAGCTTTTTGTTAACAAAATGAAAAAAAAGTGTTTCAGTTTCGATTTTCTTTTTTGCTAATTTTTACTTATCTATACATAGTTTGTTTATTCTTTTGTGTAGCCTATATTTAAAAACAACTTTTTAACTTTTTAACTTGGGTAAGCCAAGGCGTTTAATAGTTTATCTTGTAAGCTAGAGCCCAAAGATTACATGCAACTTCCTGGTCCAGTTCTTTACATTTAGTTTTCTTCCCCTTTTGAATTTCACCAGAGAATATTCTCTGCTGCCCTCTTTAGGTCTTCTGCTGTCAAAGATTTGTAAGCACGCATTCCAGAAAGAGTTTTCTAAGCTTTGAAGGATTCACTTTTTAGTACTGTTCCACCATGAAAGCTTAAAGAATGCGTAAAATATCTTGCACAGCCAGGGATCACCAGAGATGATATAAATCAAAATATTCCTCAAAAAACCTTTTTGACTCTACTTACCGAAAGGAAACAGAGTTTTCGCGTAAATTTTGGAAAGGAACCGAACTAACTTCCCAACCTACACATTTTGATTTATTGCTGCATTACCATAAGTGGGTAGCGCTACGATGTGGCAAAAAGGGGAATAACATGGTAACTAATACTGAGAGAAAGGGTTTCCGAGATCGACATGAAGTTGGATCGGAGTTTTTCAAGAATCGCGTGCGAAGACTTCCAGCAATTAATTCAAAGGTAGAGGCGAGGCTGCCAAACGGAAGGAGGAAAAAACAAGCGGAAAACACGCCATTTGTTGCTCTATAAATTTACTTCCAGAACTAAAATTACTTTTTTTGGAGAGAATGGGGCTATAACCCCAACACCCGTGAACTTTCCCACTCAAAAAAATTTCTTTTCTTCGTTTTCCATTTGTCGTTAAAGTTATTTGTGCAACCAACATGCTTACTCTCTTTATTTTTTCCCTTTTTTCTTTTGACTATACTTAGTCTCAGTCTGTTTCTTGGTCTGAGACTAGATTCCACTCGAAATTTGCTCGGAATCACTGCGTGGAAAAATAAAGGCTTTGGAACTATTCCAAATTTTATGCCCCAAAGATGCAGCGGCTGGGGGAAGTTTAGTCGGTAAACTTTCAGGAAGGGAAGTCCGACACTACCTAGATGTACGAAAGTCATCAGGTGTGCATAAAGCATTTCCCCCTCCTGCAAGCAAAAAAAAAGGGTAAGACGCTGGTCTGTTCCCTAGACATAGCCCCCACATATAGATCCGAACAACTACGTGGTGTCTCTTGCTTGGAGATAGGTGATAGTTAGTAAGGAGATTTTTTTAAAAATCCAAAATTTGACATCGTAATCATGATAATATTAATATTATTTAAACACATTTTAAAGTTCAGTGAGAGAAATCAAATTAAATTTTTTCTCTTTTTTTTAAAGGGGTGCTGTTCATTGGCTAATTTAAAAAATTTGAAAAGTTGAAAGGTTTGCAATGAAATGTTACTATTCAAAATAAATAAGTAGAAAAATTTGACAACGATTCATTTGTACACATTTGTATAAACGTTGATATTTAGGATTATGTGAGAAGCCAAATTACTAAATTGATTCTAGCAAACTGCCAAATTACAGGTTACTGGTCCATATTTTTTGGTAAGTCCATTCAGACTTTAGATTTATTATATTCATCTACGTTATTCATTTCTTTACTTTTGGAAGTAAACCTGCGAACAAAGAAACGAGAAATAAGTTTTCTGTCGCAGTTTAGTCCCTTACTGGAGAACCTGACACTGAAAGAAAATAATTTCGTACAGTCCCTCTCGTCCTGCGTTTTCTAGTTGTAGAAAAAAATGTCTATAATAAGTGTTTAGCTCTATTTTTTTAACGATTCGCGCATATTTTTATATTATTTCTTTTAATTAATTTGTCGGCTTGAGTGAAGTAGTTACCGTTAATAATTTTTTCTTATTGTGGTTGGCTCATATTGTGTTAGTCATACGTTTTTCCATGATATCCATTAAAATTTTATCATACTGTTTTAAAAAAGTAGAAAATTCAGAGAGTTTATGTAATTCAAACATAACGTATAAAAACCCGATGACATACTGTATATGCAATCGACTATGTGAAATGGCCTTGCTTCCAATCGATACGGCGAGACTTGGTCATGCAGCTCTCCCTGCACAGCGCAACACTCTTTTTCTTTCCTTTCTCGTTTCCCATTTTCCTCTTTCCCTTCTTTGTCTCCCAGTTTTCCGATCTTTTTTTACATTTGCACCAAACTACGGATTGAAAACTTAAATAGAATTGTCTCCACCTTTTGAAAATCTTTCACAACTGGTAATTTCGCATACAGATCAAATAGAAATCATTTGGACATTGGAGTTCGACATATTCTTAACCACAATAAGTCCTATCTGACTTAATTTTTATTTTATTAAAAAAAAACATAAAATATGTTGTAGCGCATATCAAAAAGTGTTCAGAAGTTTTAATATTTTTAAAATTATCTTTTTATAGAGGAGTGGGGAACCTTCGAAAGGCATCTGGGAAGGTGGCCCAGATAGTGTGGGATTTTTACCCACTAAACCCCCACTACCTCTTTAGAGGGTTGAAAGAAGGGAGAAAAGCCCGGCCTATCCTGGCCAGGCAGATGGACAATAGATAGAAAATGGGGGACAGAGCTAGTGAAAGGTAGACGGTGGAGAGATAGTTAAGCAAAAGCAGTCAGAAAAAGGAAAGGGAAGCTAGGGATCAGCTAGATAAAAATTATCATTTAATCAGTTGTCACGTGATTCCAAGTTTGAGGTAAGTAGTCGGTGAGAATGGGTGAGTTGTATCTAGGGCACAGGCAGTATTTTGAGAATAAGGTTGTAAGTTTAAATCAAGCTGAAATAAGAAAACGAAGTTGAGGTTACGTAACAAGAAGAAAGAAGAAAACAGGGATTAGAGAAGAATACGTGAAAGGAGAAAGAACGTTAGAAGAATATAGTAAACAAGTTGACCTAAGGGAAGCTTGTTGAGGAGTCAAGTGGTTTATGTCTTTTGAGATATTGGTGATCTGTGTTGTTCATTGAAGAAAAATGCTGCAGAAGGATTGAGATGAAATCTTTATGATTTAAGTATAATTATCTCAGCAACCTGTAATTATCTTAGACAATCTACTGCATACATTTGAGTGTGAATTAAAACAGCTTTAGTTCTCACTCTTGTATTTTTTTTATGTTTAAGAGGATAACGTTTTTACGCATTGACAATATTTTTGTTATTTATAATTTTCTCTCAAGAAAACATATCAAAGAAGAGTTTTGTTAATTTTATGAAGTGAGACAAATCGCCGGGTCTATTAAACTTAGTTGGAGCGAAATGGAAAGAGTTCTCTCTCTTTCTTTTTTAGCGCAAGATGAAAAGTGAACGAATTGAAACGCATGAGTACTCTCATTAAAAATGTCAAATTTTTTACGGTGGTTTGGGATTTGGTGTTTGCATCGTACGCAGTCAAGTGTGGTGACTGTTGATGGCACATTAGGGACTCTGTACCTTCTTTTTTATTCTTTTAATCTCCGACTTTGAGACCGGCGATTCGATATGATGTTCGGAGGACAATGGACCCGGCTTCCACTGCACACCAAATTACATGTGAGAAACCTCTCAATAGGACGCCGCCCTCCGTCATCGTTTTTTCGTCGTACAGTAATGTTTATGTGTCTTGGATGTGGACGTGCCTCTTGCCTGTACCAATACTCCTCTTACAATTATTTTCTTTAGAGTTTTTACAATCATGTTTTTACATTTCCGACATGAAAACAAAACAAAGTTTTTCTAAAACCTCTATTTTATCTTAATTTTATTTAGAAAAAAAACAAGCTAAAGAATGACTTGGAGACGAATCAATCCACAGTTTTTACTCAATAATATATTATACGTTTTTCTCACACCCAAATAATCGACAACCAAATCTCAACAAAGCTCTTTGTGCTGCTCATGTTGTTTTTCCTATTTCCTGTATCTCTTCATAAGAAATTAAAGCTCTATCACATATCTGTCAGCGGCAGTTTCAAGATGTTGCCTCCTGGTTCCTTCTCTTGAGGCCTCTCCTGCTATTAGTCGAATACCGGACATTAACATTTGCTTCTCTTATTATCTACTATAGGTCTAGTTATAGTAACAGCATAAGATAAGTAGAACAGGGGGTGTGTCAGTAGGCAGTAGTAAGGCTCTAGAAATTAAAAAAAAAAAATTATATTTTCTATAAATTTTTTTAATCTTTCACCGCTTAAAACAGTAATAAGAAAGGATTTAAAAAAAAAAAATTCACGAGCCTCTTTAAAATGTTTTGTTTCCACGACTTAAAATTCAGATATTTCTTTGGGTTTGAACCTGCATCATGCTGCGCATGACCAATAAATAAAGAAAAAATGCAATTGCTCGTGGAACGAGATATGCGTGCCGATGTTATGACTTATTTCTTGTCGACGTTCTGGCCATGTGGTGCTATTCACGATTTGCAGATTCTTAGGCTTCATTTGTATTTGTAAAGGGGCCAAATACAAAAGCCACGCGTTTGTTCGGAAACAAATTTTTATTTTTTCTTTTCCGTTTAGGCACTCTTCGCATCGTTAGAATAACTCGTTTATGAATTTTAAACCTTGCTTTGAATGTTTCCAGCCTTTAATTTTTGACCCTCCTGGTTTACAGCTATTTATACCTTCAGAAAATCAAATGTTTTATTGCATTTAACTACGATTTCACCGGTTTCTAAACCCAAATTAATGTTGTGTTGATTTTTTAAAATAACCGTCTTGGTAAAGTGATATATTGATAGTTTATGGAACAAAATGTAAGAAAACCGTACAGATAGGGATGTTTGAGATTTTTGTAACTGTCACTGTTAGTGCCAGTAATAGTATTATATCAGCTATTATGCTCTGCCAAATCTTTAGAATAATAAGAGAATTACCTCGTTGCACGAAATAAAAGCCAAAACAATAGCTAACAATCTTAGGTATGAGTGATTTTTTTTTCCTTAAGCATATAGTTTTGTGAAAAAATTGAACAGTTTTAGAGTTGTAAGTTCCCTCCAATTAATCAAGAAGCAAGATCAGCAGAAAAACAACTCAATACATACAGGAACATGATATCAAAACTCTGAGTGAGGAGCAAGAAAAGTAGATGAATGCGACTAGAAAGGTTTTACGCTTCAAATAGTTAAAAGAGTTCACACCTTACTCTTTGAATTCACAAAAATCCCCTCTTACGCAAAAGTCGGAATCCGGTCATCCTTTATTTTCTATTCTCTCTATCATTCTCTCTCTTCTTTCCATTGCTCTGAATATTTGAAGACTAAAAAACTCAACAATGAAAAATACGAGTAAAGGTCATTCTTGATAAAGACACTTAACCATTACGGGTTTAAAAATTTTAGAAAACACACAAAGTCTACTTGACAAAATTGTCTTCCTCTGTATATTAATTGTAATAAAAATCGTTTAGTTTCGATCTGATTAGAATGGCGAATTTTTAATTTTCTTGATTATCGGTGAGAAGCTGGAAAAAGCTTAGTTTGTGATTTATGTAGTGTATAGTGGGGTGGTGTAAGGCTATGTATATAGTTATAGTTATTCGTTGTACTTGATATATTTTTTGTGAAATAAATCAATTAAATGTAATAAATAATAAAGACTATCGGCGGGAGGCGTAGTGTAGTGGCTAAAATTCCTGACTTGGACGTTACGATCGTGAGTTCGAATCCTCCTCCCCCATTCTGTTATACCAAAAAAATTTGAAAAAAAACGGGATTAATGCCAATATATACATAATTTTCTTGATTATCCTACGTTGGCTTAAAATGTTGCACTAAATTATTTGAGGACAGTATATGCAATGAAATCATCTACAAGAAATGGGCAAGATACCTACAAATAACGGAACCAGATAGATGATCATCGTTGCAGCCATCCTCCCTCACCTGAGAGAGTACATGGAACCAAAACATGGCAACTTGACCTTTAACATGACTCAAATGCTCACTGGTCACAGTTGCTCCAACTCTTTCCACAGAATACAACAAAGAGACACCGCCATGTGCCATTACTGCCAAAAGGAAGAAGAGACGTCTGAGTGTGGAGATGTCCAGCGTGGCATTCTCAAAGTGACAAATCGCAGGAAAGATTATTCATCCTAAAACTTGAGAACATCGTGGCCGGTCTACTAGGAAAAATAAAGAAAACTCCAACACTAGGGACCAAAGAAGACGACAGCGCTCGACAGGACAGTTGCTTAAGATGAGAAAGTTGCACAACGAAACTGAAGGGTCCATACGGCATATTTTCCGCGGAAAGATAAGTCGATTGAAGATTAGAATATGTCGAACTATTTTAAGACCACATTGATATTGATTATGAATAAAACAAGGATTGAAAAAGATATGGTTTAGACTTCGGGAATTGAAGTAAAGAAACAAGTCTACTGTCCCCATTTGGAGGGTAATGAGCTTTGGAGTAAACGCCTTTTGCGAGTCGTATTTTAAAACAAGGATAAGTTATTGAAGTGAGTCAAAGGCTCTTAAAGCGAGTGGATATAGGCAGGTCAAATCCATTGCTGAATCAAATGTTCTCCGCCGTGAATCTAATGACAAAGATTCAGTCGCAATGCACCGATAAGGGGATTCGAAATGAAAGGGGAAGATAGTCTTTATACGAAAAGAGATATAAGGTAGAATTTTCACAATCCCGTATCCTGTGTGGGTTCGTAAATGTGTTTTATAGGGAACGCCCGAAGGAAAAAAAAATTCAGCAAATCAACTAAATATTTCTTTTCTGACAGTGGTAGGCATGTGAGGTATAAGATCGAATTGCTCAAGGTCCCGAAAACGGCGTAACGATATCGCAATCTGATCAGGGAGCACCTACAACCTTTGCCTGATACTGGGGATATCGATGAAGCATGGAAAAATCTCAAAGATGCCATTACCCATTATGTAGAAGAGGCTCTAGGAAAGAGGGACGGAGCTAAGGACGACGGCTGGTTCGATGAAGCTTGTGCCCAGGCTACAGTAATTAAAAATAAGACGTACAAGAGATTACAGCAGGTAAAACGCACCCGAAAATCTGTAGAGGAATATAGAGTAGCAAGAAGAGAAGAAAATAAAGTACACAAAAAGAGAAGAGAGAGCACGAAAGGAAAGAGCTGGAGGAATTAGAGGAAGTGAGTGGGAGGAATGCTGCGAGAAGCTTTTACCAAAAACTAAACCGGAGCCGAAAGAACTTTCAACTCAGAACTAGCCTGTGTAGAAATTCCGACGGCTCCTCGAAGCAGTGCTGAATAGGTGGGGTAAGCATTTCAATGAGCTTCTGAACGATAGTTCAACCTGCGACCAGGAGACACACCACGTAGTTGCATTCGTAAAAAAGGGAGACGAAAAACCGACCCCAAACCCAATTGCTGAGGAAGAGGGAGCAGCCATCAAAAAGCTGAAGAACAATAAATCCCCGGGAAGCGGACCTAATACAGCCTGAACTGGCTAAGGAGGCTAGGGCGGACCTTACCAACCAACTTCCCATAGCTCATTGGCAGGATCTAGCAGCTGAAAGAGTCCCTGATGAGTGGAACATCAGCATTACCTACTCCATGCAAAAGAAAGTCGATGTTATAGAGTGCTCTAACTATAAAGGAATCTGCCTACTCCCTATAGCATATAAAATATTCTCCATCATTCTCTTTAGTAGACTTGCTCCCTATGTGGAGGGTATTATAGGGGACTATCAATGTGGTTTTCGACAAGGAAGGTCCAAGGTTCGATCAGATCTTCGCTATACGCCAACCCCTCGAAAAGTGCAATGAGAAAGGAATCGAGATCAGCTAACAGCGCTGGTGAAGGCCACCATGCACCCCGCAACTTGATTGAGATTCAGAGTGACCCCTCCAAACCGATAACTAAAAACAAGGTAAGACAAGGGGACTCGCTCTCATCTCTCTTGTTTAACATAGCACTGGAGAAGGTGATAAGGGATGCGGGCATAAACACAAGGGGGGACTATATTAACCAAGTTGATACAAGTTCTGGCATACGCGGATGACATTGTAATAACGGCCCGGACGCAGCGGCCAATGATGGATACTTTCATAAGCTTGGAGAGAGCTGCAAGGAAGATGAACCTACGGATTAACGAGGGAAGACTAAATGTATGCCTGCCACAAAGAAAGACTGCAGTTACGCAAACACGAATCGAAATAGCCACCTTCAAGATCGAGGTTGTGAGGAGCTACACATACCTGGGTTTCGAAATTAACAACAACAACAATGGGAGGCCAGAAATACAAAAACGAATAATTTTGGCAAACAAGGAAGGTGACTCCTGGAGGAGGAGGATCAACCACGAGGTGTAGGAGCTCTTCGAAGAGAATATCGTCACCTCCATCAAGAACAGGAGGTTGGAATGGGCAAGCCATGACTTAAGAGCCAACGACAGCCTGATCCTCAAAATCTTGAACGGGAAGCCCGAGGGAAGCAGACGAGTAGGCCGCACCAACTTAAGGTGGGAAGACAGAGTCCGGGAAGACTGGAGGAGATGCGATGGATAGGGCAGAATGGAGAACACTCCTGCGGAAGGCCAAGGCCCATACAGGGCCGTAGAGCTAACGGAATGAATGAGTAGGCATATGAGTTTAAAGGACTGCTTTTACACTACTAGAAACTTAAGATGATTACAAGCCTGGTGCAACCTGATTTTTGAAAATATTAGAGAACTGACTTCAACATTTTTCTATTTAACTCGTGGAAAGCAGAGGCATGAGAAGTCTGTGTATTCGTATTTCTCCTTTTCCCCTCATCGCTTGACTATTACGTAATATTTTTTTTCTACATAGAAAGGTTAATTATTTCCTAGAATTATTTATTGAGCGATTCTCCTAACACCACAAAATACGGAATAATATGCTAGAAACCATTTATTGAGTTTCTCATGGGCTGAGATCACCTTCTTACTGTTCTATTTCGTCATGTCAGTCAAGTCGACAAAGGTTTGTACTTGTGCGGTGAGAACCAGTTAAGGGCTTGCTTAGAAACATGAATAAAAATATTATGTTCGAGCTTGGTGTCGAAAAAAATCCGTTCTTCAGGCTTTCGTTAGAATAAAATATGAAGGAATTCAGTGACAGTTTTTTTAGTCTCCAAAAACACGGGTTAGAGATCGGAACGTGGGAAGTGACAAATAGAGATAGCTTACAGATTCAAGAACATCAACAATAATCACAAAATTTTTTAATAAAATACAAACACAAAACATGGTAGAATATGCACTGGGGGTATTCCTGAATAACTCCAAGCAGCGTAAGTCGAGCTGTTAAAATTGACAAGAGAGGAGCTTACATTAAGTAAGTACTTTCAAAAGAGATGCCTCCTCACAAATATAATCGGGCAAAGCATCTTGTATTTAAAAAAATTAAGTTCGAAATAGGTTTGTTTGTTGTTTTTCACGCACGATCGGGGAGCTCTTGAGGCAGTTCGTGATTTTAAGAGAAAAGAATAGAGTGCCATTGTATTGAGAGGAAAAAACAGAGGGGAGGGAAAGGATGGTTAAATAAGTGATAGAAGGCATAGGAAGAGAATTACATCTAACTTAAACAAAACTCAAATTTTATACGTCTATTCAATTTTCCATCTGTCTCGTAGTATCATTTCCCTGAAAGTATTTTCGGGGTATTGACTTTTATTTATCTAGTACGCTGCATTTTGTCACTTCCCAACACTTTCGCTCTGTATAACTTAGAAATGCGCATTAAAGTGTGGTCGAACTTTTCTAATTCATACGAACATAATCAGAAACCAAATATAAAAAAGAATGAAGAAAAACGTTAGATATTTTACTATCAAAAGTAAACTGTCTCTCTACAATACGAATAACGCGCAATAACGCGTATTACATATATTCTTGTTGTCTTTGGGTCTTCTTTTATTCTTGGGTCTTTTGTGGAATATGTGGTGCAATCAGCGGTGATTAACAACCAAGTCCTTAATTTCTTTCCTCTCTTTAATTTCTTCTTTCTGCCCTTCTGGCCCATTTCCAGTCCTTCCGTATACCTGACAAACCTTGGCTCTTTTATCCCCTTCCATTCATTCCATTCATTAATCTTATTCCTTCGACTTCAAAATTAATTCAGGTGGACGAAGTTTCAGTCAAAATCAATCGTCAAGGACTGAAGATGTCCTATGATGTAAAATAAGGTGAAGTGTCTGAGAGAAATTTTTCGTATTTTTTCTCGCGATTTCAGTGCCAAATGCTGGCATTAACAATTAATGCTGGCATGGACGATTAATCCTCGTGGAAAACAGCTCTACCTTTTCCCATATCCAGTGGAGAACCGCCCTACTGGCCCGCCGATCCACGTTGTACTCCACACATCCTTGACATCACCGTCACAAAAGGAATTCCTTTTGTCATATCTCAAACCTTGACCTTTTGTCTAAACACACTCCTGTGATGATAACCCTCTTCTACGGGCACACAAATTGTCAATACTCTCCCTGACGGAAGGATAGGACACACGAACTGAGATAAATTTAGGGAACTCTTAAATGAAAGTCAATTGTGTATCGCGAGGGGCAGGGAACTAGCTTTAATTACGAAAGACCAGATCATGTTGAAGGAAAAACCCTGGTCTCTGTTCATATTATATGTTTTTTTCATATTTCTAAGGCTTTAGGTCATGTAATAAGAAAGGGGTTTTGGTTTGGCTAAGATCGTCTTTGTGGAAGAAGAATTTCTTGGACTGCAAATAATAACAGAATAAAATTGTTAATGTTTATATAGAACTGATAAGTTTAAATAATAAAAAAAAGCTAGATGGTAGGAAATTATTTTATACGAGAAATAAAATGTTTGGGCACTTGTTAAATATTAGTTCTAGCCACATAGCCTCAGCTATATAAATTATCCATTTCATAATCGGATTCAATTTACTGCAAGATTTTCTCCCTCTATCTCTTCGTTTTTAAATATTCATTTTTGTTGGGTATTCATACATGATTTTCTTTCTACTTAACAGAAAGAAGTAAAATTTTTTCTTTGGTTTTTTTTATTTATTCTAAAAAAATTGACCGACTCTTAGTTCTTAAGACTTAGGTTGGTATAATCCATTTCCTAACCAGTCGAGAAGGAAAGAAGTCATTACAAAAAATAAATACATATTTGTCAAAACTAAAGAATTCTACAAAAGAGGTCGATGATCTCCCCTGAAGCGACTCCCACGGAACGGTATCGGGTGTGTTAACTCTTGAGGGATGCACCTAAGATGAGTGGCTAAGGTTCCCACAGAGTAAACAAATTAATAATTTCCTAATCTTTGTTTCATAATTGCATCATGACTCTGAACTTGGGCAACACAAACACTTGTTTGTGCTCTTGATTCGCCTTTTTGTTTCGATGACCTCAAAATTGAATCGCTTCCACCTCTGTTATTTACACACATTTTACACAATCAGTTCTAATTATTCCAGACGTACTGTTAGTATTTTTTAAGTCGTGAAAACATCTTTTTGTCTTTCTAACATCCCAAAGGTTTTTATGCGCATTGTTCGCAGTTGGCAAAATCGTATTTCTGCCCTTTGTCTTAATTCAATAGCACAGATAGTGGTTCCTGTGGTATCGTTTACCTCTTTTCTTAGATAAACAAACGTCAGAGTTATATTTCGAGTAGAGATCAATTTTATCTGTTGCTTCTTCTAACAGTGATTGAACCCTGTTTATAAATTATCACTACTGTTTTTCGTCTCAGCTCTAAATGCCACCAAAAATTTTCTTAGGAGTTTTGTGATTGTGTCACTAGTACTATTATCAGTAGGAAAATGAAATGGAAAATTTACTAGGTGGAAGTAATATATTTTTAATAGTAAATTGTTCGACAAGACAAAAAAAACCTTCGAAGTACAGAATAATCTCTTGGCATTTTGTACATACTTATACTTTCGAAAATTAGTTCAAATATTTTTTTTTAATTGACATCAGGAGGTCAGATTTTCTCATTCTTCATATTTAAAACCTGGAATTTTCTTCGTCCAGTAGCTATACTGACGACTCACAGAAACAAAACCAATATTTCTTTTCCTTCTCTTCCAAGCAAAAATTTTTGATACCTCGTTATTATAATAGAAGTGACTTATAAATCATTCCAAAATATTGATTAATGTAAAACGCAGACCTTTAGTTATCCCGCTCGTGATCCTTGAGGCATTGAGAGGGAAAGAAACATGTTAGGAAGATAAAACCTGAAAAGAAAAAAAAAGTCTAAACTTTCTAATTTTTCGTAAAAAACATTCAAATTTATCCGCTCGTCAAAAAAGTCGACTTCTTTAATCCTGAAAGAATAATCTTTTTTTCTCATATACTACCAATTATCACTTCTAATTTTTATGGTAGTTGTCTCAGGTTAGAAGTACAACCCTTCCGAGGCCGAACACTCACGGAAGAGGGAGGATCACGGTGCCCTTCGAGGTCGTATTTCGAACTGACTTGGATGGGTCAGTCCGGGCTGCACACGGCTTCTGAGGAAGACGGCTGCAGTCTAGTGAATGGTCGGGTAGTGAGTGAAGGGACTTGTCTGACTTACAAAGTCGCAGGGTTTGAGATCGCCGATGATTTTTAACGCGTTCCCGGAAGCTCTCTGTAAGCTCATAGGATACTCCCTCCTCCCCAAAGGAGGAACGGATACTCATATGCGTTCCCCTAGATAAAAAAAAAGGTTAGAAGTATAAAGTGATTTTTGAAAATGAATTTTTTAAATTATACCATATATAATGTTTCTCACAAACAGGGGTGGCCAACGAGTTGTTCGCGACACACTTGTAAGATAAAAAATAGATCTTTTCTACAGAAAATTTGATCACCCCTGCCCACAAGTACCGGCCTAAAAACTTTTGCTTTTGTTTTAATTTCTTGTTTTTCCTTTTTAAATAAATGTGATGTATTAATTAAAGGAAATCGAAGTTAAATTTTTCCAAAAATTAAACCAGAAAAATAAACGCGCATATGTGAATTATTCTATTAGTAAAAAATAATTTCATATTGCTCCCAAAAGACCTAAATTCATTATCTGCACTTGCTTTGGGATCGCTTCATTAAAGAAAAAAAATTATTCACGGTAACTCTGATTCACCTAATATGGAATATTTATAGTTTTCCCAAGCTCATTCTAAATTGTTAAAATTTTAGGGTCAAGAAATATATCTACAGATCATAAGTGATCAGCAAGGAGTGCTTGGTCGGCGAGTAACGCATCGTTACAAGCACATTCGATTACGTAGAACACGACGTGACCAAAAAGTCAGATTTATAGTTTCCATTTTATGATTTCTTCTTGTATTGTAGAGAAAACTGAGCCGGGTGACGCATGAGGCCAAAGCCTTGTAAAAATTATTATGAAGCGAGAATAATGTACGTGACGCCACGAAATGTAAGCTTGGAGTTCGAAAACAAAACGAAAACGGTTTAGATGTGTCCAGACTCGGCCGGGTAATTATTAATCACGAAATATTCAGAGACTGAGCTACATAACTATTCTTTGCAACAGGCTACCGGATAAAGCAATCCTTACTCGACCCAGTATGGGAGAAGTAATCTCTCAAGTTTCCATTTGTGATCGTGCTTTCTTCCAGCAAAGGAGTAAGAAAAGGAAAATTATGGGGAAATAAAGCTTTCTATGGCTAAAGAATTGACAGGAAATGGAGAAGGATTCAGAAAAAGAAGACTATTTTCTTGGGACTTTGTATCCAGGCTTTTGTGGAGGCAATGGTTTGCTCAGACCATAGTCGTAGCAACGTTGAGAGCTTTAAGGAATGTTTTGTACGAGCAATGACGGGAAAAAGAAAAAGAAATTCAAACTGTGTAAACGGCACGGGGGAATCAACCTCAATCAGACCAAGTTGCTTAAGCTTGCCTTCTCTTTCAATTCTTGTATTAATTTATTTTTATTCTTCAATTTTTTTTACGTCCGAACTATTTATTTTTTTAATTTCACCTCTTAAAAGTCGAAATCCCGCGCTTTATAATCGAGAACCATCAAATCATGTTTTTGGAAAATCACGGAGATATTTAAAAATTACTTTTTTAAATAAGGCCAAAAACGGATTCAGGCAAAGTAAGAGGAGGATGACCGCGTGTCCGCAAGTAACTAGACACAACGTGACAAGTTTTAGGACATTGAAGATCGTTCGTGACACAGTAAAGAAGAGAAGAAAAAACTGAGAGAAAAGTGGGATGAAAGACGAAGGAACATGAAGCACGATGCAGTTTTTTCGAGTTTAGCAATTATTATGAATTATAGCAGCCCTGTTTTTAAAATTTTTACTTTGAATTTGAGATCATAAATTTCATAGTTAACACTTCGAAGAAACCGAGTTAGTGGTAGGACGTTTTCCTCAAAGTTTTTCTGACCGAGAACTTGCTAGTTTCATTTTTTTCTACATTTGAATCCAAATCCACTCGATTCTAAAAACCGGTTTTTGTTTCTCTAGCAGTAACAGAAATATAAACTTTTTCCACCTTTCCTTTAGCCACCAAAAACAGCATGATTAAATTAGAATATTGTAAGTTGTTTGTTTAAAAACACATCTGCAAAAATGGAGAGAGCACAATAGAGTCGATGTCACTGGTACACCTAATGGAAAAAACTGTAAATAAATAAATATAGCCAGAAACCTGATGTTAAACACTGTTTTTATTCATAAAGAAAACAAACAAAAGAATTAAAAATTTGATTTACTATTTGAAGGTTTAAAAAGACCATCTCAGAAAAAAGTCAGCGATTTTTGTGTGTACAAATAAAATGTCAATCTCCCAAAATAGAAGGAAGTTAATTTATAAATCCGCAGATTTTCTTTGTTTTTAAAAGTCCTATTTTACTAAACAGGGAAATAAATAAAATAAATCTGAATTACTCAAATGTTACTAAGAAAAAAAAGAGATTTGTTTAGAAAATTTATTTAAATCTTATTTATTAATTCAATGAACATTCACCTGTGCACAGAACAAAATCGAGAACAGAACGGATAATATATGTTCAGTGTGTCACATGCTTTTCTGAATCACATTAGTAAAAAACTGCTTTGTTGAATTCCTTGAGTAATAGTTAATGAAATTTGTTGTAAAATAACCGTGGTATACATAAGGGTTCATGTACCCATGGTATATTTTGGGATGGAACTCCCATGGTACATTTTTGGGCTTATACATATAACTCTTCAAATTATGGAATAAATGTATTCTATTAGCTTCTTTAGGTATTTCTTTTAGAAAAAAACTAGCACCTGTTACCTCCAACCCTTAAGTAAGCCAAAGGGTTAATTTGCAAATGTGCCTTTTCTTAAGTATGAAAAATGAAAACCGATTTGTGTATAGACCCTACGGGTACCGGGACAATTGGAAGCAGAATCCCTCTTTTTCATCTGGTTATAATTCTAGTTACTATTATAGTAACCAAAGAATTATGAAAAAAAAATTAATTGTAAAAATAAGCCTGAATATCGAAATCCACGAAAAAAGTTAGGTATTTTTTATCTCAGATTACATGCGAAACGGATCCGCGTCCAGTTTTCTGCGTCCAATTGTTATAGAAACGACCCTACTAAGCTGAATCATTTACTCCGATTCTAACTGATTAGAAATCAGATTCCTTTGAAATGATTTGCCTCGAATTAAAGAAAATCGACTACGAAACATTCACTAACATTTTCTATATTTCGTTGTTCAAATTTTGGTCTTTAATATAAATTCTTAAGATTCAAGTGACCAACATATTTTCACATTGCAAATGCATCTTATTTGCTTTAGACTAAAAAGGTCCTGGAAAATGTCGGAGTGGCATATTGCGTTTCTAAAAGATTATTCACGAGTCTAACTCTCTGTGACGTCTTATACGATGACGTTCTTAGACTGACGTTCTTCCAAACGCCCGGCGACTGACGTAGGCACACCTAGCGTGCGAGTACAGGAGAATGCTCTATAAAAGCGTTACGGAGTCTACCCTGTTCTACGCTTCCTTTGTGTGGAAACCTTAGGTTTTAGAAAAATGGAAAGATGGTGATGGAACAAAGAACATTGGGACTCAGCATCTGCCGGACATAAAGAATCATTCTGGCGGATCTTATCTTGGTCCTCTCCATCCCTTTTGATCTCTTGAGCCTGGAAGGCGTCTGGACGAAGAGCACAGTGAGGAAAAAAGAGGCGAGAAAGAGAGGTGGAATAGAAGAAAAGGAAGAATGTACCCAGAGACTTAACCCAAATCTGTGGTTATAGTTTCTCGGGAAGCGGGAATTCGAGGACATAGAGTATGGTGTCACCCGATTGTGACAAGCCACAGTCACTTTAACAGTTACCTTCACAGGATAAAGAAGAACAGCAGCCGGTGCCCACGGGAAGGAGGACTCGCTGGAACACGTGTGAGACGAATGTCCTATTTTGGAGAACAAGGGGACACAGTTGCGGAGGATTTGCAGAAAAGACACCCCCTGCTGGAATGTGGTCAAAGGCAAGCTCAAAAATGAAAACTTGAAAATCATCGTCAAAATTATGAATGCCAGATTGACAAGAAAAACCAGTGTCCAACTCCACAGGCCACTGTAAACTTAATTTAATTCCGGGCTGTCAGAGATAAAACCGTTTTAGAAATAGAATAATAAACCAAACAACATTAGCCGAAAGACATTAATTTTGGGTTGTAGTATGAAAAGTTAAGGCATTTAAGAGTTTTTCGAATTTTTGACACGCACATTCACCTTTTTTGAAAATTCTCAAATTTTATAGTAACTTAATCTCTTAGTTGTTTATTGAACATCTTTGGAGTACGTTCAGAGTAACGGACTTTTCAACCCATATCTAAACGAAAAAAATCTACTTGATTTCATTCAATGTCAAATCACGTTTTTCGATTGTTTTAGATTCAGTATCAATTCATTTAATTAAAAACAAAAACAAAAACGGTCTTGAGTGAATTTAATTTATAGTTTCTTTTTATTTTAATTTACTTGGAACGTTTATTGAAGACTCCATTCGGAAACTTTTGTTTATCAATGTCTAACGTTACCTAAATGACTCTACGTGGACATAAATATTCAAAATCGTTTCCAATCCCGTTGTTGGTGGTTACTGAATAATTAGATGAAACTTTAAAAGCAAACTTTTGGTTCTTTTTTTCTTCAAAGTACAGTAAACCGCCGTAAACAGTTTGCCACATTTATAAAATTACCGAAGTCGATGCCTGAAAAAAGGAATTTTTCTCTCTTCGAATGAAATTTTAAAGCAAATGTAAATTTAATTCGAAAAATGTGGAGAAACAGGAATGATGATTTGGAAAGGTTTTAATTTTTTTTTAACTTTAAAGTACAGAATTAACACATTTACTAACTCACGTGTCTATTGCTCGAAGGTTGTAATAGTCGAAGGGAAAAAATTTCTCATCATCAAGTCGTCAAAATTAAATGGAATTAGACAGGTAGACCGCGTCCTCGTCAATTGCTATCCCTAATTAACTACACTATTTTTTTACTTATTGTATTTTGCCCGAGCAAATTTTGCACTTTAATGGATGTAATTATATGAGAATTTAAATGCTTAATAAACAAAAAAGAAGTAAAACTAATATGATCGAAAGAAGAAGAGAACTAAAAATGATTTTTCTGAAATCCTCCTACTTTTTAAAGAAACATTTAACGTTCAAATTAGCCTTAAATGACTCACCGCATTTCTAAGACCTAAAAACCTTCTGACTTGATGGATCGACACTAAAAAAGTAACTTGCCTAATATTTAGACTGCTTCCTCGGACTTTCTATTGTATATAGCTTTGTAAAGTCAAAAAATTTTTAGATTTTTCATCAATTATCATGCTGCGCTATAACAATTTTTGTTTTTAGTAGAAAAAAACAGAAGTTGATTCTTTTCTGTTTCACCAGCATCAGTTTCCCATTGATAGAGTTCTGAAAATTTTTCCAATTTGGTGGTGGTGGTGGTGGTTTTAATCCCGTTTTTCACCCTTTTTTGGGGGGTATAACAGAATGCGGGAGGAGGATTTGAACTCACGATATTGCGTCCAAGTTAGGAACTTTAACCACTACACTACTCCTGCCATCCAATTTAAAAATTGTTAAAAAATTGGATTTAACTCGGAAAATAAGGCAAATATACACATTTTAAAATTACGTAGGCAGTAAAGATTTTGTAAAGCCTTTACTCAGGACGCTTTCTCGACCCATAAATCAGTTTGAAAATTCCCTGTACAGTATCCTCTTAAGTCTGAATCAGTCTGAAACATTCTAAAGTTTTTTTTTTGCTCCCCTTGTTAACTACCACCTGTCCCCAAGCATGAGGCACCAAGTAGTTGTGAATGGTTATGTCTGGGGAGCAGACCAGTGTTTTACCCCCAGGAATGGTTTGAAGGAAACCAAAGGAGGACTGGAGTTATCTCAGAAGAGGTAGGATAAAAAGGCAGGAGAGGAATAAGAAGGTTAGACTAAGAGAAGCATGTTTGGGAGTCGAGTGGTTTATGTCTTTTCAGACGTCTTTGGTCCTGGGGTTCAGAGAGGGGTGAGGACGCAGAAGGATTTGGGTGGTTTGCCAGTCTGGAGGAGTATATACGAGTGAACCTTACGATTTTTACGGAGGAAATTCACAGGTTATCGCGGATGATTCGGAACGAACCATGGAGCATTTACCATGGTTCGTAGGGTTTTGGATTGGAAGCTTTCAAGGATCTCAAGGTTCAGAGAACCCCAAAGGTTGATCCCATAGATCCAGATGGGTTTTATGATGACTTTATATATAAGGAGCTTGTTACCAGTGTTGAGTTCCGAATGCCTTCCCATGAGCCAGAGAAGTTTATTGAGAATCTGAAAGATTCTAAAGGAAAATTTAAATATTGTACATATTTTACATATACCAATTGTTTTTGTTTCGGCCAACTAGAGACCACGATGTTTTCAACTCATTTTCACTCCTATTTGTTGGAGCAAGTTATTAAATGAGTTGAAAATAATTGTTGAACAACTTAATTCATGGTTTAAAATGTATCACACAAACATGCATTCTTAAACCAAATAGTCAAATTAATGTTGACAAATAAGAGTAGGTACAGTGGAACCTCTCATAGCGAGAAATTCGCATAATTTGCAACATAAATTGCAAAAAGTCTCTCACAACGAGCAATTTTTGGCATAATGAGCGACAAGCACACGAGGAATCCCCCGACAGTTTTTGTGTCGGCCTAGAATGTAATTTACAGTAATTTATATGGAAAAAATTGTTTCGCATAACGAGTAAAACTAGAAAAAACAAATTAAACTCGTTATGAGGTTCCACTGTATATAGAATTGATATTCATAGTAAGTTATTCAGCACAGACATTTAGAACATAGATTTCCGAAAATCAAAATTTTTCCTGTAACCCCCTTGCTTATCGTCTTAAAAAGGTCTCTAAAAACCAGAAAGTGACCCACTGAGAAGAAAACACTTTCGACAAACCCTTCAAATATTTTCTTGAAGTAAAGTGACGTGAGGAAACAATCCCACAATTTTTACGACTTTTAAACTCAGTCATTTTTGATTACAATAATGACTAAGATTTGAAAGAAAATGGTGCGTAACTATGTTTTGGAAAAATTCATTAAAAAATGAAAACAAATTCATCAGTTTTAGGGGACGATTTGGAGTCACAGGCAATACAGATACTTCTTTTTAAGAATGATTGGGATTTTTCAGACTGGAAACACACGAGTGCCCGAACTACTAGGGAAGTGTCAATATTTTTACTAAACTGCACTGATTTCTGGCTGCAATCGAAAAATCTAATCAACACAATAATTAAAAACATTTATGAAAGCAATTTTAGGCCTAAAAATGGTTTATTAACAAGAAGCCTCGAAATTAGGAGGTTATCAAATCATACAACAGCCTAGAAAACCTAAAGTTCTCTCTTAATGAGTAATATTTATTTAAAAAATGTGTGCTTGGTACAGTACATGAGGTAAATTATACTGATGTTTACTATGGTGTAAAGAGGAAAAAGCCCAAAGCACAACCAATTCTTTTTCAACTGAATTTCATTTCATAAAAACTCCATCACAGACCAAATGGATTATTTTCCTAGGATCCTTTAAAAAATAATCGGATGGTCAGATTAAGTGCTGGAGCACGTACGTTATTACCTCGACTGGGTAGAGCTATTCTGAAAAAGGAGAATTATTCAAAACGCCATGCTATCAATCAAATTACGTTTTTCTGTGCATAAAGCTCACTTCTCGTTTCTTGATGAGCATACTTACCATGCAATTCAACACCAGTATATGAACCCACCCTCAATGGCTCGACGCAAGAAAGGTCTTTCGGGGAGAGGGGGCAAAGGGACGGATGTAATAAACTGCCGCGTGGATGATGCCGACGACATTTGAGTTGCCAAATCTGACATTAATGAATAAACACGGATGGAGCGAAAAAGGTAATATTGTTGATTGGCTTTCTGAAGTTCGTTTGTTTCTATTTTCCACTCTTTGCGACGTTCGCACAACCACGAGGTACTCGTAAACTTAGACTTGACTACTCGACTCTGCGAACTAATTCTACTGAACTGAGCTGACCGAATTGACTGATTACTCTGTATTGACTTCTCTTTCTTTTAACTTCCCTTCTTTACTACTACCTGTCTCCCAGCACCATGTGGTTTTTCGGACTATTTTGAGGGGCTAAGTCTGGGGAGCAGGCCTGGGTCTTGACCCTAGGAACGGTTTGGATGAAGCCAAAGAAACGCTGAAGCTCTGTGAGAAGAAGTAAGAACGGGAAATAAGGGAAAGCAGGAGACGAGTAAGGAGGTTTGGATAAGAGAAACGTGTTTGAGAGTCTACAGATCTAAGTCTTTTGAGACGTCTTCCGTTGAGGGATTCGTTAAGGAGTGAGGTAACAGAGGGATTAGGATGGTTCGCCAGTTGGAAGGAGTATTTGCGAGTGAACCTTTCGATTTCCTTCTTTACAGAGGAAACCCCCAGTTCATCGCGTATGATTTGGTTAGGAACGAACCATAGTGCAACATCGTAGGGTTTTCGATTGGAAACGTTCCAGGATTTCAAGGTTACAGCTGGCAGAAGAGCCCCAAAGCTGGATCCCGTAGGTCCAAATGGGTTGAACTGACTCTGACCAATTCCAACCTTGTGAATTCCATGACTACTCGAGGTTCGGAAGGTAATATTATTGGTAAGGGATAATACTTTGCCCCGGATACCAAGATTGAAAACATAAGTTTTAGTGGCTTTCTTCACCCTCGAACATCGGCATCTCTTACTAGACAACAACAAGAATGATCCATGTGGTCGTTTCATGGGCTTTAAACTAGGACGTCCGATGACGTCGCACTAGAATCGTGCGCAAAGTGCCTCTAATTTTGTAGGAGACGATGTGTTCTTAAGATCATGAATGAGAGCAGTGAATTTTTTTAGAGAGAAAGGGTTTTTTACTTTTATCGTTTGATTTTACTATAGATATAAAAGGTCTCGCGGTATAGATATGCTACACATAAACTGAAACTCTACTGAAATCAGTTTTGTAGAAATGGAGAGGGGAATTTCAATTTTTTAGTTTGAAGTAGTCGGTTTATCCGTTTATTGTCTATTCGTTCTTGTGGTAAGAATGGGCAAACTCGACTCCTTTGAACATGGTTTTCATCTTTTCCGCAGTTTTAAAAATATTGTTGATGCGTAACGGTCAACGATTTTAACTTTCCCTATGACCATCGGTTGAAACGTAAGGCCATTTTTATGGTCGGCATGATGCTCAGAACCGAAGAATAGGGTTGCACACTGAGGTTAAAATTGCGCCTCCGCGAAATAAAATGCTGTTATGTCACATTGTGCACATTGATGCATACGAAACGACAAAATCATCGTCCTCAAAATTGTTATCCAAATAACATTTATCGATTCATTGCTTCTAAACGGGTCGTAGGATATGGTCAACAAGTAAAATTTAACTTGTCCAAGGCCTTCACAAACAAGCCTTTTCAATACAATTTGAAAATTCTGAGTCAAAAGCATTTTTTATGGGAGAAAAAAATTATTCGGATTTACGTTAATTATAAAGAGAAAAAACTGATGATTCGAAACATAAACAGGGTACCACTGAGCTACGTACCATGTTTGTGAACAGATATACCACTACATTGTCTTTCAATTTGAACTGAGAAACAATTTATTTTATAAATTTTTTTGAATTTTTTAGTTTTGCTTCGTCTTCTTTATATGAAAATTTGAGCATTAACACTTGTAAAAAGAGGGAACTTGTTTTAAGGGAGGAAAAGTTTTCTAATTTTCATAAACATCAACAAACCGCTCTTTAAACTTCTACCTTTTACAAAAAGATAAGATGTAATAATTTTCTCACATTTGAAAACCATCGTCTTTAATGGGGTCATTAATATTGAACATTTATTCGTTAGTAAAATGCTCGCGCTTAATTTGTTATAATGTACACCGAACCAGGCGGAGGCCAGAATTTTTTGATTGACACCAACCCAGAGCTAATTGCAGTTCATTTGGGATCTTAGGTTTAGCTCTTTCAGTTAAAGAAAGGTATAACTGCCCCTTATCCCCCTTTTGAAGCTTACTCCACTTTATTTAGAATCATCGCTGAAGGAGCCTTCTTTATTTCTTTGTTTCATCCACTTATAAGAATAAAAAGTATCCACAGAAGTGGACTGTACTAATAAAACATCACCTGAAGCGTTCAACTCCTGTTTCCTTCTTCTGTAACAGAATATTAATATATATAATATCCGAAAAAATCGAATTATAGAATTGCACGAGTTGATAGTTTTTGTTGTTATTTCTTCACGAAAAACAGGTTGTCTTATTGAAAAAAGTTATTCGCATTCTAGTCCCTTGTTGCGCGAATAAAATTACTGAAAACCTCTGACTGATTGCTTGAGTGAAAGATATTTTTGAGTGATTCTTCGATCCGTGAATTGCTAATTTGACTTCCCTTGTTTTTCAGACTATTTTCCCATCATTTGATTAGTATTACAAGAGAAAAAAAGATTGCTTTCTCGCTAGTTAGGCGGTACCTCTCCTACTCTCACTACAGAACCCGCAAAATAATCCCTCGAATAGTTTTTACTAAGAGCGATAATTTGTTGTGATAAATAAATTTATTTCTTTTATATTTTTGTTTGTTTATTTTTATCTTTAAAGTCTCCAAGCCAATTAGAATTGCAACTAAATATTACATACGCAAATTTATCAAAGTAACAGCAGTTTATAGGCTTCAGGTTATTTCAACTGTGAAAAGTTTTTTCACTGATCACTTCAGAATGGGGATGGCTGCACGTCATAAAATGTGAAAATAAGGGCACTCAGGAGAGATTGGAGGAGAGGATAGTTATGGGAGAGAGTTCTCGCAGTTTCTGGGTGCTTCGAAACCATTCTACGCTTTTCCTTTTTGTCCTGCCGCTGCTTGCGCCGCATTTTTTTTTATTTTTTATGCCGAATATTTTCGTCTAGCGGCTTAGGTCGCGACAATATTTAAATAGGTTTAAGTTAAAAGGGATAGAAGGGGGAATGGGTCTCCTGGATTCTAGAACAAAAAAATTCAAAAATAAAGTTTATTTTGTGAATTTTCTTTGTATGTTCTTTGTACTTCAGTGCATTTTTTTCCTTTCGGCTGCACTTTACTTAGTTGAATATTGTCACATCCAAGAATTACAATTAATACATTATAAGAATAATTAAAAACGGGGCATTCCGTGGCTCCGAAAGAAATAACCATGGTCGTCCAGTTCACTGCAGCTGTTATTTCAGCAGTATTTCACAAACCGAATGTGAAGTTTTATATAAAAGATAATATCAAAGAAATCAAATAGAGTTTGATTCGACTTGATTTGAGCGACTTTTCAAAGAAAAATTCGGTCAAAAAAAGCTTGAGTAAATGCATGCATTCAAAATGGGACATGTTCCGTTCGAATTTAGTTAGATTTCTCGACTCATATGCGATTGAAAAAATAATTACTAAAAAAAAATCAATTTTTTATTTTAGTCCCTTTGAATATCTGAGAAAATCCGATAGTTTAACTTGATTTTGAAGTTATAGAAAATATAAAATTATGGCCTTAAGTAAAAAGAAACCGATGCGATAGAGCCATTCCCGAAAATTTAAAATTACCCATTACTAAGAACTGATGAATTTTTTCCCCAGTTAATAATTCGGTTACGGTTCCGAACCATAACAGTCATCGAACAGTTAAATCGTACCACCAAAAGTACAGCAAGATAATGAACTAGTCTGGATGTTCACGGAACATTATGAGTAAATTGCAACGCCGTGCAAAACAGATATATTCTTAAATTTACGGAGGCAATTCATTTTAGCTGTATGAGATATGCACGTATTCTCGTTACATAGCACGGTTTTCTCTTCAAAACATTTCTTAAAGCTTTAAGGGCAAGTCTTCGTACCTTAGGAAATATTTTTTCGGTGACATTATTATTTATTTCAAGTTCTATATTTTTCTTCAATGCAATACATAAAGGCTTCTTCTTCTTTGTTAAGAATTCATTAGATAATCCGAGTGCTACATACTATTATATATTTTACCGGGTAGTTTTCCCTCAAGACACAACCTGTTACTTCGTTTATTGATTTATCACAAGCATTATTAACCAGTTAAGCGTGTTTGACGACTATATCCGTCATGGAGATGTGGCAGAATTTTGTGTCATGACGACTATATCCGTCATGCGTAAAATTTTGTTACAATTTGATATTTAAATTGTAATTTTGGCGAAAACTAAATTTTATTCGTAAATTTTAATATGTTTAAAATGTTTAGAGGTCAAGATGAAATGAAACAAGCAAATAAAAATTATAAATAATTTGAATTTAATTCATAACATCCTGAGAGCTGACTCGTAAACAGTGCAGTAACACTGGATCTTTGATTATCCCGATTTTCATCTTGATGTACCAAAACCAAAAAGTATATTAGATTCTATATTCTTTTTTATATTATATTCTCAATGTGGTGATTCCTGAAAGAGCTCATGTGCGCTCTATCTCATATTTACACGATTTTTTTCTAAGTTTTCTGTTCATTATGTATAAATATATGTTCATATTAAGCGACTGTGTAAATATTACAAATAAAATTGTTCATTTTCTAAAATAAAGTAGTATTTTTGACCCAATATTTCAATAGCGCCACTTACTCTGTGTTTGACGACTATATCCGTCATCGCTTGATTCTTGACACACGCGCTTTGTCAAAAAGTCGCCACACTTAACTGGTTAAAAAAATGAAGAGATATGCAACCAAATGAACAAAATACTTTTTAAATCGTATAATTGCAACGGATTTGACAGTAGTGTAACGAAATGGTGTTGTGTCTTACAGTATGAATGTTTTAAGAAGTTTCAATAAGTTAAGTATCCCAAAACATGATTGAATTGTCATCTCAAATAACCCGATAAAGTTGGTTATATATTACTTAATACTATGAAACACGATTGGTTTGACTGGTATTGAAAAAAGTATTAATATAAGTATTGTAAAAATCAACACGTGGTGATGGTCAAAGACAGTACGCGTGCACGACACCGTAATGGAACATAAATGCCGTATTATTCAAATTTTTTTGGCGATCTCAGAATTAAAAGTTAGAAGTTACATAATATTTAAAAAACTAAGTGTTCAAATTTTACACACTAAAATATAGGGAAGTTTCTCTTTTCATTTTCTTCACTAGGCTAAAATTTGGTATTTATACTTTTGGAACTAATAATTATTATTACTATATTGGGTTATAAGTGTGAATATATTTGAGTATTATATATTTTTCTTTGTGGTTGTTAAATTTGGTCGGAATTGGTTTCCATGTTCTGAAGTTTTTTTGACAACGCTCTTTTGCTGTTTTTAACTGTGCAAACGAAGGAAAAACAATTTTTTATCGAACGGATTGTTTTCTAAAACCGTATACAAAGAAAGTTAACTGCAGCTAGTATGATCACAATTGCTGTGTCAACAAAACTACCAGATGTTTTGTACATTTGGCTAATTTTGGATTCCCTTCAAATTAAAAAAAAAGAATGTTGAGTTATATACTTTTTTAAATGGTGAGGGACAAGGATATTCTTTAAAGCTTGTACAACAAATCTAATGATTTTTTATCCATAATACAATTATTACTTTTAAAAAAATGTTTTTGGACAATTTTTTTAGTTTGCTTTTGATAATTTGAATTCAAATGAACGATGCTCCGTTTTATGTTGTATAATATTGTACATTGAATTTTTTGAGCAATTTTAGTTTCTGCAAAGTTTTATTTCAGATTTACTAGCATTTTTGTAATGTTTTTAGTCACTTTATACAGCACCGACAATGTCTTTCTTTAAACACTATTTTCGCGGCATGTACTCAAGCACTAAATGAAGCCTGATTTTTTTTTTCTTTATCAATATTAATCTTTTGAGTTTTCTTCAAGATTTTGACCCCCTTGTTTTTGATTCATTAAACATCCAAATTTGTGTGTTATTTTAAAAAAAATTTAGCCAGCGATTCCTCCTTTAATAAAATTTAGCCCCTTTTTTGTGCATTTGTTATTAGTTTTTTTTAATAAAATTCAGAGGATGGGCGTTTCTTACTTGATATTAAAAAATATATAATATGTTCAATATTAGTCTATTAAAGTTTTAAACTTCAGTTTAATTGGACTAATTTTCTTTCAATAAAAAACAAAGAACAGGCATAAACCTAATAACATTAATTAATTGTTCTGCAACTTTCAGAGGAACAATTTTGATGAGCCGAAATGTGAACGAGCCATGGAGCATTTACCATGATTCGTAGGGTTTTTGACTGGAAACGTTCGAGGATTTCAAGGTTTGAATTGGCAGAGGAACCCCAGACCTGGATCCCATAGGTCTAGATGGGTTTAAGGATAGTTTTATAGATGAGGACATTGTTGCCAAGGTTGAGTTCTGACTGTTTTCCCAGCAACCAGAGAAGTTTGTTAAGAACCAACTGGGCTTAGACTCTTTTTGTTTTTATGTGGGTCTTCCAAGTCAATCTCCTGTCAAGATGAATCCCGAGATATTTGGCTTCGGTCGACCGTGGAATAGGATTACCGGTAAGGAAAACTGGCGGACATTCTCTTTTTCGGAGGCTGAACATGATGTGTTTGGATTTAGTTTCGTTTACTCGGATTCTCCAGTTAGATAACCGGCCTTGCAGTTTGTCTAAGTGTGTCTGTAAGTTTTGTGTGGCAGTTTGGGGATCGCTATCAGTTGTGAGTATGACCTTATTGTCAGCAAATGTCGCCGTAGTTGTACCAGTAGTGATAGATAGGTCGGAGGTATATATAAGATTGAGTGTCGGTCCTAGCACGCTTCCCTGGGGAACACGGGAGCGGACGGGGAAAAGACCTGTCTGTTGACCACGTTATTTCACATAGAAATTTCTGTTCTCCAGGTAGGATGTGAGGATAGATAGAAGGGGAGGTGGGAACAGAGCTTTTCAGTTTATGTTTGAGGCCCTCGTGCCAGACCTTGTCGAAAGCCTGTGAGACGTCAAGGAACACAGCGGAGCAGTATTCCTTGGCCTCCAGGGCTCTGGAGATTGTTCTCGCAAGACGATGTACTTGCTCAATGGTGGAGTGGTGATATATGAAGACAAATTGGTGAGAAGGAATCAGGTTGTGGTCATGAAGGAATGTATTGATTCGGGAGAGAAGGACTCTTTCTAGGAGTTTGGAGAATAAGGGCAGGAGGCTGACGGGGCGGTAGGAGGTTAACTGGGCAGGGGGTTTGCCAGGTTTTGCGATCATAATGATTTCCGCTACCTTCCACTGGGGAGGAAGAAACCTAGGTAAACGCAACGGTTGAAAAGGATGGTGAGAGGACGGATACACCTAGGAGGTAACTCTTTGACTAGTCGTCCAGTAATGAGATCCCACCCAGGGCCTTTTTTGGGTGGGATTTTTCGGATTACTTCAGTAACTTCGGAGGCAAGGATAGGAATAAAGAGATTGTCAGGAGAGTAAAGTATAGTTTGTGAGGAGGTAAGGAGGGGAGTTGTTGAGCCTTGAGGGAGATTGGGCTTGAAAACCTCCGACAAGTGTCGGGTAAAAGCTTCGGCTTTTTCACCGGCACTTCGCAACCAAACACCGACAGGGAAACGGAGGGGAGGAACAGGAGTGATGGGTTTCTTAAATCTTTTGTCTGCAGACCAGAAGTAAACTCGAGATTTAAGTTAATTTTTTTAAATCTCTCTTTCACAATCTTTTTCCCGTGCAATAAATTTTAGTATCTACTATTTGAAAAATAAGCTGCTCTTAATCATTTGTTTTGTCTTTTTATTTGGATTTAAAGTCAATTTACTCTGAAAGAAAAAAAACAAATGTTAAAAATAGAACTATTAATACTTTGACGACGTAAAAACGGTTAAAAGTCTACTTTAATGTGAAATTAGTTTTGACAAATTTACTCATTAGTTTTTCCATTCGCTATTACCATTATACTATTGACTATTTCTTGGTTTGAAACAGTTGTTTGGTTTCCTAAATGGTTTATCGTATTACTGAAGTTATCATAGAAGTCCATCATTGAATAGGAATAAATGAGTTATCAAATTTAAATAAATATTTTGATTAAGAGTAACTATTACCTAGATCAGGGATGGCGAACTTTTTTTGATGTCCGTGCCACAAAGTCATAAAAATTCTGTTTTTAAATAGATGACGTGCCACAAATAATTTTTAATTAATTTCTATCAGAAAAAAACTTATTAAAAAAGTAATAATTTTGTTTTTGTGCGTGTCTTTAAATTTTCAAAAGTGCCATCCGGACCTAACGAACGTTTCCAGCCCAAAGCCTTGCGAATCATGGTAAATGCTCCTGGTTTGACCCTAATCGCATCATCCGCAAAGATCTGGCGATTCCTACCGTAAAGGAGGGAATTCGCCAGATTCTCCCTCAAATACTCCTCCCGACTGGCGGTTCATCCCAATCCATCAGCCTTTCTTGACAAACCATATTACCAACGACGCCACAAAAGGCCCAAACCACTAGACTCCATAACACACTTTCCATAGCATCATCTCTCAACTCCCTTTTACCAACTTTTTAGCCAGGGAAGACCTCTCGGAAATTAGCCTGTCCTGCCTTTGGGGAGGCGGGAGGGAGTAAATGGGATTTGCACCCACTAGAACCCCTAAGTGGACTCCAAATAGGCTCGGACGATGAGACCTGGGAACCTGCGAAAATCCGCAATTTTACCTCGCCAGGCGATGACTTTATACCAGGGGTCAGCAACCTTTTTTAGCCGCGGGTCAAAATTAACCAAAATGCGAGTATTAAAAAACATTTGGGTCAGAGATACTTTCGTAATAAAACAGCGACAGGAAAATCAGGCGGGGTGGGGCTTTAACTGACATTTTTATATGTTATACTGGATTCAAATTTGGTACGTTCATAACTTTGAGACAAAAATTTTTTAGGGGAAAAAATGTTTGTATACCTTATACTTTATTTTCGGAACTAAAGTGGGTCACTTGAAATTACCAAATCACTCGGTGATCCACGGGTCATAGGTTGCCGACCCCTGCTTTAACCAGTATAATCTCTCTCCCCTCAGTCTGGAGTTGGTCCACTCACCAGACCACACCTCCGCAAACGCTTTTTCCCGGAAGCCCATCCAAGTTAATTCGGGGTGCGATCCCGGAGAGTACCGTGACCCTCCCTCTCCCCAACTCTTTCGGCCTCCTCTTTCAGCAACATCACCTCCACGCAGAAGGAGAAGAATCCAGCCCAGTTTTCTCGCTCTCGAGAATCCCCCCGTATGGTCGTCCGGAGGAAGAGATCCTGTCCCATTACTGTGCGGAGGCGTCCCCTCTGCCCTATCCTCGCCGTGCATACTCGTAGCGTATGCTCTGCCGTGTCCTCCAAAGACGGACTGTTGTGGAAACGCATCGTCGACTCTTTCCTAATACGCCACAGGAACCGACCAAAACAACCATGCCTGTTAAGCACCTGTGTCGTTCTGTAGGTCAGGCAACCCCACTTCCGATCCAACCAGCGACCAAGCACTGATTGGTCCTTTTTACCAACTTACTTCAGCTTACTTTTTCTTTACAACTATCCCTTATTATCTTTACTATCTTTACTATTGTCTTTTCTCTTCATTCCTTCCCTTCTCTTTCCTATGTTTCCCTTCTATCTCATCCTATTTCTTATGTCCCTTCTTATAACAATTATTATTATTATTATTTTCAAAATCAAATTTTTACTCGGCTGCTCTTCGCCGTCTCCACCCCCTTCGCTCTTCCCTTGGGAGTGGGCTTGCCCTTCTGCCGGCCACATCAGCCTGTTCGGCGTCATAAGCACTTGTGCACCCGAACGGCGAGAGCTCATCCTGCGGCCACCCTTCCAACAAGGACAGTTAGTGATTAGCTTGCCCCATGGGCACGCAGGATCCTAAGGCTCCCGAGGATCACTGCCTTCTGCATCCTGCAGGCCAAGGTCTGGGCACCCGACCTGCAGGCGTGGATGATGTTAAGTTCCCCCAAGAAGCCAGCTTTCATGCCACCCAGGCCGCCGATGATCAGCACGACCAGCCTGACCCGGTGTCCCGGATACTGCTGCCCGATGTCGACGATAAGGTCCCGCTATTTGTCTCTTTTCTCTCCGTCCTTCGTTGCTAGATTGGCTTCGGCGGGACAGGAGGATTCGACGACATAAATTATTTTTTCAGATCGGTCCCTCACCACGACATCGGGCTTCGTGGCTTCGAGAACCTGCGTCGTGGGAAATGAGTAGTTCCAGTAAATGGTGCACCTCTCATTATCCACAACGTCCTCAATATCGGGGGAGCGTAAGGCAGAATCGGCTTGGCATCTATCCCGTAATGTTGCTGTAGGTGGAAATACAAAACCCGGAGAGCGGCGTTGTGTCTCGCGATGTACAGAGACCTGGCATAGGAAGGACAAGCTGACAACAGATGCATGACGGGTACCGCACGCCCTGCAATCCGTCGAGGTGACCTTCTCCTTGAGGATAGCCCTCCCGTACACGAGCGTGCTGCATACCCCGTCCTGAGCGGCCATCAAGAAACCCTCCGTTTCCGCCCTGAGACCTGCACTTTTCAAGAAGGAGAAGGTTAATTGTGCAGATAGTTGTTCTTGTCGCACGTGCCTAAAGAAAACAGAATGGAGGTTTTTCTGCATGTGCTCCTCCATGAGCTTCGCCTCCTCTGCCCGCCTCACCGACCGAGTCAGCTGGGCCCTTCCTCCTTCTTCGAAGGGCAGGCCCAACCTCGATCGGTCGGGGATGAGCTCGAGCAGGCCCAGTTTCTCCGCCGCCCTGCTGGCTGCCTTAAGAAGAAAAGCCCCCCTTTCCCGAAACTCGTGTTGTGAATTGCAGCAGAACGTCCCCACCACGGAGCACACGCTCGGCAAAACCCAGGACAACCCGGTCATGGAGACATTCAAGGCTCAATAACCCTCGGCCCCCCTGCGCACGGGGCAGATACACCCTTTGCACGGAGGACCTCGGGTGGAGGCTATGATTCATGTTGAGGGTCTTTCTGGTTGCTCTATCCAAACTCTGGAGCTCATTGGCAGTCCATTTTATGGCGCCAAATGAGTAGAGCACCACGGGTACTGCCAGCATATTTGTGGCCGCGACTTTATTGCGGCTCGATAACTCAGATCTCCAGATCTTCCGCAGTCGCGCCACATACTGGCAGTGGAGAGTCCTCCTTATGGTGGCGGAGTCATGCATGCCCCGCTGAGAAATTCCCAGATATTTGTAGGACTCTCCAGCATCTAGTCTCCGTCCACGAGTTGAAGACCCTCGCCTCCATCTTGCACTTTACCCCTGGAGATGTGGCACACCGCACACTTAGCCAACCCGAATGTCATTCCCACCGCCGCAGAATAAGCTCTCTTATTATTATTATTATTATTATTACTCTTCTACTTCTGTCTTTCTCTTGTCCTATCCCTTAGACCCTTGGTACTCAAACTGCGGTCCGCGGGCCTCTTGCGGCCCACTAAGTTCTACTGAATGGCTCAGTGGAAACCGATTGAGTGACTCCGCTTCTCAGGCTCTTGTCACCCGCCTACACGTGGTGAATGCCCCTCCCACTCCCTTTCCCTTCTTCTGACTGCTTTTGCTTTTCCATATCTCCACCGTCTACCTTTCACTCCCTCTTTCCTCATTTTTTATTTATTCCAGAAGAGGTCGGGCTTTTCTCGTTTCTTAAACCCCTCTGAAAGAGGTAGTTGAGGTTTAGTGGGTAAAAACCCCACACTATCAGGGCAACCTTCCCAGATACCTTTGGAAGGTTCTTCCACTTGCTCTATAGACAAAAACCCTATTGAGTGAAAAATTTTTGAAAGGCAGATTACTCATTGTTACGTCTTTTTTTGCCGTTGGTTGAAGGGGCCTTGGTTTAGACTCAGCTGAAACTGGACTAAGTAATGATAACAATTGTATATAGTTAATTTTATTAGAACTAAAGAATTAAATCATAGAAAATTTAAAGTTTTGTTGGAAGAATTGGACAGTCAGCATAGCGATGTGCTCTTGTCTAACGCTGTAAGATGTCTAACGCTAAAAGAGTTTTTCTGAAAACCATCCAACCAAATGTCTGATTAAAACGCAAGTAAACCCTTTTTTCTTGGTAAGTCGTGTGACCCACTCGCAATGGTCACAACGGAAAAAAAAGCTTGTGTACCTGTGCCTTAGACTGCACTTCCAGTCACATCCTTTTATTTTATTCCTGAGATTAGACACTGGTCCGTTCCTAGATATAAAGTCGCCCCTTTAAAGCCAAACCAACTACGAAATGTCCCGCTTAGAGACATATGGCATCATGCCTTAAATGAATTAGCAAGTCGCAAGTTCTTTAAAGAGCACCTGCCTGTTGAGTCAATGTTCAGAAACCGCGGTGGTTTGAGAAACAGAGTCACAGGGCAGTAATGTTCACACGCAGGGTTTTGCATTTGCATTTGTCAGTACATTTAAAATTTGCAAACACATAGCCTGATCTGTACGGTAGGTGAGAGGTGAGGCTGTAAAGGGTGAAGAAAACCCTCATCGTTGCACCCCTTTTGTTCGGACACCCTTATTTCTACTTGTCAAAGATAAAGATAAATACTTCATCGGATAACTAAGAGCGAAGGAATTTATTGCCTCCAGCATCTGTGGACAAAAAATATAGAGAGGTGCGAAATTTCCCTTCTCCTTCTTAATTGCTATCCAAAGGGGTTTGTCCGACTTTGAAGTTGTACTAATCCAAACCTTCAGCTTTTGTTTAGTGGCAAATTAGTCGCAAAATTTCTGCCCTTCTCTACTTTTATTCCACGTTTTACAAATTTCATTATGAGAACTTCTCTTACGACTTCTATCAAATTAGCAAACTTAAACCTCTAATTTTTTAGATTGGACGGATTCGATTGCGTCTGAGCAAACATCTGCACAATCTTGTGTTCATTTCTTTAAATTTTACTTAACTTGTGGTTTGTGCATTTTTGATAATCTCAAGGTCAATTAATAGCTTGAGTATTGATTCATTAACAGTTTTATTTCAGTTAATATTAAAACTTTGCTAGATTCTCAGTGTGTTCCTATTGTGATTCCAGTCCAGATCAGTGAACGACTATTGTGTTCCAAAAAAGCGAGAAGAATTTTTCATTTTAAGCTTAAATCCAGTTTTTCACCTTACAGACAACAGGCATGCCAAACTCTTGTGATATTGCGAGTCACTTCATCTATTTTGTACTATAATAATTTGGGCCGCATGTTTTATTATTCAAAAATTAATAAAATAAGGTTGTCAGAATTTTTTTTGTGATGTATTTATTAAACAATGTTTTTTAACTAAACTAAAAATATTTTACATTTTATTGCATATTATTACATTTATAGTCATTTAATATTTCATGTTATTTTTCAATGAAAGTATAAATATCTTGTATTAAAAGAAATAAAAAAACTAAAATAAAAGTTACAGTATATTAAACATAATCAAAGTTTAATACTACTTTTTAGAAGATATTTGACAATTGTGCAAAGCAAGTGATCATGAATTATTGATTGGATATGATAAGCTGATGAAGTTTTTAAAAGTGATGAAATATATTGATCGGTTAATTTTAATTTTGACTTTTCTGAATTTCTGTTATTTTTCGTCAAAGAAAATAGTTGCTCGCATGAATAGGTCCTTCCCAACATAAGCTGAGTGCTTATTAACAAATTTTTAAAATAAGTATTGGTAACTGTTAGCAATTATCTATGTATATATGTTTCAATATAATATTTATTTAAGAAAAAAGTCTAAAAACTGAAACAATAGTTCTTTAGTTACTTTATTTCTCTTTGGCCTCATTTAAAGATTTCCACGTTAAAAAAACATCTCTAACATCTGCTGAGTCTTAATAACCCTCCAGAATTAGATTACCTAAGCGTCACCACCGTGAGGTTTCCTTGTTGCGAAATGTTTACCTCTTTACCATTCCCATTCAAATACGGTACTGTCATATGCCATATGCCCTAACCGGCCTCAGCCCCTTTCATTAATGTATATGAACTGTTACTTTTTTTTTTAAATCTTCTTTTTTATTTATAGTTATGTTTAACGGTTGAATTCACTAATTTCTGCATAATTCAACTTATAAGATGTTCAGAGAGTATTCGTCATCGCTTAAGAAAAAAATTCTTAAGGTATAAAAGATAGTCTGTATTTTTGGTGGAAAGATTTGGCGCGCAATACTTCAACTTCATAATGGTTAGAGATAAAGTTACACACCCACTATTCAGACCAAGGTCGATTTTAGGTCCGCGTAAGTAGTTTTTTTTCAGTGTTCTGCACCGCATCTTCCGATTTTTAGGTGCGTTTTAACGATGTAACTAGATTTACAAATCTCATTTATCAATATCTTGTTTTATTTAAGCTTTTTAAAAAAAGCAGCAGACAGAAGTTGTGGTCAACATCATTTTGAAAGTCAAAACCGACTGAACCAGCTGCTATCACCGTTATCTTGGCTCATATTAAGGTCGCTTTTTTAACCTCAAAGTGAAGAGCGATCTTGGGGAAAAATTTGATTGGCCTGTTCATTGTCCATGTCTCCTATTTGGACTAATCTCCATCACAGTGTGACGTTACAAATATGATGTTTTTCCAACGAAATTAAATTATTAAATAAATACTTTGGGCAGTGTCAATGCAGCAAAACACATTTTTAGGCCATGAATTTTAGGCCATCCTGTTTTGAACCTCCGTGTCTTGTGTACTCAATTAGTGGACACACAGTTTTCTTTTTCCTTCGCTGTAGTTAAATATCGTGTTAAATTTGCCGACACCCACTTGAAATGTTTTGTTTTCTATGGTTTTTACAAACTAACCCAAAATAAATAGTTTTCATGATCAAAACGAAATAGAAAAAAATCTTTTTTCTTCGAGAACCGCTTATTGCATAAATCACAGTGGAATTTATCAATTTAAGTTAAACGAAACTGTTGTCATTTTTTACCTAACTAATTAACACTGCTGACAAATTTTTGTTATCATTTTTATAATTTCTAATGGCAGACTCGTTTGAATCGAGACCAGATTTGTTTCGTTTTTTAAGCCTTGGGTTATTGCTTAAAAAATGGTTTAATGGTTTATAAATGCAGATTTCATGTGCATTGCTTTCTTTTCTAAGACTATAATTTTACCAGCTGAAGGGTTTTTGAAGGGACTTCAAAATAAACTTTCTGCCTATCAAGGAACTACTTATTTAACTTCATCAAATACAACTGCCGTCATTGTTATAATAAAAAACCAAATAGGTTATAAGCATTAATATTTTCCACTAAAAATAGTCTGAAACTCTTGATAATGAAGAGGTGATGGGTGTTCATGAGAAAAATGCAAAAAGGGTAAAAAGAAAAAAAAATAGAGAAATGGAATCTGATAAGTGTAAGGGTTTTGAAGTGTTCAAAATAAAGCAGCAGAAAAAGAATTATATCTTGTCTTGCATAGTTGAATAAAGAAGCAACGTGAAATAGCGTTTGAGTGACTCGCGCTTTGAGATGGTTGTTTCTAAAATCTTCTCGTTGTCACAGCAATCTGACTCTCAAAATTCTAAAAAGATATTATTTAGTTATTAATACTCCTAACTCGGATTACTCAATGGATTGTAAAGCATACAATTAAGAGAAATGTAATTTAAAACCTTAAAACCCCGTGTTTTTAACAACTGTCTTTTTAAAGTGTATGATTTACTTACTCAGAGATTTAATTCGGAAATAAAGGAGAATGACTGAAAAGTCCCGACAATCACTTCCGATGAGATCTTTTCTAAATTATAACGGATTTTATATGCTTTAAGCTGGTTAGAAAACGCGCCTAAAAAATTCTAACACCACCGTGCATCAATCTTGGTGATCTGTCTTCCGGACAAGGGAAACAATAAGGGCCGACATCGGAAGAAAATGAGAGGTTTTGACCATTTCACAAGAAAAAAACTCATCTATCAAATTGAAGACATTCCAAACAAAAACTCATCTACCTGTGCCTATTCACAAGGACAGGTAAAATGATGTACAAAAATAATAATGGTTTAGTTGAATCAAGATTGTGGGCGTTTACGAAGCCTGATGTAGGCAAGTTTCTTCGATTCTTTGTGCCTGAACCGGATCTCATTGCCCGTTGGGCCTCTGCCAAATTTATTCATCAGCCGCTGATTTTTGCCAGCGGAAAAAATAAAATTTGCCAATTTTTCCATTTCATTTTTTAATGATTCGTTTTGATTCTTCTTGAATGAGTGAAATTTAGAGGTAATATAAAATTTTATTTACCGAACTATGAAGAGACGACAAGTAAAAACATTATATTTCACTTACCCAAAAGAGGATAATCCGAAAATTATGTCGAAGATGTTGTTGATTCTGTCCTAAATTGCACTACATCTCACTTTTTTATTTAGTTTAATGCTTAAAAATTTAAATAATCGTTTTTGTAAAACCCAAGAAATTTGAACCCGGTAACACAAAAATTTTTTAATATAAATATTATCTACTATTTTAAATGTTATCATTGTTATAAAAATGCTTAAATGTTTTTAGTTCGCTGCTGGAGAAATTTATGGATAGTTTAGAGTAGTGACGCGGACATTTCTGCGGTACGCGGTCTTTAATTGAATAGTATTTAATACGTTGGAAAAGGCACTATGCACTACTGTCTTTGGAATCGAAATTCCAAACTATGGTAAATATATACTTAAGTAATTTTGTTAGGCAAAACTCAAAGTTATATTTTATATTGAAAAAAAAAAACATTATATTTTCATATTCATATTTTCTTAAGAACTTAACAGACATAATTTCCTTGTTAATTTTTTTGTACTCTCTCTCTATAGGATTAAACCCTGTCTTCGTGTCCTACCATCCTTTTGCCGATTCATGAAATGTAAAACATTCGGCTGAAAGTTTTGGTTCGAGATATTCATAAATAACGGAAAATGTGACGGCACTAAGTTAGACAGAGCTGACCTAGAAACGGATTCACATAAAAATCGATTTTACCGTCGGGGTCGACTCCGCCACGTTCGAGACTTCTAGCTCCTAGTTATTCCCCAGCCCCCTGTTCTCCCTCGTAGAGATTTTGTCTAGGACAACTGTTTTTCATTTTTCTGTTTTCTCTATTTAAATTTCTTGGTCTTTTTTCCTTTGCATCTATGAACTGGGATTTACATTGAAACAGACAGTATTAGCAGCATAGAATACTCTGAAAAGTATACATTTGATAAAATGCTTGAATTCGACATTTTGAATAAGACAAGAGATATGACTGACATGAATAAGACAATAATATAGAGTTTGATTTGTCCATGATCGCATTGCGACAATTATTTCTGTTCAATTTTAGTAAAAGTTCCACTACAGTTTTGTGCTAAGGACATGTTTTAATAAACTTTTTAAAAATACAGTGGTAGCTTGAGATACGAATTTAATTAGTTCTGTGATCATCGTCGTATGTTAAACAAATCGGATCTCAAAGCGGGGGGAGGAAAGCTGAGCGAGGATTTTCCCATTTAGGGATCACCTATGCAATTATCACACATCCCAAGTTCGTATCTGAAAATTTTTCGTCGTATGTTGAGATGTGATTTTTAGAATATCTCATGTCGTATATCAAACAATTCGTATGTTAGGACATTCGTATCTCAAGGTACCACTATACATTCAATGAGCATTTACATGGAAAAAATTAAAAAAAGCAGTCCCCACTTCTAATTCAGGTTTTAGGATAAAAGCAATAGCTTTAAGTTGGTATTAAAAACGAAAAAAATATTTTCTGTAAAAAAAGGTCGAAATCGAGCACATCGAAATACATGTAGCCTTTTTGAACAATGGCGGGATTACTTCAAAATATCAATATACGTTGGACACTGTTAGAGAGACAGAAATAAAATAGACGAATTTACATTTGATCCAAAGCCATGTGAAAGTTGAAGGAAGGGAAATTTTCACAGAAAAAATATTTCCCGGTAAAAATAAATATTTTGAATCATTTTACCCCCACCATTACAAAAATTAATTTTTTTTTAATGACAAAATTACAGCATTAATTTTTAAATGCATGGTTAGCACCTCTGTTTTGCCATTCTGTGCGCCGTTTCCCTTCCCCCTTGTCTGAGTGTCGGCTGGGCGGCGCAGACTTTTGCGTGAGGCCCCCGCTCCTCTCAAAGCCCTCCCCGCCTCTCGATCTCTCTCCCTCCTTCGCCCTCCCCTCCTGCCGCAAAAAACCGCTCCCCCACACCTCTTCAATGACCGCTGCCCGAGTCAATTCAACATCTGCCTTCAAACGCAACGTACAGAGATTGTGACCGCTCGCAGTCGGCAACCCAAAGTTTACGCAGACATTTTTTGTACAAAATTTACAAGTTTCGCGAATTTAAAAGGAGTCTTTTGTGAATTTGTTTTCATCAGTGTTTTGTTTTTTAATTTTTAGTTGGCGGGATGTTTTGTGTCGGTTTTCTATGAGTTTTTCATGCAAATAACGAGAATGAAAGAAAGAAAAATGTTTTTCTTTTTCAAATGGTTAAAGATGAACCGTCAACAGTAAAGAGATAGTTTGTGGTTTGGCCAGTTGCTGCGCTGACTGTTGGATTTCCGTTTCTTGTTTCACAGTTTGTCAGTGGCCCGCCGACACCGCTAAAGGCCGGTCGCGCGCGGCTTTCTCTCGTTTTCATCATAAAGATATTAGCCAAAAATACTTCAGCGATATACTTTTTAATGTAGCAGGTAAAAATTGTATCATATTTTTATTAGATAGGAGTTCTTAGAAATTCATTTCTGTTTTAAACTTTAGATCTCTAATACTTTGCCTGTGTTTTTATCATCTATTATCCTATCATTCCTCAGTACTGCAATTTTTTTCTTCCAAGTCGGGTTTCTGCCGAAACAATGCAAAGCTGGTGTTTTTCGGTATTGGCAAAGAAAAACAAATTTAATAATTTTTTCTTACAAGTGCAAAAAAACTTGGAAACGCCATTTTGGCGATGCGGTCATCAACGATCTATTTTTAGACTTGGCTTTTTACTAGGCCTCGGGC
Organism: Columbicola columbae; assembly: GCA_016920875.1. Classification (NCBI taxonomy): domain Eukaryota; kingdom Metazoa; phylum Arthropoda; class Insecta; order Psocodea; family Philopteridae; genus Columbicola; species Columbicola columbae. The sequence goes on along the minus strand of JADMLL010000009.1, from coordinate 14,218,905 downwards.
TACGCATCGAAAAAACGTCCTAAAATAATGTGGCTGCATTTTCCAAAGCTTTTTCTCATACTCAACCAAAGAGTCTTATTTTACTCTCTAATGCAATTACCAACTGACATTGTCATTTGTTCCTTGTATCTCACTTTCTGAAATTAGTGGTAAATTTTCCAAGTTCGGTCCAGCTTTTTTCGATTTACGAGAATTTCTTTGCGGTTTTAAAATAAAACCGTAGTGTCCAAACCTTTTTGACAATACTATATCCAAACCATTAAATATATTAATCTAATAAAACACCAGTTAGCTTCCCCTGTATGCTTCAAAGCTTAACGCTCTCCCATCGCTTTCAATTCCTAATTGAATTTTAGAAAAAGAAAACAATGTAAAAGAATAATTTAAAATGTTAGATTTTATAATTTTTTTAAAGCTACGAATATTTTCACAAATTATTTAAATAATTATTTGAAGAAAAAATAAGTACCTCCTCCTTTATGATCTTCCTTACTTGTTACCTATCCTTTTGTAAGAAAATTAAGTAATTAGAAAACGGTTCATGGCATTATAATAAAGCAAATAGGATTGTTTGAAGTGAATTTTTCTTTTTTCGGCGTTTTGGCGCGATTTTCTATTTAACACAAACTTAAACATTTCTTGGCTTGAAAAGCTTCTAATTCATCTTTCTTGCTCCAGAGTTTTCACATTAATTGTCATCGGTGAAAATAAATAGGTGACATTCCAATGATTAATGAGAAACGCCTTGAGTGATTAATCCAACTTTAATTGTTCTTGATTATTTTTTACGCCTAAAATTATTAATTTTAATTTTTGGACAAAAGCCTATTCAACTTATAATCATTTTATGTATTTCGTTTCCATAGTTTACCTTTCTCAATTTTCAATTCTAATCTCGTCTTCATTTTTCTCTTAAATTTGATTTTAAAAAAAAGAAAATAAAAAACATTTTAATTTATTTAAGTTTTTATTTTCAGTCTCCATACTAATAGACATAAAGTATTAAAATAAAATAAAAGAAGACTTAATACCCGATTTGTGGGCTTCTACGCATTTTAATAGCTACTAATACTTAGAATTTATTCTCTTTTCTAAAATCCTTCGTCCTCCCCCTCCCTCTCTCTCTACCAAAAAGAACTAGTAGTAAAGGACTATTTTGAATGCATGGTAAGAATGATAAACTATAAATCTTTTTATGTTACTACCTTTCAAATTGAAGGTCAGTTGTCTGAATTCTTACAATTAACAATAAAAAAGAAAAAGGTTAGACTGGAATAGATTCTTTTTTTTAGGTACACAGAAAAATGACCAGTTTTTTTCAAGAGGTTAAACATGTTTTGTGTTTTATTTTAAAATTGTTTGACACAATCGTTTTTCTCTTATATAATATTGATAAAACCGACCCTTGGGTTAAAAATATGGGTGAAAAAATATATTTCGGTGGATGTGAACCTATAATAATTTCAAACCATTTCCTGAAATGAATCGGTGCTATCTCTATTCACAGAAAACTTATTATTTTTATAAATTATAATAATAACTTATTATTATTTATATATTATTTTTTAAAAAATTATTTGCGTAAACAATTGGAAAAATCACGTTTTAGTTCTTTTGTTCCTTCCAAAAAGAAAAAAGATATACGCCAAATTCATAATAGACGCAATTTTTTTTATAGAAATGCCTTGGTCTAATATGTGCATACTCTCCCTTCAAGTTTTTCATAAAAAGTCTGTTAGCCAGACTATGGTCGGCACGTCTTTGGCCATTTTAATATACGTCAGTGCAACTTATGGCTATTTTCTGTACTTTGATCTGGTGGGAGCTCATCTTTTGTTTCATTATCCCTTGAAATTCAGTTGGACCTCTTTCTGCATTCTATAGATTATTTATCATTCTGTCCTGTTCAGTATTTATGCCGCCTGTAAGAATAGTCAAAGCGAAGTTTTATCCAGCGCTCTTATTGACGTCTGAATTCACAGATGTAAACCCAAAATAGAATGGAGCATCTGAAAATCGGAGTAACTAAAAATCGTGACAAAACTATATACAGGGTTAAGATGGTGAAAGTTAATGAATGTTAATCTCGGTCTGCCCTTCTGTAAACTAAGTTGAGGACTACCTTTCGCAAAACAAAATAATAAACATACTGTTTTGGTTTGGTCGTCACATATATCATCCTGGACTCTGACACTTTAGCATCAAAAATAAGATAAATTCAGTTTGATAGAAAATCTTCAAGCTTAATACGTGTTAAATGTGTAGCGCCAAGGGGTAGAGAGCTCCGCATTTTTTGTTCTCCTCCAAAACAATAGCCGTCCGCATCCTCTCCGTTCAACCTTTCATACCTCTTAATTCTTTCTCTCTTAAATACCATTGATCCTTTCTCATAAATCCTCTCTTCCTATTTCTATTGGCTATCCATTCATCGGGTTCCTACCTGGCGAATGTAAGTACAACCGCGTTTTGGTTTTGTGTCATCATTATTGTAAACTCTTCTTGAGGCAAATGTACGAAGATTTCTACAAGAAAGCCTTGCGATTTCCTACAAATTCAAGAGGATGTAAAATTGTTCTCTCATGGGTCGAGCTTACTTCGCCTTTTTTACTTCTCGGATTTGATGGATTTTTTTGCAATGTCTTAAATGCCCAGTTCCGATTCATAGAACTTAAGATCAACAAAGTATTAATTTTTCGCTAATTCTGCCAAGCGCCCTAAAGACAAATTTGCTTCCAAAATAGCTAGAATGTCATCACCTCGTAAGGAATTTTCTGGAATGAAGACACTCAGTGATTAGGGTCTTCCAGCTGGTATCAGCATTTGTATTTTTACAATGTAGCAATATTTTATGACTTTTCAGCAACAGCTTTTCATACTTGAACGTGTTGAATAAGTATTTGTTAAACAAACCAGACAAATTTGGCATAAAGTTTTGACTGGCACCAAACATGAGAAGTAAACACCTTATAAATGGTCATCCAATGTCTAAAAACTGTCTCTCGTACTAAGGGAAAGACGAAGAATGAGTCTAAAAAATACTGTATCTTTGAGGGAATATATTGTAATTTTGCTCGAGTTTTTTTTGGCATATTTTTGTAGCAACTAAAATAAAACAAGGAACCTTTTTTTTTTCAAGAAATTTTCACTTGCAAGAAAAAACTTTGCAAAAAAAGCCTTGAGGGAACTTCACGTTCAAATAGTATGTAATCCGTTTTAACCAATTATTAGCAAAAATGATAAATCCGTAAAAAGACTGGTTTTAATAAAAATAAATGTAGTCAATCTAAAAAATAAATAACTTCAGTGTAGAAAGTAATACGTCTGTAGTAATCGCAGAATGATTCTTGAATGTCCGCGAACTGCTATCATGCTGGGAAGTAGTTATTAGGTTAGTCGGGGAAAATTGTTCGAACAAAGTAAACTTTGAAAACGGGAAAAAAATCACGACCGGACCAAACCTACAATTATGTAAGAGTAATGAATCAGTTGAATTTATACAATAAATCTATTAAAATATGTCAAATAGTTACAATACTTCATTATGAAATACTTTTAGAGAAGTAAAATATATAAGGTATTTTCTTGAGCGCTAAATGCCTAATATAAAAGTAATTCGATTTTTAAATTGGTTACTAAGCAAACAATAAGACAGTTATTATTTACACAATGACATCCGCTTTTATTTCAAAAGTGAAAAAAATTGGAAAATGACGTTAAATCCCGTTGGTCGGAAGTGTCCTATGACAAGAAATTTGCTGGCCTCAAACAATTTTTCCCCCAGTAAATCGAATAAACATTTTACCTTAAACAATACATAAAAGATTGAATTTCATACACAAAAAAGGTTATTTTGTATATTTCTTCTTCTGATGGTCGTGTGGGTAATTTTTTAGAGAATTTATAAAGATGGAAAATTGAGTGATGAGTGAAAATTGATTAATAACCCATTAATAACACAGGCGTAGGTTTTAGCAACCACGGCTGTTTTGCAAAATTTTTTTTATATGCTGTATGATATTTTATGGTTGCATTAAATCTTCTCTGGGCTCTTTCAGCTCGTTCTCTTTTTAGCCCAGCTACTGCAGGGCATCTGAACAAAATGGGTTGAGTATCGCCTTTTCCGTCGCGAAGCGGAAATTTTTTGGTTCTGTTCACATTCTCTATTACCTGCTGGTTCAACTCCTCAGCTTAAGCCATTCTATTGTCCTCCTAAAATTTTTTTTATTTTTTATTTTTATTTATTTAATTGACCTACCCCTTTCTCGGGGTTTATCATATTACATGTATACATTTTTATCTAATTTTAATATTTTTTGGCTAGAAGAGTAGTTTTTCTCTCTCTCTAAATACGTGGACCAAAAACTTTACCACTTTATATATAATGATTCTGTATGTTTATTTGGTATTTCCTCTCCAGAAATCTGTCCCCCTGCAGTCAAACATTATGTGTTGGGCAGTTTCCGTCCCACCACATAGCACACATAATCTACTCCCATCTCCTCTTTTGGGGGCCTCCCACATATAGCTCCCCAGCCTCCAGACTGCCATCACTCTTCTTTGCTTTAAGGGAAGTCTGTTTACATACTCTGCCCCTTTGGCTGTGTACACTTCATTTCCTAGCAGGCGTACTGATTTCTTCTTTAGTATTTTCTTCCTCATTTCTTCTCTGTCGTATTTGTTCACTTTTTGGGTTACTATCTTCTTTATTTCTTCTACGCTCCTATTCTTTTAATTTATTTCGTTTATCCCATATTTTTCGCTCATTTTACTTACTTCTTTAGCCCATGTTGAGTGTTCTGTATTCCTTATCTCTTCCTCTACACACGCTCTTTGCATTATACCTTTTTCTCTTCTTAAAAGTTTTACTAGATAAATAATTTGTAATCTGTCTAGCTTGCTTTTTGAGGGTAACATTCCTACTTCTAGGAGCGCAGCTTCGCCTACTGAATTTTTTCCTACCCCTAGTATGTTTCTTGCTACTTCGTATGTCACTTTATTGACTCTTTGATCATTTCTATCGTTCCATATTTCACCTCCGTATGTCAGGACCGGTTCCACCATTGTGTAAAATATTCTTTTTAACACTCTTACTTCTAAGTCGCTATAATTGTACAGGGCTTTTTTTACTAGGTGTGCTGCTTTCCTTGCTTTATCTATATATTGGTCTTGCTGTTTTTTCCATTTGCCTTTGCTATCATAAATCACTCCTAAATAATTAAATTCTTTGCATATTTCTAATGGGGCGTTCTTATATGTCCACTTTTTTTCTTCTTTTCTAAGATGTGATCCTTTAGATACTATCATTATTTTTGTTTTCTTTTGATTTACTGTTAGGTTCTAGCTGTCACAGCATTTCTCCAGTTTCGTTAGCTCTCTTTTTAGGCCTATCGGGGATCTCGATATCATGATCACATCGTCCGCATAAAGAAGAGTTCCCACATCTATATTTCCGATGCATGGTGCGTGTGTTTCCGTCCGTCTCAATGAATCGCTTATGTCGTTTATGTATATTGAAAAGAGAGTACTGGATAGTTGGCATCCCTGTCGTACTCCTCTTTCCGTTTTCACTGTTCTATTCATCGTTTCTGGACCGGTCTTTACTGCTATATTAATGTCTTTGTATATGCCTTTGATTATTTGTATGAAGTTGTCTGATATTCCAGTTTTCTTCATTTTGTACCATAAGATTTCCCTATTTATAGAGTCGAAGGCAGTCTGGAAGTCGACGAAGCACAGGTACAGTTTTCTTTTCTCTTCATTTAATGTTTTATTCATTAATGAGTTTAATACATACATGTTGTCGACAGTTGAGTAGCCTTTTCTGAATCCTGCTTGGAAGATCGAAATTTTATCATTTTCTTCCAGCCATTTTTGTAGTCTCTCTGCTAGAATCTTTGTTAGTATTTTGCTTACGACAGGTAGCAGGGTAATACCCCTGTAGTTGGCAGGATCATTTTTATCGCCTTTTCCTTTGTATATTGTTGTTATAATACCTGTGCTCCATCGTTTGGGGTAACTCTTGTTTCTTATTATAAGATTGAACAAAGATCTCAGGGTATTAACCAGATCCCATTTATTTTCAGTTTTTTTTGTAGAATTTGGGGGGTAGACCGTCTATTCCTGGTGACTTCTCGGCTTTTAAATATTTTATACTATTTTTTATTTCTTTCTGGGTTATTGGGTCATCTAGGATTTGGGATTCCGGATTCGTATTCATTATATGTTTTAATTGTCCTCCTAAAATGTCTCGACAGGTTCTAATGGGCTTGAAGTATTGGAAAGAAATAATTTCTGTTCACGACACTATTCGTACTTTCCCATAGCTCTCTTCATCATGGTATTGAATACAACAGTATACTCCCTCAACTTATTTCTACTCTTTAGAAACTATATTCCTGCCTGTAGGTCCTTTATTTTCATCCCCTCTCCTCGCGAAATACCTCCCATACCTAGGCTTCCAAGACCTCTACTTATACCGTAATTCACTAGTCCCTACTTCTCCTTTTCTATTTCTAGTTCCTTTCTATTCGGTTCTAAAGTTAAAACACTGGCTTTGTTTTAGATAAAACCCCGTACGGTCTAGATTATTTACGTGTTTCGGACTTGGCAACAGTTGACAGGTAACTGAGAATTAAAGGAAAAAAATCTTTTTAACATTTAGCTTTCAACTAATTGTTTCTCTCCACTTGTACTTCTTCTAAAGATCCTATTTACCATACATCACCCATGTCGCAATAAAAGAAGTAGGAAAACAAAGTTCGGGGAATAAAAATTTAACGCACTCAATGTTCTATTTCATATCTGTAAAATAACTATTTTAAATAATACAAAAAAAAGAGAGAGAGAACAACCACACTAATTGAGGTGGTAAAATAACTAAATAGCTACCGCCCCTTCGTTCGTTTCACCAAATTAAAGACTTAATCGTTTGTCTTTAAAATATGCAATGTACCACTTGAAATTAACTTCTTCCTACACGTTAATGACGACGGAAACATCGGGAAAAGCTTGCCATTTCAAACACTCATCGACCAGAGCGGTTTTAATATGAGTTATATTTCAGGGTTGAAACATATATTTCATTTTTGGTTATTTTTAGGAAAGCAAGGCAACAAATTTTGTCATTGACTTATCTTTCTTTGTAATTTACGGGTAAATCGAAATTTTATACTTATTTAGGGGAATTCTTTTCTTGCTTTATTTTGTCTTGGTCAATTTAAAGTTATCTTATTTGATTTTTGTTTTGGAAGTATCTTACTAGTTGAAGTAATTTCCAAATAACAATATCTGTTTGAGTGGTTGCTCTATGAAGAGTTGAGATGCCTTACTTAAATAGTCATTTTGCAGTTTCTGGAAACATTTTTCTCCATACTTTACACAAAAACCATTTTTTCACAAAAAATTTTGAATTTGCTTTTTAATTAAGAGATCTCTTGGTTTTATTATTCCAGGCAATAAACACAAGGGATGTAAAATGTTTCTTAAATCTTTGAGGTGTTATTCATTGTAAATATTTACAGTTTGTCAGGTTCATTGCAAACCGCGTTCAGAACACTTACAAAATACCATTCGAAATACTGTACGACACACCGAAAACCGAACCAAACGTCTTGCTAAGGTGCAGCTGTTGGCATCTTCAGTAATGATACTGAAGTTTTTTATAAATCTAAAAAACTCTTTAGTATTTACTATGGCTGGTGTAGTTCCTCTTTGTGCAAACTTTATAATATTTGCCCCACCCCCTTTTCATCTTCTTTCTTGATAAAATATTTCTTAGAATTGTACTTCCGAAAATCTTTCGTGTTCTCTGTTTGGATGGTTTGGACTGTTTCGCCTAATGTAGCACAAAGAAAATGATTTCGAGAAGTTAAATTATTTGGTAAGTTTTGATGGTAAGCTGCCAGAAAAAAAAGGAATTCTGGGGAATATTTCTTGTTTATTTTCTATATTAGATTATTTAATGATTTCTTTAATATTTTCATGTCCTGGAGACTATCTTCAGTGGCATTCGAATGATGAAAACATATATATATATATATATTCTTACTGTTACTGTTTCTTCATATAAAGTAGACGAAAGTTAGGGGCGCAAGTTAAAGCCTTAACTTCTTTATTTAACAGTTGGATTTTATTTTCTGAATTATTTCGTTCTTAATTTGTTTGAGTTTTCAGGTAATGAATATAAAAAATAAAGAAAGTGCCTCGGTTGGCTTTACCCCTTGAAATTATTGCTTGAAACTAAGGCCTAGTTTTCTTATAAAATCAATATTATGAAGTAATGTTTCAAATCGGCAGTAATCCTTGTAATTTATATGTAGCCCTCAAATCATGTAACTGACGGGATAATTTTTTTCAATGTGATTCTGTAATTTGTTTCAGGTATTACGTAGACATGGGAAGTGAGCACTATTGTTTGAGGTGGAATAATCATCAAAGCAATCTTCTCGGAGTCTTCAGTCAGCTTCTTCAAGACGAAAGCTTAGTAGATGTAACATTAGCTTGCGCCGAAGGGCATTCTATTCGCGCACATAAAGTTGTTCTCTCCGCTTGTTCCTCCTTCTTCCAAACCCTGTTTATTGACCATCCTAATCTATACCCAATCGTCATATTGAAGGACGTGTGTTTCGCTGAATTAAGAACACTTGTCGAGTTTATGTACAAAGGCGAAGTGAATGTTGAATATTGTCAACTTTCTGCACTTCTTAAAACTGCAGAAAGTTTAAAAGTAAAGGGATTGGCGGAAATGACAAATTTAAATTCGACTACAACTTCTCTCAAAAGAGAGAGAGAGGAGAGATCGACGGACAAGTTGGAGGCCATAACTCATCAAAAGCACTTGGGAATGGTAGACGCGCCGTCCGTAACTGAGACTGTAAATAAAAGACTGACACACGAAGACACCAGTTCACAATCTCCGGGTCGAAATTCGTCACCGGGACCACCTCCGAGCAAAAGGCCGTCTCGAGGACCAGATTGCGAAGATGTGAGCGACTGCGAGCGGGACGGATCCGAAACACCCGATCGCAATGACATAAGAGGTGGATGTCCAGGTCCTACTGACATGAGTGCCTCGGGCATGGCTTTATGCCAGATGCCCCCATCGTGTTCTTCTCCTAACACTAACGAGCCTTTTTCTGGTACTTCGTGCTTGCCCCCGGTACAGCAAGTTCCTCTGGTGAGTAAAAGAATTAAAAAGGGATAATTTGATAATCTGGCTTGACATTTTTTCTTGTGCATTATCTTCAACGCATCAATCCGCTATTAGTACTGCATTAACATTATCGGCATTTTACTCAATTACTGGCTGGTCTTATTACTTTTTATTAGTGGTCTAATTTTTGATCAGCAGGAATGAATTGCAAGAGAGTGCATAAATGTTTTAAAGGCTTTTCAAATATAAGAAAGGGTGCAAAATTTTCTCAAAAGCAAAACTTTCATTAAAATTACATTGTTGTTTGAGAATCCGTTTTCACTAGCATTGCAAACAATTAAAATACAGTACAGGTATAATGGACTAGAAAACTTTTATTTTAAGAAAAAAAAAAACTGCATAATTTCGTTTGGAAATTCAGTTTTTTTTCGAATAAGGGTTTGGCAAATAAACGGCCCCGAAAGAACGTAGAAACAAGATAAAAAAAAAGTAGAGAATGTTAAAAAAGTTGATTATGAAACGTCCCGAAACCTATGCCAGGGTCAAGGTTTGCTTTGATTTAATTTCTAATATCGTTTTAAAAGCGTGAGACGGCCAGACAATGGCGAAAACCGTGACGTTATGACGTCACCCGCGACAACCACGCACTGACGCATCCAACCTTGGGCCGCGGCCAGTGGCGGTACTAATATGCCGGCGACTATATTTACCAAAGACCCGACAGAGGTGCAATAATTCTTCATCTTTTTCTCATCATTTTTTAGTGAGGCTTAAAATGTTTCCATCCACGATTTTTTCCGTAAAAACATTTCTTTACTAAGTCACATGGCATGTATTTGGTAGTATAGATAAGGAGTATATGTTTAAAACTGTCACCAGTCAAAATGTTATGCCTTTTGGTTAAGGATTTTTGAAGGAAAAAAATTCAAAAGACAAATTTATTTAGACTCCACTATTCACAAGCCATCCTAAGTGTAAGTGCTTATTGATGGAAAAGCTCTACCCATTATTTGAGAAATCTATTGATTGCCAACTATTTCACTATAAATTGTTTTTATTTATTTAATTTTCAGTCATTGAAGAAAGAAGTTGAATGGGAAAACAAAAGCACAGCTGGTGAGAGTTCCTCAGATTACAGGCATCCACCCGATTCTGTAAGTATTACTTATTATATCTTTGTTTGTGCAAATTTGCCGGCATGCAGTGAAGCTTTAACTGTTGCCTTTCTTTGCATTCACTAAGAAATTTAGGAAATTTATTTTGTGTCATTGTAAAATTGTCGCTGGTTTGAACTTTGAGCTTTTTTTTCATCAAGTGCAGCTTATGGACACTTATTGATCTAATATTTGAGGACAATTAATTTTTAAATAACTACACAGTTTACTAAGCGAAGAATCCATAGGTTTCCACTTTATTCGCGAAAAAAATTAATCTTGCGGTCCAGTACGTTATGGGTTAACATTGCCATCGTTTAGAAAGAAAACTGCAAAGATTGGGACCTAAGGATTGCTCCTGCAGAGTGTATTTGCACTAAGATGAGTAAAGGGGGGTGGGGAGAAAACAACTGCACTTTACGTATAACTCTTTCGTCCTTTCTTTTTAGACAACAATGACAAACAAATCATGCAAAATAGTGTCTGAGGTAAAGGGAAAAATTTAGAGATTCAATGAATTTTTTTAACTTCTAAAAATGTTATGTGTTGCATACTGCATAAAACTTGCGTTTAAAGCAGTGATTCCCAAAGTGGTCTTTATCGACCCCAGGGGTCTATTATAACCTACAAGGGGTCTACGTCAGCGAAAAAAATTTAGGGGTTCATGAAATGATAATGGGGGTCCACGATAGTGGATCTCAGCATACACCGATAGTACCTATTTACTTACTACACTATTTTATAATACAAAGACATACTGTATACATTATTTATAAAAGTACCTATGAAGTAACAAATTTACTTCACTACAGCGAGAAATTTACGAAAATCAATATCAGGTAAGTAATGTGTCTACTGTGATATGTCAGGACTCAAAAAAATAAGACTAAAGATACATAAAACTAAGTTAACGCCACTTTATTTTAATTTTGACGGCACTCATCACTACCTAAAAACCAACTGCCTGCCTCGTCCCAGGCGCCACAGCGTTGGACCAGGATGACTCATCGTCACCTCTCGCTGGTAACTATTTATCTGAATGCCAAAACGGCATATCTACTACATTACTCAAAGCCAAAAACATGGCAAGGGGTTTACGACACAGAAAAGTTTGGGAACCTCAGGTTTAAAGTATACAGTTAAAACCACAAAACTCAACGGATGTATAAGAAAAGTAATTTATTCGTCAAGGGTCAATCTGCGTCTCTTTTCCGTTAATAATAAAGAAATTAAATTTAGGTGAAATTTGAGAATTTTGCGATTATTGGTGTATGTAATAAACTTTAAGGGTCCATGGGTTATTAAGCCATTAAGGGTTATTAAACTTTAAGGTAAACATGGGTTATTAAGCCACTTGAGACTTTTGGAAAATAGAGAAATTTCTTTTATATTGTCCACATGTTCTGCCCTCTTTTACAATTGAAGACATCCTCAACGGACTAAAGTTTAGTTTCTACAAGTAGGCGAATCGTTTTTAACGCCGCCTTTGATTTTCTGAACTTTTTTTTTGTTTAACCAAAACAAAGTTTCATATCCTAAATAAGTGAAACGAAAAACTCAAAACAAAGTCTATGTAAAAATATTTTTTCAAATGGTTTTCAAATTTTCTGTCAGTCCCCCCTCTTCTGAATACCTCGAAAAAATAGACAGACTTTCTAAAAACGAATTGAGTAGATAGTTTCTCATGTTTGAAAACATTTTTTTGCCCAATGTAGCATAATTTCCAAAAAAAAATCCTTTTTTTTAGAATTATCAATTGCGATCAACTAAGGACACATTTAACAAGGCCACAAGTAAATTTTATTAATTGAAACTACACCTTTCCATATTTACCACTTTTGCTGTTTTCATTTTCTTTTTAATCTTGAGGAAGATTTTAAGCAAAATTATTGCATGTACATTATGTATTTATACGAAATTCAGAGCAATCGTTTTGATTTTTTTTTAAATAATTATTTTGGGTATCCGCTTGTTCGAACTTTCGAACGAAGAAAACCCTGACATCTCAGGATTGATTCTTCCTGTGGCGGTCGCCAATGATGAAATGAGGAAGTATGTCAATACTTCTAATTAACTCCTCTGCCTTAAGATCACCCCTGTGGTGATTGAAGTGTGGTAAGGTTAAATAACGAGACCACTGATTCCTGATTTCGGAATGTTTTATTATCGAAGTGGAGCAGTATTTACACCCCAAAAGGGGGTTGAAAAACAAAGACATTCATGACTGACCCATCCGGGCCGCCCATTAAAACATTGAAACATTTCCTTAACATACCTGGGCCTTTGCCCGGATGGGTCATCTTACAATTCGCAACTATTTACAGGTATCTGAAGTGATTCATTCGGCTGCCTTTTGTTCCATTTTCCTTTTCTTTTTGAGCCTCTTGGCCTTGAGCCCAATGAATCACTTTATATTGAATTAAATAACTTTACATTTTTGTGGCCGCAGATCTGAACACCGCTCTTGGAGTTAAGACACCGATCTGTTTCCCAGTCAAAACCCTCTCATAACTAAGCCAACAAATGACTTGGTGTCTCGTTCTTGAAAAATAGGTGGTTGTTAACAAGGAAAAAAAATTTGGAGGGTTGTAGTTTTCCTGTCGTAGACATTTAAGCAATGTAGTGGTTGGGACGAGCCAATTATAGAAGTATTATAATTGTAATTTCAATTTAAATTAATATTTAAATTATTATATAATTTATAATGTAAGTATTAAAGACCAGAAAACAGTACGATTTGTCTTTAACATAGTAATACATTAGAAACTTTGAACCGATGAGTTTAAAGTTGCGCAATAATTGCCATACGTGAAATTCTATGCATTGAAAATGTATATATTAATACATTGATTTCTAACGTTAGTGTCAACTTCGTCTGCTTCGTTTTGCATTTGTATTATCAGGGCAAGAACGAAACTATTATAACTTAGTATTTGATGTTGGTTTGCGTTACTCAGAGGTAGAGAAGAAAATACCACGTCACTATTTCGCAAATAACAGATATTTGCAAATCAGTAAAAAGAGAGAAAAACGATTAAGGAAATGAATAAAGGAATAACAATGTAGGATAAGTGAAAGCCAAATTTTAAAAAATCTGGAACTGGGCTTACGTGAAGCTGACTATTTCTTCTACCTCTCCATTATATAAACATCTTCCTATTTACCTTTTCCTAGCCGTTGATCAAAGAAAATCTAAAAAGATAGATTGGTTTGTATACATTGTTTTCACTCTAAAGCTACGTCAAATTTTTGGTTTGGGAAAATAATTTTTTTTACCTTTGCCTCGGCTTGCCTTGCCTTGTTTTGCCTTTGACTTGGATGAGTGCAGGCATCGTCAGTGAAAGAGGGTTAAATTTTGGATTGAGTGCCAACAGATTTTTCCAGGCTTATAGCCAGCACAATAATCTCAATAATTTTTCTAATATTAATCGCGAAAATACAAAAGCCTCATCAAAGACCAATGAATCTTTTACAAAATTCAATCAAATGCAAACAAATTTAAGGGAATTTTTGGGTGTGTAAACGGATAGGAACGTTTTTTTCATATTTAAAAAATTTTAATTTACTGTTTTAGTCACAATATTGATTTAACTAACTTCCAGCCCTATGTGTGCAATAATTTTCTAATGTTTGTAAGTTTAGTGTTGCGGCCGAGCGCAACTTCGCGGTTGCTGGTGCGCAATCCCCAGCTGAGATGTGATTTTGTAATGGTTAAAAACGAGACTTAGTAGTCCTGGTATCGCCTTGGTAGCTGAAAGATAAGGATGAAAGAGAAGGATGGGAGAGATAGGAACTCCGAACAGCTTACCGTTATACGGACGTTAAGTCTGAGGGTAATGATGCCCGTGAAGTCGAATTGAGAGCGGGAACACTTTGTTTATGAGAACGTGAATGTCTACCCTACTCACTACCGCACGAAAACGCGGACTATACTTTTCTGTATGAGACCGGGAAAGCGAGTCTTCTCAATAAGCAGTTGAATGAGACTGTTCCCTCTCAGCACATGAATGAGACTCAACTCTCTGCGAAAGCGTGAAAGAGGCGATGAGAACGTACAAGCGACTGTGCTTACCCAGGAACATTCTCCCCCGCTTTTTGGCAGAAGCGAACCTGTCCGCCTTCCACTCGCCTGGTGAACGTTCGGCGGACAGGTTCGCTCCTCCCCCTTCCTGCGCCCCTTATTGAAACAGGCGCAAACATTTAGATTGGCAAAATGTTTTATAATTCGAATTTTGAGTTCAATGTTTTAATCGTCACATGCCTTTGTACAATGTAAATTAAATACTATGTTTGTTTAGCGTCATAAAGACTCTTCAAAGGTCAGTTAGATATCTTTTAGCTGAAAATTTTTATTTCTTCTCATTTTTTTAAGAATTTACAAAATTTCTTACTTTTGATTTTGCTTCAGCTTGTCTAAAAAGTTTTACGAAAATTACAATGCATTTGTTGGAATTTACAAGACCAATATCTTTCGAATATTATGCTTTGAGTATTATTATTATTATTATTATTATTATTATTATTATTATTCTGCTTCTTTATCTGATTTTGTATTGATTAAGTTTTTTTATGAATTGTTAAAAAACCACAAACAAGATTTATGAAACTCATATTATGAACTTTGCATTATGAAAGGGTTACTTGTTCTTTTCCTTTTTTTAAGTATGCTTCATTTTGAGCGTTTCTTTGAAGGGGAGATAATATTACGCCCTACTGGCAAGCTTTCTGTTGTTATTTAATTATCTCAGTTGTTTTAAAATAGAGTATACCTAGTGTGAAGCCAGAATTTTTTAAGCGATGTCTCAGACATGTGTTAGCAGAAAAGTAATGGAACCCTTTAATAACATATGGTTTTATAATGTTTTTAAAAATCCTTTTCAAGAATTTTGCCCACTTGGAGCTTAATCCTGTCTAACCGTAATTTTTAATTAATTTAAATAAAAATTAACTGTGTATAAATTTGTTAACACTTTCACGCCGGCGCGGGCCACCGGTGATTTGAATTAGACTATTAGACGCTGAAAGTTTAAAAAAAAAGAAAAATTAACGTCTATGAAGCTTAGTGCGGTAAGAGTCCCGCCTCACGGGGAAAAACCCAAATATTCGCCCCGGCATGAACGAGTTAAGGTACCTTTTTAAGCTTTCCATACTTTTTCCCATTAGTCACGCTTGAATATCATTTTTCCTAACTTCCCAAAAATATTGTATATTTTTATATGTGCATCTTCATACCTTTTTCAAGTTCCGAAGTTTATAAAAACTCTTAGTGTATTAATTCAACTATCTATCACAAACATTTACATTTATTATCCTTTTGAATACGACGACAGATTTTATTTGTGTGTAGGCGATGCATCTTCTAATACGTTCAGTTAGCATACTCATAGAGGTGTTGGATGAGTTTGTTTTCACAGCAGCTTCCTGAGGATATGCGCTTTGGCCATGAGTGCGATTTCTTGTAGGACCCAATCTTTTACTTGGCCGAGAATCATTGTCAAATTCTGGGGAAAACTGAAGGATGCAACCACCCTTCGGGCATTGACATGACCTTACACACACTCAAATGTAAGTTTTTGATAGAGGGAAGTGAAGGAACCTTCAAAAGACATCTGGGAAGTTGGCCCAGATAGTGCGGGATTTTTACCCACTAAACCCACACTCCCCTTGACACATAGGGGACAGACAGACAGACAGACAGAAGCCCGGCTTGTCCTGGCCAGGTAGACGGACGGAGGACAGACAAAAAAAGACAGAAAAAGAGAGAAGTGAAGAGAAAAATTTTTGAGGCTGAAGAAGGGAGGAAGGGAGGAAATGATAGCTACAAGGTGAGACGGACATTTATAACGGGCAGGTGGGTGATGATGGTCTGGGACACCGAGTTGAAACGGGATCACATATAAGTTATACACTGTAACACATCACTCTGTTTTTATATTCTGTTTTTCTAATATTAAAATGTTCTTAATGGTCTGGGAGATAGGTGTCCACGCTGTTTTGGACTGGAGGATGTTTTCCACTATGCTCCAGTATCCAATTCTGCCTACTTTTTGTCTGAGATGGGCCCTCGCATCCTTCCAAAGAGGATATTCATCCCAGACGTGCTCCAGTGAGTCTTCTACACCCTTGCAGTTGGTACAGGAGGGATTTTCCTTTTTTTTTTATAGACTGCAGGTACCCTCCTAAGGGGCCCGTGTCCAGTTAAAAAGTGAGTAATTGCCCAGTCCACTTCTCCGTGTTTCCGAAGGTACCATTTTTTAAGTGGCACAAATTTCTGGGTTCGCTGACCGGTTTCAGTTCCAGCAGCCCATCTTCTTTCTCACTGCTCTAAAGATTTCCGTCTTGCCTCTCGTCTATTGCCGTCGTGCCTTCCTTCAAGCCGACAGATTCCAGAATGAGAAGGTCGATGGGGATCATACGGGACAGGACCAAGACCGCGTCTGTTGAGACTATCCTGTGAGCTTGACAGATGTACAGCCCGATCCTCCGTTGCTTTCGACTCAATCTTTGGATGTAGGACTTCTTTCCTACTACAAAGGGTCCCCATATTGAGGCTGCATACAACAGGATGGATTCTACAACATTTTTGTAGACCCGCCTCCTGTGTTCGGATGGTCCGCTATGTCGCGGGAGTTGTCTCCTCAGTGTCTCCGTGGTCCTTTGAGCTTTTCCTATCTGGCCTTCTATGTGTTGTCTGAATGACATTCTCCTGTCAATAAGACACCCGGATAGATCTTTTTGGCCTCCAAGCGAACAGTTTATGCTACGAGTTTCAGGGCGTCGCAAGTACTCATGCTTCTCCGGAATCCGAATTGGTTTGGGGAGAGACTATCGCCGTCGTCTAAACTCTCTTTGAGTCTCGCACAGATGAGTCTCTCGAACAGTTTGCCCCATTCATCGAGGAAACAAACTGGGCGGTACTTCTGAGGTTCGTCCACTCGCTTTTTGGGTTTTGGAATAAGGGCCACCTTGGCCCTTATCCACGCCGCCACTTTTCCGAGTCACGTTCAGAACAATTTTAGACTCCAGGTCCGTGATTTTTTAAACAATGGCTGATTGGGTGCCGTCCGGCCCTGAAGCCTTAATCCCTGTTTCTTTTACTGCCCTTTGCATCTCCGCTACGCAGAACGGGGCCCAATATTCAATGCTGCCTTCTTCCAGACTTTCACATAACAGGATTCCCGGAGGGAATAGATCCCGTATAATAGACTTCTCTAGCCCAGGTTCCAGTTTTGGGGGATGATGGCCGATTCTCTTGGTCACTGTTTTGTAAGCCATCGCCCAAGGATTGTCCTCTACTTCCCTGCACGGCTCTTCCCATTTGTTTCTTTTAGCGTTTTTAATCTCGCGAACTAGATAATGCTTCTTATCGGTATATTCCTTCTTCGCTCTTTGCAGCTCTTCCTCAGTAAATGTCTTTCGAGATCTCAGTCTGGTAAGGGTCCTCCGAGCTCTGATGCAGTCCTTCTTCAGTGTCTGCAGGGAGCCATTCCACCAATAGCACTTAGTTTTTTTAAGGGACTTACGCTTTGGCATAGCTGACTCACAAACTCATGTCGTATGTTTGCTATACAAGGTTTTCGGGAGTGGCATCGGCCATGGCTCAGTTAGCGAAGGGCTAGTCAATCAGTTAGCGAAGTTTACTTTTTAATTTTTTTTCATTCAGCCTCCGCACATCCCAGCCCTTCTGCTCAGGTTGATGTTGTAGAGTATTTACCCCGTTTTGAATACAGATCTCGATATAATTGTGATCACTTAGAGTTTCTGTGTCCAGGACTTTCCAGGTACATCTGATCAACATTTCTTCTTTGACGGATGTTAGACCTGGAAAGGACGCTTGCAGACCTCTCTGAAACGTTGGCGAGCTCCCATCGTTCAATAGGCCCAGTTCATGTTTGGCCGCCACCTCGAGTACTGAAGTTTCTTCCTTGTCCAGATATGCTGCCCCTCTTACCGGAATTTTGGTGTTGAAGTCTCCAGCCAATAAAGTTTTCATACGACGGTGCCGTTCAACTGTCTCCTCTATTTCCATCAGGATGTCTTCTGCCCCCAGCCGTGATGTTGGGCGAGATGTACACGCTAATTACGAGAATTTCTTCTATTATTGCCTATACGTGACTTTTTCCAGCTCCCATTTTGCCGACTGAGATTTGGTGATTCGTGAGCCATATGCAGGCTGATCCATTTTTGGAGGGGATCCATCTGGGAGATTCTCTCCTGGATTTATTTGATTCGGACGCAGTCACATGTCCCAAGCTACTCTTTTGGCTTCGTTCTCAAGAGCATCGTGGGCTGCTTGTGCTCGATTTATGTTAATTTGCATGATTCTGAGCATTTTTGCGGCCGAAGTTTCGGTGTCTTACTTCTGCGATAAGTTGGGAGTACTTGGGGCATCTAAAACTATTCGCACTGTGCCCTGAGCCATTACAATTGAAGCATCTTGCTTCTCCAATACAATCTTTGGCAATGTGCCCGATTTCGCCACATTTCAGGCAGCGAATACCTCCTGCAGGTGGAATTTTGCACTTGAAGCGTTGGTGTCCATAGTTTTGGCATTTACCGCAGAATGCAGGTTCTACTTTTTCGAAGATCCTGCAGTGCGTCCACCCTATCTTTATCTTTATCCTAATAATCATTTCCCTAGGCTTTTGCTCCGGGAGAGCATCAACCACGGATTGCTCGCCGTGTAAGGTTGTCCGGATGTTATGTACCTTAATTTCGGTAGGTCCGCATTTTGTTTCTCGGAGGAGCGTTTCAATTATGTCTTCACGTTTGATGCTGTCGTCCAAGTCTTTTATGGCAATTTTTTTTCTCTACTTCTGGAGGTGATTTCTCCAGCCTATTTCACCTTATTTTGTATTGGTTGAATTGTTTTCCTTATTTCCAAGCCTGTCTTCTTTTACAATAAGTTTTACCCCCTCGTTTGCCTTTTTTTTATGGCCTGAACTTTAACGCCGACTTTTTCGGGGTTCATTTGATTTTTCATTTCAGCGACTATCCGGGCGAAGGTGGTTTCGCCTAAATTTTGCGGATTGATGAAAATTGTATATGTCGTCTTCCTACCTTCTCTCCAGATACTATGTGAATGATTTATTATTATTAAACGAATTGTGTTAGCAGCCAATAGGCTTATAGCACTAAAATTTTCGGGGAACTTTATATTTGGGTTCTCCTGTAAATTGTGTGATACTCTCACTATTAACCAATTCGTCAATTTTGTATAAACATTTTTTAATTTAATAAATATATTGCTAAGGCCACCCTTTTTCCACACTTTGAAAGAGTTAATAGAAATTAAAGGACACGAACCAAGCAAGTTGGTCTTGTCTCGTATTCCTTTAGAATAGCGAAAGCACATACTGTGCCTATTCATTTTTGTTTATCAGTTAATTAAAATTTTTTTTAAATCGAAGAGATTTTTTTTTAATGTGAAAAATTGATAAATAACCGCTAAGTATTCTGGGAAATTAAAAAATGTGTAATATTATAAATTAAATCAACCAATTTAGCTATTTATTGTTATTCTTATTATTCTGGGAAATTAGTCGTTTCAAAAATATTCTATAAATTTCTATAAATTATTCCAAAATGGTTTATTCAAGTCTTGTGGAAGCTGTAGGAGATTTCTTTTTTCCAACAGTTTGAGTTACACAATTTATCTACACGTATTGTACTTATTTTTTATATATACTGTTTTGGAAATATCTTCTTCCGGCTAATCCGGTTCGAAGAGCTAACAAAGAAATAGTTAGAAATAATGCTCTAAACTCCGGCAACTCCGAATCGAAGGACCTGTGGAAAAAAAGGAACCTGTACTTACCTTTAATGAGAGTTTAACACCAATGTTCCCCAAACCCCAAATGGTTACGGAATAAGGAGAAGGTAAGGGAATCAAGGAAAGGACCCCTTACCCAAATCGTCATAGCAAAATATAACTACAGCGAAATATAACAAAGCGAATTATAACTTAAAGCAATAACCAGACTAATGGCGAACGACAAAACTAAATGCGAGCGAAAACTCCAAAGCGAACTAAAAAACACAAAGCGTACGAAACACTAAAGCGAATAAGAAACTCGAAAGCGGGAAAAAACAAGTAGTTGAGAAGCGAAAATTAATAAGTCTGCAAGTGAGTAGTAACTATGAAGCGAAAAATTAGACTGAATGAGAGTCCAAGGAATCCTCAATTCTCCCCCGATTCTCTCCCCGGATTCCATGGCTTGTGAAAACTTGCTTCCTTTTCGACTCACACAAAACCTTCTATGTGTAAGTTTATTTTACATATACACAATTCTATATTATATATAAAATGTGTGTCTATTTATATATATAATCTTATTTAATCAATCTTATAAGCAAAAAATGTTTGGGTTTATCACGAACCGTGTCAGACTGTTTCACTAAAGCACGCGTGGAACACGAATCTAGTATTCAAAGCACTCCCCGTCTAAACCAAAGCTTTAAAAAATATTGTTTATCACCGACGGTTCGCCAACTTAAATAGTAGTTAAGCAGTATTACTGTACTGTGCTTATGTTTTTTTCCAGTATTGTTTTCTAATTTACAACCGATTATTAGTATGTTAGCTAGGACTCTAATTTATGAGATAATTGATGTCAAGCCATGTGCAAACTGACATACTGGCCGATAGGTACACTATCGGTCACCGATGAAAGATGCGGTCCGAACAAAAGCTTCAGTGTTACTCGCTGGTGATTGACGTGACAGATAACGTCTTAAATAATAAAATTATTCTTAAAGATTTTTTTTGTTTTCGTTTATTTATTTTCAATCTTTCTATAGGTCTTACATTTTTAAGTTAACTGATGTTGAAAGGAAAGGAAGTTTATTTAATTAAGTTAAAAGGAATTAGTAAGGGAGAAAGATCTAGCTAGCTTTTTTACTCCTTTTAGCATTTTGTACAGAGAGAAAAGAGTTGCTAATTTTTTTTTTCAAAAGAAGTGTTAAGTGATTAATTTTCTTTCTCAATTTAAATTACTGGTTACAAATATGAAGTGCCTTTCTAAGGTTCCTTTTTTCTTCAATTTCCTTGAGTTTTTCTCTAAAAATCGATACCAGAAAAGAGAAGGTGCCGTTTAGGAATCTAACCTTGCCTCTTGGAGCTAAATTAATGATCATGGTCATAAAAGGTTGAAGAAGTCCCCTTCGTTGTTTTATTTTTCCACTAGAATTATTACTGCTTTTTGAATTTCTGCTAGGCACCGCATGATACAACTTTCACCTTCAGATTTTTCCTTACGCCACGATTGCATGTAACCTTTTTAAACCGAGTCAAACCCTGCAAGCTTTTATTAGTTCGGGCCAGCGGGTTCATTACTATTTACTTTGCATTACTCTCCATACCATCTTAACTAAGGTGTTTATTCACTCGAACGATATTGTGCTTTTTTTCTGTAGTTAAATTTCTTGTTTTTTTCTCTTCTCGTTACCGAATCGTCGAAGAATCTCATTTGATGCAAGGCATGCCGTTTTCTAGCTGATAAGAAGTTGACCTTATTTTTTTTTTTTTTTGGCTATGATTGTTTTCCGTTTTTATTCTTTAATTTGTGTATTAAAAGTACCCTTAAAGCGTGCATTTATTAATTTTTGGTTTTAACTGAAACTATTCCACGCATTTTGAAGTAGCAGCGGCGTTCGCTGTTCTTGTCTGTCCTACCAGACTTGCCAAAACAAAATGAGCGTCAACTTCTTGTGCTAAATTTATTTTCGGCTTCTAAATTTTTAGCAGTGAAAGAATAAATATTTCCAAATCGCTTAAAATGTGTGCACATAACTAAAAAAATTATAAATTTCTCCAATTGAGCCGAAAAGAAGTTGATGGTCTTTTGTTTTTTAGCAGGATGGTGAGGACGGTGTGGATAATCAATCTCCGCGTTTCTATCCCTGCATGTACTGCGGAGCGCGTTTTCCTCACCAGATCAAGCTGACAAGACACATATTGTCTCACAGCCTCGAGACTTTGAAGTACAGGGAGCAACCCCACCGGCAGATGACACATCCGATACTCGGCTTCGAACCAATCAACCTTATGGAAACTCATTTCAGCGGTCGTCCCCATAAATACGACGCCTTCGAACAACCTCCCGATGGTTCTTCAGACATGGATTTTGCCAGTTCCTTTCATCTTGACGGCACCTATCAAAGTAACGTGGCATTGTGTAAATTTTGCGGGAAGTCATTCCCTGACGTTGGATCACTAATAGCTCATCTTCCTGCTCACACTGGAGACCGGCCTTTTAAGTGCGAATTCTGTGGAAAAGCGTTTAAATTACGCCATCACATGAAAGATCACTGTCGAGTTCATACTGGGGAAAGACCTTTTCGATGCTCAATTTGTGGGAAAACATTTTCACGGTCAACAATTTTAAAGGCTCACGAAAAAACTCATTATCCGAAATTCGTTCATAAATTTCTCGCGCCTAGCCCGGTTCAACACCATTCAGATGATGTTTCTCTTCAGCCTTCAGTCGTCGGGAAATTTACTCCGAGTCCAGTGGACACTCATGAGACAGGATCTCCTCAATCCCAGCAATAATTTTTTCTTG
This sequence comes from Columbicola columbae, assembly GCA_016920875.1. NCBI lineage: Eukaryota > Metazoa > Arthropoda > Insecta > Psocodea > Philopteridae > Columbicola > Columbicola columbae. The sequence continues at coordinate 14,196,037 of JADMLL010000009.1, read as the reverse complement.
AAATTTTTTTTGGGGAGTCTATTGGTAGACGTGAGAGAAGTGTGAAGGCTTTAATTATTGCTGGCAAACTTGAAAACAGTCCTTCTAGATTCAGATTTTCATGACGTTTTTCAGTATATAATGTGAAATATCAATACTTTAAGATTTAGGAACTTTTTACAAAAATAAGCATAAATAACTAACTTAGAATTTCACAGCTTTAAAAATGCGTTTTATTTTCACCTTTTATGCTTTGTACGGTTTTAATTTAATTTTTTTTTGTCATAAGTGAAAAACGTGAATGTTCCACGAACCTCTAACTACTTCACTTATCTTTAGAACCCTGACACCTTTTCCAAGTTTTTGCTCTTATTTCCATTGTTTAGCTGTTTTCTTTTTCCGAAAAAAAATCTTAGGTGCCAAATACAATATGTCTAATAGTCTCAAACCCATCTGTAGAGTGTTTCCGATAAAAAAAGCATTATTCAAAAAATTAGTAATTGTACTTTTTTAGTTGTGATTATTTTTCTTTTCTGGTCTTCACATGATGTTAGTTTCCTAATCTGTACTTTTTATGTTGTGAAATCATGGGGATTTGTCATATGTCTGAAAAAAATTAAAAATATTGCAGTTCTTTAAAAATTCTGTGGAAATTCGTTTTATAATTTTTCTATGTGCGTCGGGTGATTTCAGAACAAGAGGAATTTAGAAACAAAAGAATGTATTAATGAGAAACAGTTTGACGTTTTAAGGGCTGAACGTGTTAATTTGGTGTCTTCTTATACATTCTAAAGTTTTTTTAAAAGGGAGGAAATTTCTTAGCATCTCTCTCTCTCATACACACATACACACCAAAACCAAACCTATAATCCTCAAAAACCAAATTTTCCAAGTTTCTAATTTTTCAGCGGATGACGGCATGTTCTCATGACCATATTCAGGTATATACCATCTTATGTCTGTACCTGTTACACACTTTTTAAACTCCTCTTTGCCAATAAAATGTAACACACTAACCAAAAGTGTGTTTACTAAAGCCCGCGAAGGTTTATCATCTTTTAACAAAATAACTCTGCAGAGTAGTTATATTTTGGAGCTTCCTGAGAAAAAATTTTACATCAAACTTCATAAATCGAAGAGACTCGGTTCTCTTTAATTTTTGAGATGTGACAACTTTCGATTTTTAATATGAGCTTTATGCTGAAGTGAGTTTTCTGAAAACATGTCGAATTCTTCGCTTCAATTAAAAAATTTATAAGCGGCATAAATTTCGGTTATATTTCCTGATGAAGACGAGTTTAGCAATATATGAACCAACCTTAAAAGTTACCTTTCCATCAATTTTTTTTTTCATTACTATTCTAGTCTATTAAGTTTTCTTTTCATTCAGCCGGTTACCGATTTCCTCCTTTTTTTTTCATATGTAACTTGTTTGGCGGTGAAAGTTATTTATTCCTTTAAAATTGATTTATTGTTTTAATGGTTTTTCCAAAATGCGACTACTAAAATTAAGCTAAAATTTGAGAATTCTTTTTAATTTAAATTTGAAATTCCATTTGGAACATTCCTTGAGTGTCCCGAAAGGGATCGAACTAAAATTCGACCATTAATATTTCAAGAGATGGATGGTAGGAAGGAAATATATAGTAATTCAACCAACCTAAAGTTTAATGTTTTCTCTTTTTACCGCCGAACGGTTTTGTAATACCAAACCATTTATTGTCATTTTAACAGTCACCCCAAGTATGTTTGCTAGGTTTGCTCATTATCAAGGTTTCTTTTCCGTGTATCAGCTTTAAACCCCAGTCATTTAAGCAAATGCAAAAAGCTTTAGGAGCTTTAGTGCTGTGATCTTAATTAGTTAGATATAAGCGATGATTTATTATTTAAATTTTTTGTCTTTTTGTTGAGATATTCGCGGATTTTATATGTTTATTTATAATTAAATGAAATTCTCCCTATTTCGATTGTAAATATATTTTAAGTTCTTGTTGGTGTGTCGGCGGTTTTACGAAAAGTAAAATGCCAGTTTGTTATATTAAATTTTACTGCTATGATTTTGGGTTTACTTAGGAGAAGCATGGAATGTGGGAACTTATCGTACAGTAGTTTAGAGTTGACAAAAGAGAGCCTATTTATCTGTAGGAGTCAATTTTCTGTGACGTGAATTTTTTTTGGTAAAAATCAACTGTTTTTTTTTTAATCATCCTTGACTTTTTCTTTTCAAAATGTACAAACTCAGGACTGTACTTTAAAAACGACGTTAAAGTCCATTTAATCGCATTTTACTTTTCTGTTTTTAGTATTAAGAATCAATAAAAAATAATGATGTCTAAAAAAATAATCTGGATTTTGAGCAAACTTCGCTTTTAGAGCCGATAAATTAAAATAAAATAAAAATTAAAATGAGAAATTATTATAAAAAAATTTTTACTTAGAAGTATAGAATTCATGATCTTCCATGTAACTTAAGAAATTATTAAAAAAAAGGCTCTTTCTTTAATTTGGCTAAAAATTAGCTTTTCACAATTATAAAAATTATGATTAATGCTACCACAACTCTGCTAATAAAATATTATTACAATATAAATGTTAGTAAGGAGTGAAAGATGGAGGAGTGAAGGTTTCAAACACAAAATTCGAAGAGGTGGAAAGAAGAAAATGAATAAATAATTATAGTAAAAGTCAAAAATTTAATTTCGTTAAAAAATTATAAATAATTTAACTGTCACTTAGCAATCGATAGCTTTTTTTTTTCATTAGGTTGTATTAAAAATATTTTCCTTGATAAAGTTAGTTAGAGTGAAAGACTGCTGTGGAGAATCAGTAAATTATTATTTAATATTATATTAAGAACTGTTTAGTACCAGCAGCGAGAGATGTGATATTATTTATTGTAATGTATAAACAAATTTTGTGGTTAATTTTCGTCGGTTTTTCTTTTTAATTAAAAATTTTCTTCTATTTTACAATTGAATTTGGCGGTAGCTTCATTTAAATGCGGAGCAAAATACATTCAAAATTTAAAATATTAAAATAAGGTCTTTTTTGAGTTATTAAACAAATTTAAATTTGGAATTTATAAGTTCAACAAAATAGCTTTGTCTTTTTTGCTATTTAGGAAATGTGTAGAAGATTTTTTTCTGTTGATCATAGCTTTCTGGCGCTAAATTTATCTTAAAATATTAATTATTAGAAATGGACAAAAAAAATAATGCAGTGTGAATCATTGTAAAGACCGATTAATGCAAAAATAAAATACGAACTGTTGAAGGTTGATTGCATTTCGAACTAGAGCCAAATTGTTTTTCGTCAGTGACAGGATCGGAGATTTTCCGCTGTCTACTTGATACTCATTTTCATTCAGTTGCAAATAGGCTAGATATTTATTAGCTTGTGAATTATCTTATTTTATATTTATTTATTTTTTTTTTTTTTTTTAATTTATTTACGTTGTATGAATAGAAAACATTCCTGTCAGTGAAGTAAGCATTAAACGTGCGATTTTTATTTTATTTTTCAACGACAAGCTTTTAAGGTAGCTTCTCTCTGTTTTTCCACATCCGTGAGGGCTGTGGTGTAGTGGTTGACCTGGTGTGGTGGTGGTATAGTAGCGTCCAACTGCTGAAGTTATGATCGTGAGTTCAAACCCTCCTCCCGCATCCTGTTATACCCCCAAAATTAAGAGTGAAAAACGGGATTAAAACCACTACCACCAGAAATTGGTTTTTAAATAATCAATATCTTATGATTTTAGTAAACTTTTTGGTCATAATTTGGATCACAACCATATACCAGTGGCTATTTTCCATTCATATGTAGAGCTCAAGAGAATAGCTATTTCGTGCAGATATAGTCACTTCAATAATGAGGTGAGGAAAGTGGTGAAAGTAGTATGAACCTATCAAAATTGTTTTTCTCTCTGTTTGGACGAGTTTGAAAGAGTTTTCCTGTTGTAAATGCTAACGCAAACTTCATACATCATTTTTCAATTAGTTGTGATTTGTCCTCAAAACCGTCAACCTCATGTTTTCTTGTTTAAGGCGGAATACATGTAGTGTTTTTGACGACCGCAGATATTTTTATTCTTATCTGTTATAGTCAACAGCCTCATGTCGTCGTATAACAAACCGCTTATATTATACAAGTCGCATAGTCGGGTTTTGGTCATACCAACCATTCATATTATTGTTCAAAACATTCAGGTTAAAACCGTATTTGTGATGTTTCTTTCAAATATGATTCAGTATAATTTTCACATTTTCTTCTTTAGAAAAGGATCCATCCCTTCATTATCCAACACTCATTTATTACGAAATCATTCTATGGAAGTTGGTTATTGGAGGAACCATGGTTAATTCAAATTTTATGAATGATGATTCACAAAATATCATGAATATTATTCAGAATAGAAATAAAAGAAATTGCGTTGATTTTCCTGTAAGTTTAAGAAGAAAATTGTCTTCTGCACATTACTGAAATTGTGTAATTGGAGCCTTTTGTTTTCAAACTGAGTATAATACTAATTTCTTTTGCAATTACACGGATGGATAGAAAAATAATTGTTAAAAAAATTCTGTGATAGCTTGTGATGGTTAGGAGGTAAAAAATTGTCTTCAAGATTCAGGACCTTTCTCAAACGATCAAGATTCGAACGGTCTGCCTTTTTTTTTTGTAATGAGAGCGTCCTGATTCTTGATTAAGGTTGTCTTTTTTATGTAAGGGAAGACTGGAATGTCGATTGATGTAGACAATTACGAGAAATAAGTTGACTAATTAAAGAAAAAATATCTTTTGGGCTGTATGAAATAAATAATTATAAGTAATCTTTTTTTTCTGTATGGTTAGCTACTACATCCTGACATCTAACTCCTTTTTTGTTTTAAAACAAGATTGATTAACATAATTTATTGATAGTTCTTTTTTTCAGTTACTTTTTAATACTTTTAAATCAGCTATGATTTTCCTTGTATTTTTAAAACCCCCCCAATAAACCACCAATTTTGTAAACCGACATACTGCAGGAAAGGACATACATCTTTTAAAAGTATTTATATATTTTTACCAAAAGTTCTTTTGGAAATTTAAAGTTTATATAACTACTGTCTGATTACCAGTTAATGATCCGTTTCTATTTATAAATTTTTGAACGTACAAATCCGTTTTTCCCTTTGACTTGGTGAAATTGTTGATGTCTTAGATTCGCTAGTGATGAAGCTTAAATAAATCGTGTTTTTGAAAATGCTAACATTTCTTTTCTCTTTTTTTATTAGGATTTTTCAGAGCCGGATCTCGATGATAATAAGTACGGGTCATTATGTGAGTTCGCGACGGAACGTCGTTGCAGCGAAAGCAGACCGACAACACCGTTCCAGTTACCTTTTCCATTTTTTGGGCCTTTTTTTGATTTTGGAGAAGGTTCTTCCAGGCAGAATTGGTCTTTACTAGGCTTTTTACAGCAACAAGGCTTTCTTTTGCCGACATTGACGGAAGATGGCCGATCTGCCAGTGGCTCCAATCCCTATCGATGCAATATTTGTTTGGCTGCTTTTCCGTCCGCTTGGCTCCTTGAGCAACACAATAGTCTTCAACATTCAACAAATTCCAGAAATTCAGAAACGGGCAGTCCAGGAGAAGACAAACCATTTCAGTGCGAACAATGTGGCCAAAGTTACCGATACCGTTCCGCTTATTTAAAACACCAGGAACAAAATCATAGGGCAAGGCTCCCGGCCGACAAGCTCTTCACGTGTGATGTTTGTGGCATGCAGTTCCGGTACTTAAAGTCTTTTAAAAAGCATCGACTCAATCATGCTTTGGAGAAATTGCACACAAAATCTCCTGATGGAGAAATGTTCACTCGAGCAAGGAACAATGGTGCTTTTGAAAAATACTTCAGGAACACTCCAGAACCTTCGACTGATCTCAACTCAAAAGTTTTGGCTCTTTTTGCCCGTGGAAGTTTCAAAGTTAACGGAGAAATGAAAGAAAGTGGTCGGGTAACGGCTCCACCGTCCACTTTTTTTGACAACGATAGCGACCAGGTTTCTATTTCCAATGAAGCGTTGGGTGACGTTTACTTTAGCGGAGGGAGTGACCGAGCTGCTAGTGTTCCTATTAGCAAAACAGATAAACAAAACCTGTTTCATGTGTTAAAGGACGGTTACCATTTTAACAACAAACCGACGGGGGTTTCAGTAACTAAAAGTGCCAAGTCAGATCGCATTTCGGACTCAGAGCAAGATGAAACCATCGACTCTTTGGCGTGTGCTTTTTCTTTGGCAGGGCGCACTGAGACCTTCCGATACCAACAGGACGCCGCTCTTGTTAACTTCTTCCGAATGAACAACACTGAACGTCAAAGGGAAAACAGGTTTTCTTGTCCCTTTTGTGGTAAATGTGTCAGATCCAAAGAGAACCTGAAGCTACACATCAGAAAACACACCGGAGAACGACCTTTTGTTTGTTTGTTTTGCGGCAGAGCATTCGGCGGAAAAAGTGATCTTACACGACATTTGCGCATTCATACCGGCGAACGTCCTTACCATTGTGAAATGTGCGGCAAATGTTTTGCCCGGGCTGATTACCTTTCAAAGCACCTCACCACCCACATTCACTCCCACAACTCTCGTCCGTCCTTCTCCCAAACAAACCGTTGACATACCAAACTAAAGACATACCTTTGATTTGTTTCATGATTGCAGAAATATAGACCTGGCCGATAATTTTCTTTAGAAACAAATATTATAGATTATTATGAAAAACATTAGAAATTTTGACGACGATCGAATAATTTTAGTTGCGTATTTTAGGTGTAAATTTCCGCATTCATAACTTGAATATTCTTAAACATGAGGACAACGCACCTCTGATTAACCTTGAATTATTTATCAGAGAATAGAGTTTCCTTTAAAAGGAAGATTGAAACAAAAAAAAACTTCATTTAAGTCTAATATTAAGAAGTCATAAATTTGTCAAAGTTTGCAAAATGCAAATGCAACTCTCTAAAGCCGTTGTTCTTGTGTTACGAGACGTCAAATTTATTTGTCAAGACTGGGTCATTTAAAAAAATAGCTTAGAAATTTTCTGTGATCGAAAACACCTATCTCATACGTCCTTTTCTTTTTATAGTTCGCTCATATTTTCTCTGTAGAAGGTGAGGGAAAGAAAGGTAAAAATTCGTTCAAAAAAATTTGTTTAAATTCAAATTCTATACCTGCCATTTATTTTATTTATTTCTGGAAATATATTTATTCGCATTTCTGCATTTTTCTTTTAAATTATCATTTAATTTTTTTCACAGTAAAAAATTACTGTTTGTGGTGTTCTCCTCATTTTTTTGTAGGATTTCTAAGTTTCATTAATCAATCACCCCACTATAAGTATAAAGTAATTGAACTTTTTTCTTTGTCAAATCTATGTAATTTGATTATGACCGCGGTCATCTATACGACTTACGAAACCCTCAACGGTAAAAAGTTATTTTCTTTTATTTAAATTTTAAGCTTAAAAACCAAAGTTTGACGTACCCTTTTTAAATAAATATTTGATAGTTTTTTAGGTTTGAAAGAAGTCAAATGCTTAAGAGCTTTTACCTTTTAAAAACAACGGTATTTTTGCTGACTTTCCAAGTAGAAGTTGTGTGAAGAAAGATAATTTTAAACAAATTCTCAAAAAAATTCTTTTACTTTTTAAGCATTTTATGGTTGTACTAGAAGAGGTGTAAAAAGATGAAATGTCGGCTGTGACAGACCGAATTTAAAAGATAGTGTAACTCAGAATTTTAGAATAGATTTGGTCTATTTGTCTTGCATCGGAAACAAATTCAAATCTTGTTTTTTGCTACCTTTTTAATGAAGCGTTAAGAAGTTTACAAAAATGTGCATAATCATTTTCTCAGTTTAAATTTAGAGTGAAGTGCAACTGATTATTTTCAAATATTTGTCCAATTTTTCCTCTTTTTATTTTTTTCCAATATTGCTTCAAATTAAATACGCGGGGGTGTGAGGACTGGACCTGATTAGGTATAAATTGGAAGTTTTATTAATGCCTAATTATTACAATGCTTTTCGTTCATCCTTATTCTGATCTAAATCAAAGTTTATTAAAAAAGAGAAAAACGTAAAGTTTGTTAGATTTTCTAATTAAAAACAGAATGGGAAGCACTGTTTAGTTTCACTTGTTCTGTGGCAAATCGACTGTAATTTTATGTCAATATCAATTTATCCTTTTTTAACTATTTTGAAGTAATTGGCTTTACCAAATGTTGAGGATTTTAGCAAGGACATAAACGGTTTTTCTGCTTTTTTAATTTCTATAAGCTATTAAACTTCCAAAAATTATTGTTCAGGGGTGGTTTTCCTAATGTCCGGTAAATAAAAAAATAAATGGCAGTAATCGCTTTGATTCGTTTGAAAAAATAATTGTTTGGTTTGGTTTGTTTTCCTATGTAATTTTTAAATTAAAAAAAAAGTCCTAAAAGTTAGGAATAGTAAAAGAGACTGCTTCGTACGAATTTAGGATAAGACAGTTTTTTATTTATTAATAGTAAGCAAGGTTAGGTTTTTGCACAAAATTATGGTGCTTGTAATTACTTGGTAAAGTTAATTTTAAATGCCATTTTTAGCTTTTCCCTGCTAAATAATGGTTATTTTGAACTTAAAATGTCTTCCTATTTATTATTTATTCATCATTATTTATTATGTTTTGTTCAGTAAGTGCTTGATTTGCTGAGTTCCAGTTAGGGTTGAATGAAGAACCATTCGGGACATTTTTATTTTGAAATAAGCTATCTTTGGTTTTTTAAATTGAGCCATACATTTTTTTCTTGCCATTGTGGGGAGTTAAACTTGATTGTCAAAAAAGTTTTTGTCTATTAACTGCTTTAATCTGAGTTTCAAAGTTTGGATTCAGTATTTTAAAAAAAAATTCGTGAATCGTATTATAAAAATAATGTCCAGCTTTGAAATATGAACAGTAAGAGTTTCACGTTTAGAAAAAACGAACTGTGGGTTCCTTCAAATGAGTTCTACGTGTATAAACCACGGGAAACTGAGTTTCTGTTATTTTCACGACGAAATTTATTTTGATATATGTGTGGTTAAGATTACTATTCCTTTTTTCTTGTCTAATATGTGTTCGTAAACCAATTTTTTATTAATGTTCTTTTTAAATGTTGTATTCGATCAACTTTTTTTTAGGTCCTGCTTTTGTGCGTCGTATTATTTACATTAGCATGTGCAATTTAGGAACAACAACCCCTTAAACTAAGTGATTTTTTCAGTGTATTTCTGCCGAACCTCGAAAGCAATTATTGTGAAGAATTAAAAATCAAAATAAAAATAAAAGTGGTTGTATTTTAGAAAAAATTACTTTTTTAATAATTTTATTTTAGCTAATTTCAACTCAAACGTGAAAAAGTTTGGTTTTAATTTTTGAAAGAACGTATAAGAAATATGAACACGGCATTAGGTATGCTTCAGTCGTCGCAATCAGTTTGTTAACTGTTTTGAAATTTTAAAATATCATCTTGCCTCGTTTTCCTGTGTTAAATTACACGATGAAGTCTGGGACAACTGAAAATACAGTATATTGAGTTTACGAAACCTTGCCAAAAACAAACTTTAAATGAATGAAAATTAAGATTTGAATAATGACTCAAAATTATTATAATAAAGTTAAAGTAACTTTTTTTGTCACAACTCATAAAATAATTTTCTGCTTTATTGTCTGATCATGAGACTTTCAGAAGCCTTTTAACCTTTAGTTTTTGAGTGCACCTCTCGATTAATAGGATTTATATCAATCACATTGCTTCATCGATCGGATGCATCGATTCATTGCTTACATTACTTATTATTTAACTGCTCCTTTTTTTTAAAATAATAACAAAATAATAGTAAGGTCAACCCTTTGGACCCCAGCCTAGTAATTCATAGAATCGTCTCTTCCGTTCACACTCTTCGTTCGCTACCGTTCGTTCGCCTAGTGAGTACGCAGCTTGACATGCACACAGACTATTTCGCTTACCTAATTGTTAAGAGCGCCGAGTCAGTGAAACAACCGTGTCTTCGTAGCCGCGACAGTGGGTTTAATGTTAGCATTTTAATGTCGCTGATGCGGCGACAACGGAGTGCAAAAGGTTAAAACTGTTGTGAGACGGACCGTGTCTCGTCAAGGCTTCAATGTGATTTGAGCAGGAACGCGACGAAATGGACATATTACATAATTTTTATTAGTGTCTCCTTGTCCTTGTGGATTTTATCTTAATCTCTTTAAGTGTTAAATGTCGAAAACAGAATTGCTTGAAATCGATCATCGAAAGGCATAGAACTATAAGTCAAGACTATTATTTCTAGCCTCAAGCATTGTGATATCAAAAAAAAACCAAAGGAACTTTTACAATGTTTGTGCTAAATTAGAAGTAGATGGGGAAAAAAACGTAAATTAAAATATCCAATTTCATACTTGTAAACATGTGGCATTGTAAGGTTTCTAGGTGGAAACCTGCCGTTAAAATAATCGTGTACAATTTGAAAACACTTTTGACCGAAAACTCTGTTCTGTAAATAATAAAACATTGTAAAATCCCCCTACTCCTAATAATTATAAATTTTAGTTCCTAATACGATTTCTTTTCTGCGCGCTAAATTTTGGAATATGTTGAAAATCTTAAGATGTGTAAAAATATTTTAGCATCAAATATGAGTTGCGTTCTACTTAAAACGAGGTTTCAAGGTTTTTGCTGAAATTGACTAATTTTCGTTTGCTCAGTTTTTCTTTAAATATCTTTTTCTTTTACTATAATTATATTAAAAACAAAAATTTGTATGAAAAAGTGTTGGAATTAAAAAAACAACGAATTATATGGAAAGACCGCTCTTTCCTATGACAGGTTTTTCCGTTGGAACCTTCAAATCTAAAACTATTATATAATTAAATATTGTAGGACATAACTGTGAAATTAAGCTTAAATGAAATATTTTCCCTCTCACTTCTTAACACAAAATTTGATGTTTTTCATTTTACATAATTGAAAGAAACAAAAAATATCGCAATTCGAGTATCATATTTTAATAAGAACTTTGTCTGTGTAATGCAAGAACTAATAACATTTCAAAAAAGGATAAGAAAGATCAGGGGATTTTCGTTTGTTTTTTTTCAAAGAAAACTCGTTTATGCTTAGTAGAATCTAAGATTCTCGTACAGCGCATCTCGTACAGCACATCTGAAGGCTTGATGGTAATACTAATTATCACTTGAGAAAGAAGCATGAAAGCTGACTTCCTGATTGGAAGGTTTCAACTTAATATATTGGCCATTAAGGTACAGAAACTGTGACCCGAGAAATTTTCAAATTTTGAGCTACTGGGTATTCATTGCTTCTGATTAGGTAATGGGTTCTTGCCTTTTCGTTGCACCTCAAAAATTAATATGACGCCATAAAAAAGTGCATAAACAGTCACGCGAAAGTTTTTTCTAAAGTTATAGCTCAAAGGATGGGGTGAAAGGTCATCTTTCATGTAAGGAATAAAGAGTATTGGTGGTAGTAATGATAATTTTTTTTGCCTTTCCGCTTACTCCAGCGGAACGGCGCCTATATTTAATATTAACATTTACAAGAATTCTTCAGATAGACTGACGTCTCTGATAATAATTGTAATATAATAATAACCAGACAGAATCAAGGATGTTAGGAACCAGTGCAGCGTTTTCCAAACTGAGAGGTGTCTCTCTCTGGGGAGGCATGAACATAGAGGCGGACCTTCATTTCTTCATAAGATTGTCCAAAATATATTATAAAATAAGTAAAAAAAAGGTAAACATTAAAAATTCATTATTTATTTTAACAATATTAATTTACAATAGGTAAGCAATATCTTTGAAGGATTAAAAAATTTTCATATGAGAAGTGGGATTATTGATCGGTCAGCCATGGAGTTACCGAAAAATGATTCGTCAAAGAAAATGTCGTATGATCTTCAGTTTAAGAAAATGGGAAGTGAGAGGTATTTGTAATAATTTTACAAGTTTCAAAGGAGGATTAATTGACAGGGTTATAGCCAAATCATGTTGAGAGTTTAAAAAAAGTTTCAGAGCGTTTTTGTTATCCAATTTTGTTCTTTTTAAAAAAGTTGCATGAAGGGTTGTTTTAATAGTTTTCAATAAATATTCATTTACATAGCTTTTGATTAAATCTATGTGCCAAGCTATCTTTGTTTTGTTGATCTCAATGCGTTTGCCATTGATTCATTAACACATTAATTAATAGCTGTTGCAGTGAATTGAAAAAGAAATTTCCTAAATTATTATGATTATCATCATAGACCAAAGATCTCCAAACTACAACTCGTGTGCAAGATTTGGGTTGCAGCGTGCGTTTAATTATACCCAATTATAAGTCACTTTTCACTTTTTTTTTCAATCTTTCAGGGATTATTAAAAACTTATTACTAACATGTGCAGGTCAGAATCAAAGTAAAGGCCAAACTTTTTTAACGCTCTAACGTAAATTTTTGCTGTAAACATGTAACGCTCGAGTCAAAAAATTTGGACATCTTTGTTCTAGGCCACTTTTCTATACCTAATTCAATTTGTATTTTTTAAGAGATTAAATAAATTATTAGACTCTGGCATTGTTCATGACATGGTACGTAAATGGTAAATAAATATGATAACATTTTAATTATTGTAGTGCAAACGAATGCCATAGTGACTTAAGGTTGTTCTGATAAAATGCTATCTCTAATTCCTCATTTTTCTTTGTAAGAATTTTAAAGAAGATTTTGGCAGTGATCACAAATAAATTCAGAGTCAAAAATTATTATATTACTTAATTGCATTATGATAATTATAAAAATGCTGAAATCGATTAATTATCTTCATATTAAATTTCGTTTGTATTTATCCCAGCAAGTTAACGTTTCTTAACCTCTTCTTATATTTTACAAACAGTTTTTGTTAGTAATATTAAAATAGTGCACCACCAAGATTAGACGGCAGACTCTTCTGACCCCAATATCTGTGAGTCACCCAGTTAGATACAACTATTAGGCGGCCTCTTATTCTCTCTGTATTAGATTTTGGTAGAAAAGCTGGCCACAAGGTGCGTAGTCCGCAGCAATTATTAGGTGATACATCAAACTATGTTCATATTTATGTGGTTATACTTGCGGTTTTGCCGGACGACTATACTTTGTTAGGTACTTAATTCATCAATTTTAAAAGTACCCGGGCCATCCAACAACAACCATAATAGTAAATCAGTCCTGATTCATCTAATGGACCTTTCTACATTTGATTCTTTAAATTCTACATTTTGTATTTCTTTATTAATTCGAGTCGTCTATTTAATCCTAACTCTTCCAGTTTTGTCTCGAAACAAATTCAGCCTCCGAAGACGGAGAAGTTAAAAACTAGCGAAAGGTTATGATGCAATGAATTCGATTTATTGTTTCAAATTCGTGACGTGACCTTATATGCCAGGAATCAGAACAAGACTTTTATTCAACATATACCCTCTCAACCTCTACCCCAGTGTCGTTAAAACGTTCATCCAACTATGACATCTTGTACCAAAAAAAAATTTTTTTTAATTAAAAGAAAAACTCACATTCCAAACCACCAAATGTGTTACTCTTAAAGTGAGACAAGTTAAAGAGAAATTCTCCTTTCCACTTAAAGCCTCTTAATAAAATTTTGTTCTGAGAATAAATCTAATAGAAGTATTAGTTGGTTAAATTCAGTAAACGTAGGATCATATGTGTAAAATTCTACCTTGATTCTGTAACGAACTGAAAGAAAACTCACCCAGTCAAGAAGATTTTTAATTCATATTTCATTGGGTTTGGACTAATCACTGCAGTGTATAATAAATTACCATTGTTTTTTGTTCATGTTGAAAATTATTCTTAAAAGTTCTGTGATTTGTGCTCGTACCCACTTGAAGCAAAAATAACGCTTTTAACAAGCTTTAAAAGATTCTCGCTCGCAACGAGTTTTTAATATACATGTTGAGTTAAATGAAAGATAAGTAGAAATCTTCCAGACATAAATTTTCAGAGACAAAAAATTAACATTTTTTGGTATTTCATAAAAGCTTTGATTATTTTTTGGAAGTTAACATCCTCCACCGCTTTCTAATTTTTAGATACTCACTTTCTTAAGACTAGATAAATATTATTAATTGGTAAAGAAGGCTTTGATTCAGTAATTAAAAACATTTTACAATGTTTTCAAGGAAAAGTTTTTCAAATATTTCCGATGTTTTATAGATTACTTTGCGCTATTTTTATTACACTTCATTAGTAAAGAATAATATAAATTCATTCCTTTGTGAAAATGACTTAAAGGAACAATTTTTGCGCAGTCTTTCCATATGTTTAGGTTACAATGAAGGTACTGTTAATTGACCATCTTCGCCAAAAGTTTTACAGTCCTGGGTTTGGCTTTATCGAGCTACTTATTCAGTTAATGAAGTATTTTAAAAGGCTAACGAGTGAAGAGCGCGCTCGGACCCTAATCAATGACTCAATCAAGTAGTATAGAGCGCTTGCCCGAATTTGTTTATTTATTTAATTTTTCAACGGAAACAACTTTCACCATTTACCAAGGTTAATTCCTGGAGTTTTTGGGCTTCAAAAATTTGGCCTGCTCATACCTCAGTTTAATTTTACTTTTAGGGACGCAGCCAAATCGAAGTGAGAAATAACCTAGGTGAAATGGAGAGAGAAAGCAAAAGCTCAAACGAAAGAGAACTCGAAAAGCCCAAATTATGCTGTTCAGTAAGACTACTAGTATCAGTTGCTAGTTTTGTCGCCACTTTTAACGTATCTTACATTAGGGTTGGTATCTCGATGGCCTTCCTTTGCATGGTTAAGCCTCGGCAAAACTGCGAAGACGACAAAAGAACAGGAGAATTTGACTGGTCTTCGTCTACCAAAGGTTATCTCATATCTGCTGCTTTTTACGGGTTTATAGTAGGTCCTTTGGTTGCTGGGTTTCTAAGCTTCAAATTTGGTGGAAAAATTATTTTAATTATTGGGACGATGGCAGCTGGAGCTTCCAATTTCCTCATTCCGGAGGCTACCAGAATAACTCCAACATTGCTTTTCGCAATTAGAGTCGTCACAGGATTTTTTTGCGGTTTCACCTTTCCAGCTTACTACGATTTGGCTTCTCACTGGGTTGTGCCTGAAGAGAGACAGCTCTTAGTTACTGCTGCTCTAGTGGGCATTCCAGTGGCTAATATCCTAAATTTTCCTATTAATACCTTCATTTGTGACTGGTTCGGTTGGGTCTGGATCTTTTACACCCTCGCAATCTGGCTGATTCTGTGGGGTATTATTTTCTGTTTTATACTCTATAACGATCCCGAAAGTTGTCCATTTGCTTCGGAAAAAGAGGTTCATTACCTTAAAAGTACAATTCCTAAACCTGTAAAGCACAAAATTCCATGGAAGGCAATGGCCAAATCTCTACCAATATATGCCTACGTTATCATGCATTTTTGCGTCAATTACATTTACCTGAACTTAATCTTATCCCTACCTTTGGTAATGGAAAATGTGCATCACTTTTCGCTGCAGGCTAATGGGTTGCTGTCCGCGGTCCCTTTCATAGGTGCCTTAATTTTAAGAATTTTAATTGGTCTTTTCTTTGAAAAGTTACGTCACAAATTGAAGTTATCGAAAAACGCTCTGCGCAAAATTTTTATGTCTATAGGTGCGGTTCTCGTGTCATTGTCTTTTTTCACTATTACCTTTCTGTCTTGCAGATACAGATACTGGGTGCTTGGTTGTTTTATTTTGGCATCATCAAGTCTTGAGTTATGCCTAACAGGTGGTTATTTATTGAGCCTTTTAGATTTGTGTCCTAGCTATGTGAACATCATTACTGGATTCGCAAATGCTGTTGGCAATGTTGCAGGACTGGTAAGTCCTGTTGTGAATGGATTAATGACCAATCATGGAACAAGAGAAGAATGGAATAAAGTGTTCTACATAAACATATCAGTTATGTTGGCATCTACGGCGTTCTACGTAGCTTTTGGACAAAATCATCTTCAACATTGGGATTTGGCTGCGTTACCTAGTGCGTCATCACCTCCTAGAGCGTCTACAGTTGATTAAATTGAAACTGAACTTTTTTTTATAGTTCGGTGAAATAAATCCAGTATTGCAAATTTCAATAAGTTTGCTAAATGTTTTTCGTCTTTCAAGCATAATCGTAACTATATTTGGGCATTTTATTTTATTTACATTTCTACCCTTCAAAAGGCAATCTCATGATATACTGAATAATTCATTTTTCATGTAAGTTTATGTAACTAAGGAAAATAAAGAGAACTTTAATTTGTTTATGTTTCTTATTGTTATTATTTTAATTGGAAACATACTTTATAGTTGTTAATGTATTTTTGTAATACCATATGGTTGAAACGCAGATGAATATTTTTTAAAGTTTGATGCATATTTCGGTTGATTTTACAATTTAAAAGAACATTAAACGTAACCTTCGTTTTTAACCATGAATAACTCTCGATGAGATCAGATTCAACGTACAGGAATTCGAATGAATATTGAAATTCATCAACATTTTCTGTTCAATTTTTATCGTTGCAAATTTTGCACCAAGTGCATAATTAAAGCATATTTGATATTTTTTTGGCTAAAAGTGAAGAAATAGTTGAATTAATTCCATATTTCCACGGCATAGAAATTGTATTAAGAAAAATCCACAAATAAAATCAGCATCATAAAATAAAAAAGTAAGAAAAGGGGAGTTGAAGTAACGTACATCTTCGCCGAGACGAAAAAGAAGCAAAGCAAGTACAATACTTTTTCACGAATTTTTCTTCTCAACTAAAAGGACTAAATTATTTTGCAGGCTGTAAAACTATATTAGTACACTTCGCTTGCAGATTCTTGAGTTTCTGTACTAGTATTTTCATTGTTGTCATCATCATTTGGTGTATCTTCGGGTGGAAACTCAAAATCGTCTTCTGAATTATTATTATTAATCGACTCCTACAAAACAAACATGAGAACGAAAAGAAATAAAAGTCAAATTCCCTTTTTACACTTATTCAAAAAATGGAAGAAAACGATAAACAAAACCAAGTTGTATTTGTTGAAGAGAATTAAGGGCCTTTTACCTGAGATAAAATATCATTTCCTTTAAGATCCCTATTTTTCAAAATGGCAATTGTGATACAATCCATAGGAATTTTGTTCAGTATCAGCACTCCTTTGATCTCCAAAGTAAGTCGTTCGCACTGGGATCTAATAGTGGGAACATGTGAGGCTACAATCGAATCGTTGGTTATCTAAGAAAAATAAATGAGTTCAAAATGTCTAGGTGACATAAGAGGCTTACATTTTATGTACCAACTAATTACCTTAGAATGACAACAAACAGAGTGCAAAAATCTTGTCACAGTTTGAAGGCATTTAAGTAACTTTAAAATTTCTGAGGATTTCACCCTCAACGCTGACTCCACCAAGGGCATTCCTTTGATCAGAAATAACTGAATCATGGACTGAGATCTCTGAAAATTTTAAATGAGATTAAAACCAGCATTTTTTCTCGAAAAAGAATGGAAACTAAAAGAAAAAGAGAAGTAAATCTCTTGTAATAAAGAGAAATTCAGTAGAGATGATTTTTCGTAGCAATTAGTAGACTTGAATCAACGGGAAATTACATAACAAAACGATACTAACTTTTAGCAAGGAGGCTAAATTGACTCGAGAAGGATGGATTTTTACGATTTCAACCAAAACTAACCAAGTGTCAACTATTTTAGTCCATATTTCAAGAGAAAGTTGAGTGTCGCCTTCGATTGTGCCAAGTTGTGTTGTTGAAGCAGAAACCAAACTTTCACACATTGCTCTATATAAAAGTGGAAAGTTGCTTCTGAAAGAAATATCTAAATCTTATTCTCGGAAGAAAGGTCGCAGGAATGCGAAAAAATGTTACATCGATAAATACTTATTTCGTCAATTAATATGAACTGTGATAAAACACATAAAACCAAGAGAGCGAGAGAATGAAAGAAAATTTACATACTTATTTATCGCTTTGATACTCTTCAAAAAAGCAGACGTTTCTAAAGGTTGCTCAATTTCGTTTAGAGTAAGTTTGGCAGTGTTTCTAACAACTTCAAGTTTGTTGTCAACGTTTGCAAAATAAGTCTTAAGCAATATGTCTACATTTTGGTTGTAGGTGGGTCCCTTCTCCGCTGTACCGGACACTGTGAACCAAGGCCTAGACAAAATCTTGAAGCATAATTTAGCTTCACAATAAATAATATTAATCTCGGTGTTTAAACTTTTATGAAGTAAGGTTTTGAAAGAATGGCTAGAAAATTTGAGATACACTGACTCTTTAAATTGCTAAGGTTTCGGTCGATAAACAGAATTTGTAAACTAATTTGCATATTTCGGTTGGCTTCATGATGGTGCATGCATTTTTGGGGCTCAAAACTTACTAATGAACTCACAATAATGAACTCTTTAAAAGTTAACTTTCTGAAGTTCAATATCAAAAGATTATTTGATAATACAATATTTGTAATGTTAAACCCTTCAAAAAAAAGCAGAATTTTTATTGGTTTAAAATGATAGGTAAACGGATCAATGATTGACAAAAGACAAAGAGGAGAATGCACGGAATTTTTTCAGGTATGGGGAAAGTAAAGAGAAAAAGGAATTGAAAGGAAATTTAAGTTTCAATCAGGGTTGTTTATCAGTCGGGGGTGTCCATTGTGGGTGGCCGGGTGCTAAACTTTATTAACACTACAACAGTAACGTAACAGTCGCGAAAATATAAAAACACGCCTAGCCATTTGATAATATGTTTTATTTTCATGAAAATAACGTTCTCGTCCTCTAATACTTACCTAAATTACTGAACTGTTGAGGGGAAGAAGAAAACTGAAGACAAGCTTCATATGCTTTCACAATACTTAATCCCCCGTCTAATATTAAAACATTTTTACTGAAACCTTCTAAATAATTGGCCGCTTCCAAAGCCAAACATGGTATAGTTGAATTATCATCCGCAATTCTTCTTTTTCTAGACAGGACGGTTAACATATCTATACACGAAAAAAAACGTTTTCAGTACTTTTCTCAACCGGTTTCTAAAATGTACTTTTCACTTAACTTTTGAAGTAAAATTTCCCACAGTAATTTTGTCTTACAGTCTTCACAAGTCTTCACAGCCAAAAACTTTATCTGGTAGCCTTACTTGATATTAAAATAATTGTTTTTGCTATAATCATTATATTTTAAAAGGTAAGGAATAATTGAAACAGATGGATTTTAAAAAAACGTTCGCTTATGATTTATCATAATCACCATCTTGCTCTATGGAAAATCAGCGTTTGTCAAACTTTCGATATTGTCCTTTCCATAATTTTGTCCCATTCACATCACTCGTTATTGGAAACTTCGCTCGTTAGGCGAGGTTCACTGAAGTATTAAATTAAAAATAGTTCACTTAAAGGTTATTTACAGTGAAACGTTCATTTACATTTCATTGAAAAAGAAACATAAATAAAAGGGATTGTAAATGAAGAGATGCTGTTGGGATAAATGTTTATGCTGAAATGTTCCCAGGGGGGGAGGGGGCTTTCCCAAATTTTAGGACACACTGATGAAAATAATAAATTTAACAAATAAAATGCCATACGATTATACAAACATAAGCCTAACCTCGCGATGATGATCAGTTTTAAATTCCACCTATTCTGATGTCTGCAACATCACTTTTTAGAGTAATATTTTCTTATTAGATTGTGAAGATTCTGGTGTAAAAATCCGATTTAAATCATCTCTATTATAAAAATGAAAAAACCCCTAGCTGGCGTCCTAGGTAATAATGAAAACTACAAGCCAGGATAATGCCAGTCTTAAACCCATTTGTCTATCTATTTTTTTCCGTACGGTGAGACAGTATATGGAGGGAACTCAATTGCATTTAACCATAAACCCTCAATATTTTAAAATTTCATGAATTTCCCTGTGTTCCTTAACTTACCAAAATCAGACAAATGCCATCGCATAAATATGACAACTCAATAAAAGCAAAAAAAATTGCCAACTAAAAGCCATACCTTTTAAAAGTGATTGGTTGGTAGAACTTTTAAATCCTTTCCATGAAACAATTTCGCTTATAAATTTTAGTGCATATGCCAATGTGAGTTTAACATCATGGGTACCGTGCATGTATATTCCCTGACTATCATAAATCCAGTCGTTGGCCTCTAATAATTTCTGAAAGCCACGCATCATTGAAAAGTAGCTCAAATAATACAATTAAAGCCATTTATAATTATTTAATGTCTCACCTCGCAATAGGACGACAAAATTTCAATGTCGGTTAATAACTTTGGCAAAATTTCAACAGAAAAAGTCACGAAATTCTCTGGTGCAATGTGTTCAGCAGTAGAAATAAAAGGCTTGCTTTTAAAAGCAAAACTTCTCTTGGACTCTTTTAGAGTGTTCTCCAGCTTGTAAAGCAGTTCTTTAAGTAAAAACAAAACTTCAGAGACATTTAATTCCAGCTGAAATGTAAGAAAATTTGGAATTTAAAATACGGTTACTACATTTCGGGATCCTATTCAACTAAAAGTGGTAAAAATCTTTTTAAATGGCTGTATATAAAGATGAAATGGTGGTGGTTTTAATCCCGTTTTTTACCCTTAATTTTTGGGTATAGCAGGATGCGGGAGGAGGATGCGAACTCATGACCATTTGTATCCAAAGTCAGGAACTTAATCATTACACTACTCCTCCCAAATATTTAAAGATGAAAGGCGGTAACTATAGGTTCTCCACCACAAATTTACTCTTTCAAAATCTCATAAATAATACATTTAAAAATTAAAATGCCGCGCAGCCAGTAATTGGATGTATAGGTTTGAGAGAAGTAGAAAGCGATGTGAGCTAATATCTCAAGGTCGATTTACCATTCGTACTAATGAATTGCCATCTGACCAATGCACTTGAATCAGAAAACGTAAAAAAGCAAAAGTTAATAGGGTAGGTGGCTGAGTGAGGGTCTCTTCGACAAGTCACAAAAAGTCGGCGTAGCAAAGATTAGGTTTTTGGCCAGGTAATTTAATAAATAAGAGTAACAAAGGTCATTACAGAGATGCTACAAAATCCGTTATTGTTAAAAATGTCAATTTGCCACCAGACAAAAAAGTAAAGAGCCGCTTATTTCAGAAACAGTACTTTTGCCGTATTATCTAATGCCGTTAAATTAAAATTATTGTTAAAATCTGAGATAGTAGAAAAATTTTGATCAATACTTAATTTGTATTTTAAAACTTATACCTTACCTGCTGTTTGAATGAATCAGTATTGCCTTTAGCTATTTCCGAAACGTCATTCAAAGTAAAATCGATTTTAAGTAATTTATAGGTGAAAGTGTGAAATTCCCTGAAAAACCCTCTATACAGGTGTAAGTTTCCTTCTTCCCAATCTTGTGAAATTTCAAACGAATCGTATGATGAGGTTCCCGGATTCTGAGATTCTTCAGCAGATTGATTCGAAAAATCTGATTCAACATCATTTGATTTCCGTTTACGGCTCTTTTTAATTTTTTTACTGAAAAATAAATATCAAAATTAAAACAAAATGTTGATTCGTTAAATTTTCTAATTGTTCACGTATCCTCATCTAGATTATTTGAAATTCGAACAGTAAAAGATAGTATAAAAGGTGTTCAGTCAGAAAATAACTGAGAAAAGTATGCACTCACTCTACTCTTTTTTTTTTTAAGACGACTTTCTGCACTGACATATAAAATTGACAAAACGGAGGCGAGTAATCAAAAAACTGGTGAAGACTCTTAACAATTAGTTTTCGAACACTGACTAATTGTCTGATCCGAAGTAAAGCCTAACAAACAAATTAGTAAAAAAAATCACTTCACTGGTTTAAAAAGTCAATAATTCGAAGATCATAAATGATTTCCTCTACCTTATCCATGATTTTCTGAGAGCAGAAGGCATTGACACACTCTATTAAATAGTTTGCACACAGAAACAAACAATCCATTATAATCTTTTTTTGCTTCAAGTTGAATTCGTCGAAATTGTCGAAGACAGAAACTTCTGGCATAATTACTGAAGCACAAAATACTGGCAAATTTCTATTAAAGTTTTCCTTAAAACTCCATAACAATCTCAATGTGGACGGAATTACGGACAATGGCGCACTCCTAAAAATTTTTAAAAATCAAAATTCTATACAGTACAATTTTAAATTCTACTGTCTTTATATTTACTCTTGCTTTCGACAGGTTCCCAAATTTCAACAAAATGCTACTTGCGGTCCGTAAAAAAATGGGTAAAGTAAAATAACACAAACAAACTATTGCTACCACAATCTTTGCCTATGTTCTGATTAAATTTTTAAAAACTCACATCCGCTACCAATTCAAAACAGCAGAAATAAATCTTAATTTGTTTTACTTACATAGGATGGCTGGACTGTGAATCTATGACAAATTTAACAACAGGAAAAACAAAGTTTTCATCATCTCCTATGTGCAAAGAATATTGTAAAGACATTGGAAAGTGTTCGCATCTGAAATTTTTATTGAACATCACAAACACGATAACAGGCAATATTGATCAACGACCAGCTTAATAAAAAATCACAGCTCAAATTTATACATAAAGTTTTACTTACTCGATATCAATATTTTGAACCAGCACATTATTCATGACAATATTAAAAACCTTGTCGTTCCAAGTTTCCAAAAAACATTCATTAAGCTGTGAATTTCTAACTGTTGTAGCAAATTCATCATTAAAAAAGGATTTTCGAGCCTGGGAAGTTCTGTTTGAGCCCATGGCCATCTCTAAGTCATTAAAAAAAAGACGTTTGAATTTTTTTTTGAGCCAGTTTTGGATCACGCTGTTTTCAGCTTATTTTCAGTCCTATTTAACATGACATGAAATGTTTCTGTATTATATTAGTCAGCTACCTTTTGTTAAAGGTAACTTGCTGACTGAACATCACTAACAAGGTTGTGAATCTTGGAGAGATTTTTGGGTGAAAGGACGGTGAAGAAATTGAAATTGTATATTTTACCTTCTAGCATTTAGAGTTAAAAACTATTACAATTATTTAAAAGTTATTTTTTACACACGTTTTTCATTCACATAAATCCAAATTAACCACTTCGTGTCATTGGGGATCGAGTGCTTAAACGCACTTACAACTTTCATTTGACCTCGAGGAACAAATATTCCACGCTCACGTGCTCCAGTAGGATCTCATCAAAATAAAGATGCCGAAACTGGCCACGTAAGTACACCCCTTAGTTAGGCAGGGTCATTTTATCAGTCGTGATTTTTTGAATTTCGAAACACAAACACGAACACAAAAAAAAATTATTTTCTTGGAGGTTAATTTTCAAAGGGTCGAATTATTTTTAAATGTAGATGAGTACTGTATACTTTAGTAAAGGTTCCATTTGGCTACAGTAATTTGAATGGGAAATACGACCCCAAATATCTCGGTACCCATTTGGGGATCATGCCTACTTTTATTGTGTTGTTTATTGGGTTTGTATTCTGCGGGTTATGGCTTCTCGCCGTTTTTTTCTTTAAGAGACATCAAAGGTTGTATACATAATGATGACTTATTATCTTGTTAACACGAGGATGTTGACAAAGGGTCTATAGATATTGTTGAGATTCGCATAGATGTCGAATTTCAATTTTCAAACGAATGCTTTCGAAATTTTTGGGAATTCTTATTTGCTCTGGACAATCTTATTACCTTCCTCAAGAAAAGCTTTGCTGGTGTGAAGATATGGTATAAACATTGAAAGCGTAAGAAAATACACGAGTCGTAAAAAATAATTAGAAATCGAACAGTACTTCACATCAGCAAAAACTCCGACTTACAATACATGGCACCACAGCAACGTGATAAACTGTTCAAAATTCGATTACTAGTTGTCCAGTTGAACAAGAACTTCCTGCTACTTAGAGCCTTTTCAATAAATGTCAGTATCGACAGACAAAAGGTTCGACTCTATGGATGTCATTACCTAAAGCAATACATTCGGTGTAAGCCTTTACGGTACGAATTCAAGCAATGGGCGATCTGTTGTGAGCAAACTGGCCATTGTTATCAAGTAAAAGAGTATGAAAGCAAGCCAAGAGGTGTTGACAATAAAGCATCCCTGAGTGAATTGGGAACATCTGTTGTCCTAAATATGATTTCCGTTTTACAAACACAAAGTATACTCTGACAGTATTTTCACCGGATCCTCGCTTGTGAAACATTCACAAGATATCAATGTACGAGCAACAAAGACTGTTCTATTGAACAGGACGAACAATTGTCATGAAACAGAATGAGAAATTGGAACAGACAAAGGTTTGAAAAAAAACACCGAGAGGGACTTACGACCACCGATTTGATTTTTCCAACACTGGCTGTCACATAAAATGACAACAGTTGTGCAAGGCTATTGACAAATCAAGGACCCATTAGGACCTTCTAAGGTTAAACGATGGTGCAGAAGTCAAGGGAATGAAATTCAAAGAAACAATGTGAAATACACAATGTTAGCCTGCGTATGCAATGCTTTCACACATAGCATCAAAAGTACACGGCATGTGACATGATCCCCATTTGGGTATCGGACTAAAATTGCGATGTTTGAAAACGGTGATAATGTAAAAAGTAAAAATACATTTTTTTCTTACTTCTGTGATTTAAATAAACATAAATAAAGCAAATAATTTTAAAAAAAATCGGTACTTAATGAGTTAAACTCACCCAATAATGAATTGGTTTGAGTACAATCAATAATGCCATTGTCCTGTTTTTTTTCAGCGTGTTTTCCAAACATAATGGCACCGACTATACCCTTTTTGCAATGATCGAATTTAGAAGAAGATAAATGTTTTTGAATAAATATGTGTAGTTCGTCCCTCCACCCAATAGTTTCTTCAGTGGATTTGTAAAAAATTAGCTCTGATATTATGTCTAGCAATACGCGAACCTGCACTAAGCTCAAGTCATGAACTTTAACCAGTAGACCCATAATAGAACCAGTGTGTCTATTTAAAACCTCAGTTACATTTTCAGAGAGATTTTTGATAATGTCTAAAGCAGTGTTTACAGTTTCTGGCGATCCGGTTCCAACATGTAATAAAATTTCGCTGATCTGAAACAGTTTTTAAAAGTGAGTAAATAAATGTTTATCTCCAATTTTACAATCTTAAGCAAAGACAGAAATTTTATACAAAGGGAATGAAGACTTCTTAAAAAAAGAAAAATTTGGTACTCTGCACATATTAAACTTATAAGTACACTTACAACAGTTTGTCTTTTAAAAAAATTGAGATGAAGAAAACATTCCTTATAGAGCACAGCTCCGAAATCAGAAATTTTCTTTTCAAAAGACTTTAGAAAAACAGACGCTAATTCCAATAGTGACGAAAAATATTCCCTTGCTATTCCCAGTAATATTTTAAACATATCTTGGACATGGACTTTAGTCAAAATCGAAGACTTAATTTTGTTGCGAATGAGCGAGAGCACTTGACCTTTCCTTCCAGCTAAGCAACTGTAGAAAATTATGAGCATAATCAAATCTAAACACCTAAAACAAAATTAGAAACACTTTTCATTCAAAAATCTGTACTATCTTTCTGTAGAAAAGTCTTTCTACAGTAAAGTGTATTCTGTGTAAACCTAAATAAGCAATACACTTATTATAGTAATATCTGATTAAAGGGATTCCATTTTTTAAAAGAATCAATTGAATGAGATGAAAAAAATCAATAAGAATTTATACTATTCGAATGCATCCTTTCTTACTGAAATTCTACAGAGCAGTTAACACCTCCAATAACCTTTATCCAAGCATCTGCCATTTCTCTAGAAACCATAACAGAAAATTTTAGATTTTCAAAAGTGAGATTTAAATATGAATTTTCTTTGAATCTTTCCTCTTCTGAACATTTCTTTTCTTCTGTTTTTATTTGAAAATGTTTAACAGTAAATGGCAAACTTTCCCGAAGATCACATACAATCTACAATTCAAATACAAAATTTAAGTTTTCTGACAATTTTGATAATGTTTAATAAAAAACAAATTTTACCTCCTACTTATTTTACCCTGTACATAAATTAGTGACCAACATTCAATTTAGTTGCCCAAATATTCATTTTTGTGTTTGATTAAAAAATAAACTAACTTACACTACACCTTACTTTCAATTGCTTTTCAACTACTTCACCCTGCTGTTCAGCGTTACAAAAGTTCAAGTTTTTTTAAAAATAGCTTGTTATTCAAAAAAAGAAAAAAACATAGCTGACCTGTGGCTCAAAGTTTGCCTAAAAGTATTTTTCAATTGTACTTTTCAAACTGTAAATTATCCCCTATACAAATGTAGACCTTTATTAATGCTTATGTTGTAAAACAAAGTTGGCAATAAATAATACATATAATATAATATAATATGTTCAAAAATGACCCAACTCCAACTAACTCAAACTATTCTTTTTATTCTTAGTAGACTTTATATTACAGTAAAAAAGATACCTGAGTAAGATTCTCAGCATCACATTTGTTTAAAACAAACTGAACCAGAGATGGCAAAAACTCTGGGGAACATTTATCCAATCTGCAAAGCATTTTTGTTCTGGCCTGTGCCATAACAAATCCATTTAAGGGCAAATTTGCAATTGCATCTAAGACTACATTAGTGAGTTGTTTATCAAGTTTCATCAAATCTCTAAAATATAATAAATCGAATGTAAATGTTAACCCTTTCATATATTTTTTAAATAAAACATTTATTTAATCAAAAATTAAACTCACAGGAGTTGGTTACAAGTAACTTCAGCCTCTTCTTCAGTTACAATTTCAGGCAGCAAAAAAATTATCTCCTTTTGAACCTACACAAGGACAAAAAAAACTATGTCAATAGAAATGAATGAGTGGTATAATAATACTGTTGACATTTAAAATTTACACTTACATTTACAGGCGCCACATGAATGATTTCAAATAGTTTAGATGTAATTTTAGCACCTTTCACTCTATTTAGAAACCTACACTGACACAAAATTGAAGAAATAAAGTGAGAATCTTCCTTTTGTACTCCACTAAAAAATATATAACACTCAAATATTATAATTAAGTTTAAATTTAGCACTGGTTTTAAAATGTTTTAAAAATGAATGTGTCTTACCCATCTATTACAATGTTTGCTAGTTTTTGAAGCAAAAGGTTAAACAAACCAATTTGGAGGCAATCGACATTTAATAACATTCGCATCAATGGTTCCTGCACAGGAGCCCTTGCAACATCACAATCATCAGCTGTTAAAGTATGGGTCAACATTTTTTTTAAATATTCAGGATTTTCAATTTCTCCTTCAAGTGAACTAAGAAATTTCTTAACATTTTCACTACTTTCCCTCAATTTTTTGTTGATTTTCATTGAGAAAACACCTTGATCCTCACCTGAACAAAAATTAAAAGATGCTTTCATAACAAAAATTAAAGAGTTTTAAACACTCAATTTTGACATAGAAATTTGAAATGATTCGACTCAAAAATTCTCCGATTGTCACATTACGTAGACTCACGCATTAAATATGTATTTCCTGCGTTTGGAAAAGCTCCACAATCTTTCAAAACTTCTTCAAAGTAATGATTTTTCTCGACGTGGGACGTGATTTTCTTCGCATCTATACGGAATATTTTGGTTCCCTTCTCCCGGTTCCAAAAAATTAAATTCTCTTAAAACTCGACCAGAATTTGATAAACTTTCCTTCGGAGTTGATTGTGATTTTTGTGAGAGTGATTCCATCAATGATGCACTGTTTCTATTACTAAGACCAATATCATCTTCGGTAAATATCGAAGTGAGTTCTTTTGGTAATTCATCACTTTCACTGTTGTTTACAATTAAACTTGTATTGTCTGGCTTTACAATATCAGACCCTCTGCTTGAAGAATGGAGAAGTAAAAACGAATTTTTATTTCTAGGCTTCCTCTTATACATTTTAACTCTAATGAATACCTCAAAGCGACGAAACTACAATAGAGAGCTAAACTCACGCTGAAAAAACAAATTGGCGGCAAACAATTCCACCAAAATCAACAAAATCAACAGTACGATTTGAGGCAAAACCACGTCAGTCACAATTTTATTTTAAAAGGAAAAAATACTTAATCATAATTTTCAATTGTACTTCTCTGACATTTTAAAAAGAGATTAAATGTATCATATTTACTTGTTATTGTTTAAAAGCCTATTTTTTTTGACAAATTTTTATTAAAACATCATTGAACATAGCTGGTTTTTTCTTGAAACATAAACTTTACTTGTGAGGTTGGTATTATTACAATAGTTTCTAAGGCATGTTTACGTTTGGTTCGTTTTATGGTGAAAGCCGTTAACGAATATCTCTACTTTTTTGTTGTATGATATATTATTACTTTATAGGTATTCCAGCAAACGTGCCTCGATTCAAGTAATTTTTGCTTAAATTGTGTTTATTTTTGACTTTCAAATTATTTAAGTTTCTGCTTATTTCCATCTAAGCTGTGGTATCTTTTTCTTTTAGTGTAATATATGTCACCTAAGACTTAGTTAAAACTGGTTGAAAATTGACCAATATTTTCTTTTATACCTAATCTATTATACTCTTTTATTATAATCTTTATACCGATTCTATTTCATTTCTCTTGTAATTTTCGAAAAATTAATTTTGTTCAATTTTCTATTTGTGAACTATTTTTTAAGCCATCCCAATATTTTATTGTCTGGACTATTTCAGTATTGATGTAATAGTGAAATTAAGAACATAAACAAGTGATTATTGAAATAATTTTCTCTTTTTCTTTTAATCCGAACAATTATTGAGGATCCAAAATCTCTTCGAGGAGGAATAAATCTTAATGCCAGAAAGCGTTGAATATCTCTGTCTCTCTCACCTTTACCTGTAATTTAACAACTGTAATTGTTTTGTTTAGAACTATTTTTTTTATTTTGTTTTATTCCTCAAATATCCGACTGAACGATGACAATATGAAATAAACACGAGTGTTTACGATGTAACTATGAATTTAAGAGTAAATTTTTCGAAAGCATAAGTTCATGGTGTTCTACACATCAGATCGTGCAGGAAATAAGTTTTGAGAAAAAATTTTACAACAAAAGGGGATAGTACTCTATAGTATTCTTCCGTGTTGAACACTCGGAGTGCCGTTACCCTACCAACTGATGCCACGTCGAAACGAATCTTCAAGTTAAACGTGGATCGTCCTTCCAACTTGTATTTGAGTTGTGGCATTTGTTTATTTATTTATTTATGTTCAACTAAATGTATTAGAAATATGTTATACTGAGGCTGATATTTTTTTAAAGATAATGATTAATTTAGTTTAAAGGTTTATTGTGAATCATTTTTGTTTTATTAGTGTAATTCGTATGTTTTGGCTGGCTTATAAGTGATTGAAATTCGTGCTTTTTTAAGTTTACTTTTTATGTATAAATACCCACTATCCCCACTCTTTAAGTTTTGGAATTTTTTTCAATAAATTTATTTAAGCTGTGTGAAAATGAAGAATATGAAAATTAAGGAATACTTTTTTTAGCTGTGCAATTTGAGAAAGAACTATCATAGATCAGGTTTCAAGTATAACTGTTTCCCAAAATCTCCACTCCTTTCAGCGCTACCCAGCTAATTGGCATAGTCGCAAAGTAGGTATCTTGGTAAAACCCAGTTTAGGTATTATCGCGGCACAAAGACAATGAGTAGTGCTTTTAAATGCCACCAAAAAAGAGAATCACACTTTGAGTGCGGTTAAATAATAAAACTTCACCAAAAAACTATTTTTATTTTTTGTTTTGAAAAATATTTACATAGATAATTTTCTAAGGTTAGAGCAGAATTACAATGCATTGATTTTTAATACATACTGGATGACATTTATTTCAGTTAAAAAATTGAAAAATGAATTTTCAATATTGATAGAGTAGTTTTTACATATGTAATAATCTGAGGAAGAAGTTAATTTTTCAGTGTACATAATTATTTTACAAAATTTCTTTGGGTTGTGAAAATTATATCTTTAAAAGCATACACGTAAAAATGTGAACTTCAGTTCAGTTTTAGTTCAATAGTTTGGCTTTGTGTTCTGCTTTTTTTTCATTTCAATTAAATTTTCTTTCTTAGTTAATATTTTTTTATTATGGCAGTCTTTTAAGAGCAAAAACAAAAAAAAACTTTGCAAAGAATGAGTTGACTTTGCTAAAATGAGAAATATTTTTAAAGGTGAAACTTTTACAAAATTACAACAATAATTTAAGTTTCAACAAAAAAGTGAAGGTTATTAAAGAAGGAAAAATTATACCAACTTGATTTTATCAAAGTCAAGGGTTGTTGAAAATAAAATTATTATGGTTTTTTAAGTTTTTGCAATCAAAAGTTATTACAGGCATTTTTAAGAATTAATCTTTGTCAAATAGTCGCGCCTCATTTGATCCTGAACGCCTGATTCAACTGTGCTTTTCTTTTATTAAAAGCAATATTCTAACCGTATACCTTAGATAAATGAAAAAGGTTGCCATTGATTTAATTTTACATTTTTCACTTTTCTTCTATTTAGTTTTCTAGTTTTTTTTTCTTGACAACTCTTTCATTATTTCTTGGTCGAGTCATGTTAGACTCTTGGGATCTGTGAAACTTTATTTTTAGTGCCATATACTTCGTTTTAAAATTTATTCACTCCTTGGCAGTAATAAATATCGGATATAACCTTACATATCTGTTTATGTAATATAGTACTGTATTAAATAGGCAAGGCAATAGAACATTTGCTTTTTTGAGGTCATCGATCATTTAGAAGTTCTCACACTGAAACATTCTATCTGAATTATTCTTTGGAGTCATCAGTCATGAAGACTTGAGTGAAAAAACCACCTTAGTTTTTTTGCTTGGGTAAATGAAATTTGCTATAACTTATTTTAATAGTGAGTTCTAAAAGGGGAAAAGGTTAAAGACAAAGCCAAACTCAAATATGACATTGTGTGAGAAAGGATGAAATGCTGTAAAGGCGACCACATTTCAAGTCCTTACCATATAATGCTTCAGCCTTCTGTTGTCTGGAATAACGTTAATGGAAACGTCAATCATCAGGGAAAGTTTAGTGGTCACATGCAAAGTAAGTGGATGAGTAGTTATTGTATAATTTATCTACTTTTTTTGTTTTCCTCTCGCGTTTAAGCCGATGAAAAATGACATATATTTGCTTGTATCAATTTACAATAATATAAAACCCAACTTCCCAATAGGCTAAACCCTCTAAAGGAATATCTTATAATTGTAATATGTTAATACGGATCGCAAGGTGGTCGCCAACGAACCAGATATTATAGCCAAAGATCTGTCTAGTAAGTCCCGCCAGAAGCTTTTGAAATATAAGAAACAGGAAATAGTGACGCCACGTGTGTGGAAGGCAAAAAAAATCATACCTGTGGTGAAGGTGCATTGAGTCTTGCACCATTCAGCCCCACCAATAATTTCGGCAAAAATACCTGACCAAGTAAATGATTGGGTTGTGCAAGAAGTAGCACTAATGGGCACCTCACACATCCTCCGGAAGGTGTTATGAAGACAAGCACAACTCCTTAGGATGCTGATTGAATCCTAGGACTTGCCGGTAACATCTAGCGTAATGCAAAATGAGAATTTTTTTCCCCTCCCGTTTACTCCAACGGGGTGGTTGCATATATTTAGAAAAGATAATGATAATAATAATAATAATAATAATAATAATAATAATAATAATAATAATAATAGTAATAATAATTTATAAGGGGGCCTGGTAGGCGAGAGGTTAGAGCACTCACCTATCACTCCAAGGGCCGTGGTTCAAATCCCACCTGGGTGCAAAATTCCCAGCCAGTTTTTCTCCCGCTCTTCCTTACCTTAAATGTTTTCCTTCAATTTATCCACAATCCTTTTCCCAAAATTCCCTCCAAGGCTCACAACCTTGGCAGTATGTTCAGTCAGCGAGAAAGCCTTCAACGAAAGGTAGCTGACTCATAATCAGGCATATTTTCAACTCATGTAATAACTTGCTCCAACAAATAGGAGTAAAAAATGAGTTGAAAACATCGTGGTCCCTAGTTGGCCGGAACGAAAAATAATAATAATAATAATTTATAAAATACGTCGTTTAAACTTGTAGCGGAAAGGTATATTTTATTGTGGGTAAAATAAGCTTTCCCGAAGATAACGTCATTTAATTAAAGTTAACTTGTTAAAGGTTAAGAAAATTTTCCTTGGGACGAGCTTTTTTACAAACGAAAGTCCCCCAAATGAGTTTTATGCGTTCATAGACAATTCATATGTATATTTCCACCACGAACTTATTCATTGTTAAAGGCCTTGACTCTGAGCAAAACAAAAGTATATTTCGTTGGACTGAGCACGTATCAATCCGTCTTGTTACTCTTCCAGTTTTAATTATTATACTGTATTGTTAATAAATTGTATTCTTTAAACACTTTGAAAGGCTAGCAATATTTTATTAAACATAATACAAATACATGAGGTATTTGGTTAAAAATGGTTCAAATTCGGTGTCGTTAAACAAAATTTAAAAAGTGATTTTGATATTCAACTTCCCAAAAACAAAGGGTGAAAACTTTTGCATCAAGTCTTGCGAGTCTTCCTAATTTTTTGTTGTGGAAATGTATATTGTAATGATGTTATGGTTATTTGGTACAGTATTATTTACCTTATAATAAAACTTCGTTTGTGAGTGTTTTTATGAAAAGGAAAAATTCCAAACAAGACATTTTGGAAATTAGTAACGCAAACAAAATTAGTATTGCGTCTATAATAAGAATTGCCTAACCTTTAATGATCTTAGGAATGTGCGTATAGTGTGAGAAACGGTAAATAATTTTGAAGAAAAACTGTAGCAATGATTGCGAGTGATTGTGAGCAATGAATCCATTTGACGATGGTAAAGGAAAAATTCATGAGAAAGATGAATCCAGTTTATAGGTTTCTTATAAACGCGGTACACAAAGGAAAAAAATAGATTAAATCGTTGCAATCAAACTTTTTAAATTCTCTTTGACATGAGGTTAAAATGCCCAGGTTACAAGTTCAATTTGGTCCCCCTAATTGCAGGGATGTCCGAACAGCTTGACTTCTGAATTTTCTCTGCAATTGGGCACCGTGTGTTTAGTGTTTAAGTTTGAAATAATTAAAAATATTCATTTTACCTGCTCAGGGGACGAGATAACATCGCTAATCATTTACTGTCCTTACAGTAAGAATAGCTACAGGATGAACTTGGGCTTGCCGAAGTGTACTTACTACATTCTTATCCATGTCAGTGAAGCTGGGTAGGAAGTGATGCAAAAGTCCTCCCTAAATTTTTGCAATGACAAGAAAAAGAAAAGGTAAAAAATTGGCAATGGAAAGTTGTCTTTTGATTGTTCTCAATGTAACTGCCAAGACTTAACCGAAATTTTTAGTCACTAATGCTTTATCATAAAATTTGTCTTATTGATTGAAATTTTTAAAGACCGATTGAACATTTTGATATGAGGAAAGAATACATCGAAGGTAGAAAAAGTTCTTTAAGAGCGTTGTCCGGTTGCGGTACAACTCACACCACGTTTTAAGTTCATTAACTTTTGCACAGAAAATCGGAATTAGACTTGCAAGAACATGATTTATGCATGAACTAAAAATTTTAAGAACTGCGCTGATGATTTCGAGGATTAAAAAAAATAAAGTAATGATTAGGCTGTTCATCTTCTTTTCCCTCGTTATTTTTCTTATTTATTCATTATTTTTTGTTTTATATTATTATTATTATTATTGTTTTTATTATTTGTTTTTATTTTATTAATAATAATTATTATTATCATTTATTGTTTTATTATTGATTATACTTTGTTTTGCTCCTTTGTACTTCGTCTATCACTAAATCTCTAAATTTTGTTGTGTATTGAAATTAAAGCTCAGGCCGTTGGATAAACTGTAATTCTGTATTCATTTTTATTTTTGGAAAAGTTCTTAAAAACAAAATCTTAAATTTAAATCCTTCAATCTTTAATCTTAAATTTAAATAAAAGGGTTTAATTATTTAGGCCATTTTTAGTTAAGTTGATTGCAAAATAACGAAGCATCGTCATTGGAGTCCTTGTCTCAGTACTTCGGTTTATCCCTACTTCTTTAATATTACCGAATTTCTTATAGGATTATTAGGCTCAGGGGCTGATTCTTAGTTTGGGTTATTGTGTAATTTGTATGTTTTGAAAAATTTATATTTATATTAATATATAAATTATTCATGAAGGATGGAATCCGGAATCTTTGGTTAGGTTGAATTGCTGAGGCTTGACTGATCAACATTTTTCAAAATGTTTACGCTTGAATGATTTCTTCTATTATCGATAGTTTTACTTGGGTGGGCAAACTCACATTTTTTAAATTTTTATTGACATTGTTTAAATGGTTTCATTTTTCTCTAGTTATTTTTATAAGGTAGAGAAAAGTGACACTGCAAGTAATTTTTCTAAGTAAGAAATACTTTTTGTTTGAATACTTACACATATACACCCATACCTCGCTTTACGGCCTAAATACGTTCCATGAAACTTGGTCTTAAAGCGAAAAGCTGTGTAACGAATCAATTACATTCTAATACAAATTCATACAAATTCGATGGGATTGGTTCCAAATTTGTTACAAATGTAACATGGTTTACCATTCAAATTGCATTTTATCTTACTTTAATCAAAAATACACACATAACAAGTACTTAAATTTGTTCATTAAATAAAAACAGACTCCAAAAACCGACAATAATCTATAAACAAAAATTAAACGACTTCACGTCACATAAAATATGTGTATGTATATATACATAATTTTTTAAAATGACTTTAATCTGAAGACGATGAAGAAATGATAACCATCATATGATCATTGTCATAATTATTTTTCGCTGGTAAGGATGGGCCTGGCTTAAAAACATTCTCCAACATTGTCTTACCTTCTGGTCTATTTCGTTCTTCAGTGGTTTATAACAGTTAACAGACGAGTTAATTCCTCGAGAAACTTTTGCGCTACGTTCGGCATCAGGATTGTTTTCAAGGAGGAGGTTTATTCCTTGTTCGAAGTACGAAAAGCTTTCGACGAATCTTTTGATGTTAGCTGTTTGGATATAACAGACTCTGTCTCTTCATCAAACGCTAGTTCCACTTACGTTCTGAATGAGTTCCTGATATGAAAGAGGTTCCCTATCAGCTTCAAGTAGATCAGTCACATTCCAAATCTTAAAAGGCGAGATCATGTTCTATATCCAAAATGTTTTGCCTAATTTCGGGAAGGAAATTAACTTTTGTACCAGTACTTTTTACTCATTTTGGCCGTTATCGGCCGTTAGGCCGTAAATCGAAAACGTGCCATAATTGAAGAAGGCCGTTATAGCGAAATGTCGTATAGCGAGGTATGAGTGTACTATATATTGGATAGAGTTTGAACTTCGTCCGTAATATGGTATTATTTTTGTTGAGAGCGGATATACAAAAATTAATTTGTTAAAAAGGGGAAAAATTGTTGATATTTTTAAATAGTTTGTTCCTTATATCAGAGGAGTCAAACTCAAAAGGTAACTTAGGCCAAATAAACAATGTTGATAGAAACAATTATTTTTATTTTGAAAAGTACATTTTAATAAACATATATTGTTATGGTTATTGTTTAAAATGATCCGTATAATTTATAAATAACGTATATTTATTAATATTAATAAAAACTGACTTTCCGTTACAATACCAACCGAATCAGCTACCTTCCTAATGGCAAATGTATGGTGCTCGCAGCTGCGGCACACGTTCAGAACCTTGAGGGACTGCTTTAGGTGAACGAGCTTCACTTGAATTTTTTTCTTGCTTTATTTGTTCTAAAAGTATAATTGACTTGTGTTAACTGCTTTTTTCCAGATGGAGTTTCTCCAAGGTTTTGGTCAAACGGATTTTTACCAAGGCCTGATGACAAACAATCCACTCTATCGAGGTAAGTTTTTTGTTATATACAGTAACTGTGCGATTTTTTTGTCGTTATTCTAGAAATTATTTATTTTAAATATCATGAATTACTATATTGTTATCAATACAATACCGTTGTATTATAATATAACTTTATTACATGTAGTGATTGCTAATTTGGGTCACCATTCAGGGTCGTTATAAATCATTATGGAAATCATTGTTTGTATTAATTGCTTGATTAAATGTCCAAACATTTTTAAATAATGGATTTAAATTTGCCGTTTGTAATAATGGAAATGATAATGGCTTACCATCAATTATAATTATTATCAATAAAATTTATATGAAAAAGAAATTGTAAAAACTGTAAGAAGCTTTCTTAAATTATTCGTATTCACTTGTAATTCGTGCAGTCTTTCTATAACCGATTTGTTTCTCGTCTAAGCCGATGGCAATGAGATTTTAATGATCTTTTTTTGATTCGAGTTGTCCACAATGAAAACCACTGAAACTTAAGATCCTTTTATATCTTCTGGTTCAAACACGCAGCCGTAATTGATGCTTGGTTAATTTAATTATAAATGGTCTGTTTTTTGAGGTATTACTATCGGGTCATTGATCTTAGTTTAAAGCACCTTATTATTCAGTTTAAGTAGACATTCGTCTTGTTTTGTCGATTGTTACTATTTGAAAACTTGAATTGAACTAGTTTCTCAGGATTATGTCAAAAAGTTAAAATCAACTACTGCAAGTCACAGTTTTGCTGACCGGTCGAATTGCACCATAGTATAAGATTAGCCAGTGGTTGGTTTAGTGTGGGTAAAAAAGTGTAATGGGTAAGACCATCGAAATACAATGTGTTGAAGATATTCTGAATCGATATATAATGTGCTGTTGTCTTAAGTAGGGTTTGTTTTATACTAAGCAATTACGAAGTATAAGATTCAAAAGAACGAAGCTATTGCCGAACGGGGTGATCTCGCCGATTGATCAGAAAAGTGTTGGGTGAATAAAAGGCAAAAGACGAAGAGAAGCATTATTCTTATTTTTGTTTCTTGAGTGAAGTTGAGTGTTTTTTTGGCGACTTGGATTAAACCGACCCCTCCACTTCATTTTGTCATTCGACCCTAACCTCGTAAAATTTCTTTGATTTTCAAACCTTTTTCAAGTGTCTTCCGCCTTGGATAATGATTAAATTGCTGTTTACATACTATCTTTGTTTTGTTCAACCGTAAGCAAATAGTTCATTCGCCAAACCCCATTTATAAGCGCTTAACACCGATTATCGAGAGTGGTATAACCGAATTACAGTGATCATGTCACAATAATGACAAGGTCAAGTATCTATAATCATTTACGATGGGTGATCCATTACGTTCCTGTAAGGATGCGCTAAAATCTTGTCAAGTCTAAAGAAAGTTTCTACTTTGGTAGATTGGTTTTTCAAATCACTTTGGCTACCGTTGTTTCTTAGATATCGTGTCCTTCTCTCATTGATGTAAAAAGATCTGAGAAAGGAGTGGGAGGGTAAAAATGTGGTGAATTAAAAGAAAATACATTAATTGAGTATTGTTCTATTAAGGAATTTTATAATTTTTCTTTTCACTGTTGACAAAAATTCTAATCAGAATCATTTTTTTTTTTTTTTACAGATATTGGACTGTGGAGCGGCCAAGAAATGGACAGATCAATAACTACCAAGCAATTAAAAGAAGCTGCCGAGAGAGGGGGGTGCTTTTTTGAAGACCCGTCTTTTCCTCCCAATAATAGGTCGCTATCTTTACATAAGAAACCATCGCTACAACCAATCGTTTGGGCCAGACCACATGTCAGTATTTAATCGTAACATAAAAGTCTTTATTTCCATAACATAGTCAACAATTTATAGTTTGCTACCCTTATTTAGTCATTATGCCGTGTGTCCAGCACTTGAACACCTCAACTTGGCTTATTACATGGAAGTGACGGGAATATCAGATTTTTTGAATTCTAATTCAGTTTTATAGTACTTTACAGCTGTTTGTACATTCAAAATGAAAGAGATAATAATTACATAAAAGTAGACATGAAAATAATTGATACAATGGTGTATTCCTGAAATATAAAATTTTCATGCGTCTTGTGTAATACGTTATATTAATACATTCAGTAAATGCAGGCCTTTTTTTAGGAAGAGAATAATGAATGATATTCGCCTCACCTTTACTCCTTTCCGTGAGAAAACATTGGAACTTTAAGGCCATCACCAATTAAGGGAGGAATTCGGGTAGTTGTCAGAATTAGACTACCTCTATTACTTTGTAACCTAATTACCAGTGATGAACGTGATAATAGGAACAAGAGGAGAAAAGAAAGTCGCGAAGACTTTTTT
Organism: Columbicola columbae; assembly: GCA_016920875.1. Lineage (NCBI taxonomy): Eukaryota > Metazoa > Arthropoda > Insecta > Psocodea > Philopteridae > Columbicola > Columbicola columbae. The sequence goes on along the minus strand of JADMLL010000009.1, from coordinate 14,157,603 downwards.
TTACGATGAATATTATTAATTTCAGGAATTGTGCCAAAGACCGAAGTTCATAGCGGATAACTGCGCCGATAGTATAGAGGGTTCCAGATTTGATATAGAACCGGGAGAATTAGGAGACATATGGCTGCTAGCAGCTGTATCATCTCTCACTCTGACTCCGAGATTTTTGGATAGAGTAGTTCCTCCTGACCAGTCTTTCGATACCAACAGTTATTGTGGAATTTTTCGGTAAATGAATTTTTTTGAAATAGAATACTTATTTTTTTGTCATTTATTTATAGTTCGGCTGATTATCTTTTTTAGTTCACATTATCCTGGCTCTACTAGGAAGCGTTAGAAAGCAAAGTTTGCTCTATCTTTTAAATTTTAATTTAGTTAGTTTTAGAAAACAAAGGGTGTTGAAATTTCCACAACTTATTCATTACACTTTCTAGTTTATTAGTTTAAAAAATTGAACTTAACGGATAATCGGAAAAGATACCGTAAGTAAAATTAGAATAGTTAAATAATATTTGAAAAAGAAAAAAGGCAGGATCGGAGAAGAACCGAACCTGAATCGGCGTAGATACGCCGTTTCTGCGCGTATAACTGAACCAATAGCCGCCATTAAGCTCGAGAAAGAGACAGGATAGTCTACCATTTAAAATAGTTGTTAAAAAAAAAATATGAATAATTTCAAACTACAATCATCTGCAGCTACAGAAGAGTGTTCTGATAGGTGTGACCCATTTAAAAGGAGCACCCTACTTGCCAGATCGCCACCGCCAACATCGAGTAAGATGATGAACCTAGAAGATCAAAATGCACCTTCACGGGAGACTCTCCAAGATGGAGCAGTTGATTTCAGAGCTCTATGATCAGCTTATAACCCTTAGGAAAGAAAATACGCTATTAAAAAACTCACTTAACAATAACAGCAAAGACAGTGAGAGGAGAAACAGTCTAGAAACCACCCAGTATTATACCGATGAGGAAGAGCTTGAAAGGGAAACTGACTGGATCTTGAAAAAGAAAAGACCCAGTAAAAAAAGAAAGGCAAAGAACTCTCCGGATATTGCAGCAAAAGATTCGTCCCAGACTTCGCCGCGAGAGAAGAAAAGAAAAAGGACAAATCACTAACGCAACCCAGAGAAAGACCACCACCGCCAGTTAACATACTTGGAGTGGATAGTTACTCCAAATTACAAAATATTATAAGAGGAGCTGGTATTAACGAATACACAGTTAAATCACTCAATAATAATATTTGGAAAGTAAACTTGCGGAACTCAGACTCGTACATAGCCCTCGCTAAAGCACTCAGCAGCGGTACTGTCCAGTGCTACACGAAAATAAGAACGAACGCCCTATCAAAGTAATGGCAAGGGGACTGCACGAATCATGCCTGAGCGGGGTCATTGTGGAGTACCTTAAACAGCAAGGTTATAAAAACGAAGATGTAGTAAATATAATAAAAAAAAGAAAAACAAGCAGATAGAAACTCGACAGTCATCAAAAGAAGGCTTCCACTTTTCATGCTTGTCTTCAAAAAGGAAGAGAAGTCAGAAAACATATATAATATAAAGTACATTCTCAACATGAGAGTGAGAATAGAACCACTAAGAAAAAAAATGAACACTGTTCCTCAGTGTAAAAGATGTCAGGGGTTTAACCACACCCAGAAATACTACTCCCGCGAACCACGATGTGTTAAATGTGCCGGTGCCCACTTGACACAAAGGTGTACATCTAAAACAATATCGGTACCAAATTGTGTGAACTGCAAAGGTGAACACCCCGCTAGTTATAGAGGGTGTGAAGTAGCCAAAGAGCTACAAAGAATTAGAAACGAGAATAGAATCAAGAAGCAAAAACAAGCTCAGCCTTCTCAAACTCCGATAAAACCTATTCCAAAACGCCAAGTACAACTTACGATTCCAAAAATTTCGTATGCAGAAGCTGCTGCCAACACACAAACGAAATGGCAAGAAAACACATCTCTGAACGAAATACTTAAAAGACTGGACATAATATCCAAATTCATTGAAGAACAAAATAAAATTAACAGATCCGTATCAGATAGAGTAAGTGGACTTCAGAAAAGACTGTACCCCAAAACTCAAAGTCAAAAAACAAAAATGAGCAAAACCTTACGAATTGCCACTTGGAATGCTAACGGACTAGTACAGCACATTGGCGAGCTTGGAATCTTTCTTCAAATAAAAGAAATAGATATCTGCCTTACCTCTGAAACTCATTTCACGGAGAAGTCGTATACTAAAATAAGAAGATTCTGTTCGTACTCTGCCCTTCATCCTGCAAACAAATCGAGAGGTGGATCTGCAGTTTTAATTAAAGAACATTTAAACATCACTTAGAATCGAAAATTGAAGAGGAGTAGCTCCAGGTAACCTCAATAGTACTAACCACCTTAAATAATAAAAAATTTACAATATCTGCAATATACTGTCCACCTAGACACAAACTAAAAAAAAGGAGACTATAAACAATTATTCGGATTGGAAGACTATAAACAATTAAGTACTTGGAAGGCAGTTCATTATCGGTGGAGACTTTGATGCAAAAAATACATATTGGAGCTCCAGATTGACAACAACCAAAGCAAAGGAATTGCTTATGGCTGGACTAGAAACAAAATGTGACTTCCTCTCCGGCGGCAAACCCACGTACTGGCCTATGACACAAGCAAAATACCTGATCTCCTAGACTTTTTCATAACTAAAGGGCTACCAGACTGTTACATAACGATTGAGGACGATTATAGCCTTTCTTCGGACCACTCTCCAGTCATTCTAGTAGCTAGTATGAATGTGATCAACAAAGAACCTCCTTCGTTTCTCACGAATAAGAAAACCAACTGGGACGAATTCAGAGAAACAGTGGCTGGCAAAATTAATCTTAGTGTTCGACCTATGAATGTGGAACAACTGGAGGACGAAGTGGAAAACTTGGTTCGAACAATTCAATATGCTGCCTGGACGAGCACGCCTTATGTACATCCAAGAAGAGGGAACAAGCTCACTTATCCTGAAGAAATAAGAGAGCTCGTCTCAGAAAAGCGCAAAGCTAGGAAGAGATGACAGACAAACCGTGCTCTCGAAGATAAAACAACTTATAATACCCTTTGTTACGACCTAAAAACAGCCATAAAAGCAGTTAAAAGTGAAACTATTAATAGCAAACTGCGTGAACTCACTGCCAACAAAGGGTCTGATTACTCGTTATGAAAGGCCACGAAAGGGCTCAAAAAACCGAAGTTCCCAGTGCCACCGATTCGTAAACCGGATGGCACTTGGGCTAGGAGTTCCAAAGATAAAGTGGGACTGTTTGCTGAGCACCTCGAGGAGACCTTTCAGCCGCATTCTCGATGTTCACCCAACGAAGCTGTAAGGGCTTACTTTACTTTATTTTTCGTGAACCCGCTTATCCGTTAGGTCGCGGGATGAGGGAAGCAATCAAGGACTTCCAACTGGAACGATCTTCCGCTATTGAAGTCAAAGAACCCGGGGTTATCAGGCGGGATTCGGCCAAGGCCTTCACCCCTCTGAGTCACCCCTTCCGCGGACGGCCACGAGGTCGCTTTCCTCCCGGGCACTCCGACAGGACCCGACGAACCAGACGTTCTGGGGGGAGCCTCTGAACGTGCCCAAACCATCGGAGAATGGATCTCGATCCGGAGAAGAAGCGGCTCGACCTGAAGCCCCTCGCGAATGGCTGTGTTACGACACCTATCCAGCCTCGACACACCAGCCACCGCTCAAAGGTACCTCATTTCGGTCGCTTATACCCGGGATCTGATCCTTTCGGTCATTACCCACACCTCATGACCATAAGGGCTGCTAAGAAAAAAGATTTCAAGGAGATTCCAGTCGTGACAATTAAGGAACTGAAAGAAGTCATAACAAAATTAAATGCCAAAAAAGCTCCGGGGTATGATCTAATCACTGGAAAGATCGTCAAGGAACTCCCAAGAATCGCTGTAAAGAAACTATTGCACCTCATCAACTGTACCATCAAATTTAAAGTCGTACCTATTCAATGGAAAGTTGCTGAGGTCATAGTGATACACAAACCAGGAAAACCGATGCACGACAAGAAATCCTATTGACCGATATCACTTCTACCTGTTTTATCAAAAATATTCGAAAGGCTTCTACACAAGCGAGTAAACCAAATAGTTCTGGAAAGGGATCTTTTACCTACCGTCCCATTAATTTGGCTTCCGCGAAGGTTATAACACTGTCCAGCAAACCCACAGGATAGTGAACGTCGTGGAAAATGCTTTCGAGCAAAAGAATATCTGTTCTGGCATTTTTCTAGACGTATCGCAGACCTCTGGCATAAAAAACTACTGTTCAAACTAGAGCAGGGCTTCTTAAACTATGGGTCGCGATTCCAAATGGAGTCGTGAGAGATTTTAATGTCAAATATTTAAATACTATAATTTTATACCATCTAGATGCGTATTTATGCAGAGTCACACTTACACACACAAACAAAGCTTACAAAAAGGTTTAGAGTGACTCAAACTTAAAACTAAAATTTCCAAAAAAGCTTTTGACCGAATTCTGGATCGGAACTAGAACTGAATTTCCCACAATCGCTGATAAAGCGTTAAATATTAAAGACCATTCAACAGATGCATTCAAAAAGTGCAATTTTGATGAAAAATAGGGCATGTAATTTGTGTAACTAAAATAAATACAACTTTAAAACTTTTTCTGTAGGTTTTAATTTTTGTATGTTTCTAAAGGAATTCTGTAACAATAAATATTCATATGTATATTGTTACCTAATAAATAAATTACCAAAAAAAATTCATTTATCTTTCTTTTATATTTATATGGGGTCGCCAGGAAACTCGCAATCAAAAATGGGGGTCGTGAATGAAAAAAGTTTAAGAAGCCCTGAACTAGAGGAATGTTTGCCAAAGCAGTTCTGCAAAATATTGATTTCTTGTATCCCTGGACGATATTTCTGAGTGAGTTTGAAGATGATTACTCTGGAATGAAAAAAATCTCGGCGGGAGTACCTCAGAGGAGCGTGTTGGGGCCTCTGTTATACTTGTCATACACTAGAGATCTACCCTGTCCTGAGGACGCTCACGTCGCCACCTTTGCGGATGATACTGCTATCTTAGCAGCGAGGAGTACTGCACGGGAAGCACATAACAAACTGCAAAGAGCTGCCGACCAGGTCTACCTGTGGGCCGCTAGATGGAGAGTCCAACTGAATGACCTGAAGTCGGCCCACATAACCTTCAGCCTAAAGAAAACCGATAACATTTTGGTTTTGATCAATAATAAAGAAATACCAGTAGCGAATACGGCAAAAAACATAGAACTGACACTGGACACAAAATTAAGGTGGAAGGTTCATTTGAAAAAAAAGGTCTTCGAACTTAATACACGCTATAAAGCGCTCTGATGGTTCATGGGCAGAAGGTCGCCTCTCCCGATTGAAAGCAAACTCCTACTGTACTAACAAGTCTTAAAGCCGGTCTGGTCTTATGGGACACAGGTGTGGGATTGTTCCTCGAAAACTAATATTGCCATGGTTCAGCTCTTCCAAAACAATCGTAACATAACATCGTGGATGCACCATGGTATATTAGAAACGACAACCTCTAGGGACCTCAAAATACCTGAGGAGGACAGTGGATCAAGGCAGTGACCAACAAGTACGTGAAGCGCCAGCAAAAACACGCAAGTTCCGAATTTAGGGGACTGTTTAACTAACCTCCCCTGAGGCGCCTCAAAAGAAGAAAAATTCTGGATTTGTTGCTGTAGTCGCATTGGGAGTCTTCCCATCTATTTCTGTTGTATTTATTATTAGTATAATGTAATTATTTAAATGTAAATTGCTTAGTGGAAAATTTTCCAGGTGCAATAAATGAATGAAAATAAAATCTTCTTTAGTTACCATTTTAAGAAATGAAGGGCAAAGTTCAATAAATCACCATTGATCTGTCATCCCCTTAAAAAAAATAGAATTTAACAAGGCTAGACTATAAGATGAGGTCTTTTTTTCGTTTCAAGGCAATAGAGTCAGGAGGATTTTATTACTTTAAAACCGAGAAGATGTCGATTTGAATTTTTCTATGCGTTTCCCCCTCCCTCCTTTTTGTAAACAGTCCAAATTTACATACATTGCCTCAAATTAAAAAGGCTTTTGAAACACATGAAGCAATTTAAAGAGTCCCATAAAACTTTACTAAACCTGATTTTCTTTTCATATTATTTAACCTTAATTTCCAGGTTTCGATTCTGGCATTTTGGAGAGTGGAAAGATGTTTTAATAGATGATCGATTGCCGACATTTAGAGGAAGATTAATATATCTTCATTCAACAAATCCTACTGAGTTTTGGGCGGCCCTTTTGGAAAAAGCTTATGCCAAGCTATATGGATGCTACGAAAATCTTCATTTTGGTTTTACGACCAGGGCTTTACAGGATTTGACTGGTGGAATAGTCCAAAGTTTTGGACTAAATAATCAAGAAAAGTATTTGACCTTTCAAGTATTAAATAGTGCCGTACCGCGATCTACATTACTTATAGCCACTATAAATCCGGTAAGCACTATTTTTAGAAAATTTTGGAATAGTTCATAGCATAGTTAAAGCTAATATTGCTGTGTGTTAAATCAGATTTGTGTAAGTAATCTGCAATTTTGCACGGCCGGGCAAAGCAAAGCAAATTGCAAAGTTGCAAAGTTGTGCAATAACTGATACCAATTTTTAAAATAAAATATGTCTAGTCAAGACAGGGGAAGAACGAATAAATTAATAAATTTGTACTCGATATATACTGTTCCTGCCATTTTTCTAAGGCACCAGAAGTAACACGTTGAGGGCCACATGTCCACTGGTGTCTCCCTCCACTATGTCACCGCGGGGCCTTTTTTATACCGGTGGACATGATTCAAATACAATGTATGAACAGTAGGCCGTTACCCAGTTCCTCGCAGAGATACTGTATATAGTTGACTTAGTTACTTTTACATAAAATTGATTTTGAAACGATTTAAAAAACTTAGTAACATACGTAATTCACAAAAATTGACGGTCCCCACGTGTAAAATACGATTCTGAAGTGTGGTCGTCAACGTGTTAAATCGAGTTACCAATAATTCTTTAAAATTTATATGATTTTTAAATCCAAGTTTTGATCGTTGCTCTAGTCATTTTTTGTACCTTTATATTTATAACACATCGAAAATTAAATAAAATATTTTTACTCTCATGTAAAAGAAGAGCTCAATAGGTAAGGTACGTGCCGTGACATTGGCGGTTTCAAAACGTAAACTAAAATACTATAACGAATTGGACTGCTTAATTCCATTTCTGACACCAAGAAATATGTAGTGATCGGGTGGACTCCTGGACGTGACTGCTTATGACTGATTGGGATAGGCGAATGACGTAGGCTTTTCTTTCTTCTTTTCAACTTTTATTTCAATCTTTTTAAATAGAATAGAATATGATAGAATTTTTTTCTGTTATGTTGAAAAAAGACTTTATCAATTTGAAAGTGATATTTCAATCTTATTATTTCTTTCACCAGTTCTGTAGATGCCCTCAATCCTTACTGCAATTCCTGCCTTTCTTCAGTTGATCCTCAACTGGCTTTTTTGAGCTCCCGACTTTGACTTCTCTCTCTCGAGTCCAGATTGCTATCATGGATCAAGGCATGATTATCACTTGTTTTCTCACCCTTGATACCAGATAGTATTATCATATCTTTTACTTCTAAATTGTGAACAAAGGGTTTATTGAGGGTCACTTGTATCTTTTGCTCATGAAGGCTTATTATATCCTTTATCACCGAGTTATCCCTTATCCAGTCATATAAACAACCCTTATTTATGGTTGCCTCATGACTGACTCAACACCTTTGAACTGTTGAGGATAACCCAAACAAGTGGCTCAAAACCCTTATCTATATTTATTTCACGATCTACACAAAGAGCAACTTCAGGCACTGATTGCCGGGAACAGTACAATACCTTTTGTTGCTGTTCTCAGCAAACTTTTAAGGCAAATATTAAAAACGAAAATAGTTACCAATTTTTAAAAAATGTTTAGGAAAAAGAAGGTAAAAGGCAACTCAGGCTTCGAAACGGATTGGTAACTCAACAAGCCTATACCGTAACAGGATTAGCGCGAGTGCGAAGCTCTTTAGGGGAAACACCGCTGGTGAGATTGAGAAACCCTTGGGGCAAAGGTGAATGGAATGGTCCTTGGAGTAAAAGAAGTTGGGAGTGGGACGGTCTAAGCGACAGAGACAAAGAACTACTTAGTATTAGAGTACAAAACGATGGGGAATTTTGGATTTCTTTTGATGATTTCGCCAAACATTTCACTCATTTGGATTTGGTACATGTGGGTCCTGATGACTGGATGAGCGAACCTGCATTGCAGTCAAAACAACCATGGAGAGCAGTACTTGCAAGAAGAAGATGGAGGAGTGGATACAACGCTGGGGGTTCACCACTTTACTTAGGTAAGTTTAAAAATTTTTTAACTTGGATGGGTCTTTTACAGACTAATCAGAATGTATATAGCATGACTATTGCATATACAGATATACAGTAGCGCCCAAAAGTATTTTGACAAGTCAAAATTTGCAAAAATTTTGTTTGTAAATCTTTCTACATGAATTTTTTTCCTACATCATAATATCTTTTACGATGTCCCTGAAACTATTACTAAGATCCAATTGAAATTTTTTTGCTAAACCAGTATATACCTTACAACCCCGCTTAACGCGGGGGCACATTCCATCAAAGTAGAGCATAATGCGAAACAGCGCTAAACAGTCTGTCTTATCATGTAAATAATGGGGTTAGGGCGAGATGGATAGAAAATTGGTTAGGTATTAAATTTAATGTTTTTTTTTCTCTATAATAAGAGTAAAACCAAACATTTATTTCTTAGAAAAATAAAAACAATAAAAACGAATATACGTACTTATAAAAACAAATGAAATTCTAAGTCAGTCAGTCTATTCTGTTTCCAATTTTCTGCCTTTTTGTCAGGAAGGCGTCTAATGTACTTTGCGTTTTCCTTTGCTTTCTGTTAGAAGTTGTTGATAAGTGGATAAAGGATCTACAACATTCCGTCTTCTCCTGTCAAAAGTTTGTCCATAATTTCAGTTATAATTATGTAATATAAGTATTATAGTGGTCAAACTTCTTTAGAAACTTTATTTTTGTTTCATTTGCGTTTTCATTTAGTTATAGTTGTTTCATCTTACTTTGTATTTCCTATTTTGTGATTTTTTTATTTATTTACCTTTTCATCAAATTTCTAAACATCTTTTTGAAGTACATTTCATTATTTCTTTTCAGTCTTAAGTAGTATTTTATTATTCTACTAATCCGAAAAAAAAGGTGAAGATAGATGAAAGAGATTAAGAAAATCAAAAGATTTTTCTATCGCTACTGTTATAATTTAATTTTTTTTCAGCCAGTGCCTAAATAGTGTTGCCGTTGATGAAGGCTCATGTTAACAACATACACTTCAATTTTCAGAAACAACAGCTGTAAATCCTCAATTTCATATTCAAATTCCTCGAAGTTCTGGGAGTAAATGTCACGTCGTTGTGTCAGTGACACAACACTACGAAACACATTCTTTGGACAGCAAAAGGAAAAAACCTCTGTACGCAATTGGCTTTGCTATATATGAGGTTACACCGTCAACAAAGAGACTGACCCAGCATTTTGTTTCTGAGCATGTATGTATTTAAAATCAAGTGTTTCTTCATTGTCTGGCGATAATTCATGACTAAATCACACATTCACTTTTGTAGAAACCCTTAGACGTAACCAATCATTCCATTGCCAGAGAAGTTGTTACATTCTTTACTCTTCCACCTGGGGATTACATTGTGGTACCTCAGACAAGCGTTCCCAATTGCGATGGGAAGTTTCTACTAAGAATATTCACCGACGAACAAAGCAATATATGGTATGTGTAAAAATTTAAGAAGTAAAGGGTTCTCCTTTTTCATTTAATCAATAATTTCATACTGTACAATTTTTAATAATCAATAGTTTCATACTACTGATTATTTTTATACATCGTTTAGTTTTTCGTATTTACCGTTATTATCATCCGTCTCCATGTTATAGCAACCAATTTATTATTATTTCAGGGAGGTGAATGAAGACAATATGGTTTTTCGCAATATTTCGGCGGAATTTCTTGAGGAAGCTGTTGTCCTACCAGACGGGAAGCCACTTATATCCAAATTACTGCTCAAATATCCCCCAGAAGTTGATGCTATTCAACTTCAAAAAATACTAAAATCTCATTGGAAAGGTATCCTCCTTTAAATTACTTCAAAATTAGTGATCTTCGAACATCAGAGCCCACACGGAACAGACTTACTCAGGTCAATTTTTTTCCAGAACTAATGCCATTATTTAAATTATATAATACATAAAAAATTTACAAACAAAAGGGGCAAAGTAGATTTTTTGAAATGTTTGTCAATGGGAAAATAATATTTTAGAAACAAGAGTTTGTTTAGTTTTAATACTTTAAAAATATTTTGTTCAAGCCTTTTCATAATGATAAAAAATTTTGAAGTCTGCTTTTGTTAACAAAAATTTTGTAATGAAAAATTAAATTTCAGCCTACCTGTCAGAAAAACCTAGTCTGGAACTCTGTAAAAGTCTTATTATGCTAAGAGACTACAATATAAGTGGCCGAATCAATCTTTTGGACATACCCGTACTTATGCACATGCTACAATTCTGGAGAATTGCTTTTCAAAAGCTGGATAAGTCTCATGGAAATAAAACAAGCAGCTACAATCTAAGACCTCTTCTCTGGGAAGCTGGTACCACTGTTTCAAATAAAGTTTTGGAATGTTTAGTTCTACGATTTTCAAAAAACCGGATCTTAACAGCAGAGTGCTTTGTAATGGCTATGGTTAGACTTCACCTTGCACATGAACGGTATCACAGTTTAGATACCAAAATGAAGAGCAATCCCCTCTCACTAGAGGAAATGATTCTTATGACCATTTATTCATGATTGAAACAGATTTTGAATTTTTTTTCACAAAAAGTAAACTTTGTATGAATAAAAACCCTAAAAAAAATAACATCAAATACAAAAAATGTACCTGTATCAATATCATATTTATTAAGGTTGTAATGTTTTTATTAGTAATTAATAAAGTACCAAAGATTGTCAACTGAACGCGGTTTATTTAACTGATCTAAATTTTATTTGTTAAGGGAAATTTTTTTGGAAGAAAGTTTGTAAGAAGTGAAGTTCATTTTAATGAATTTTTATTTCCTAATTTATTATCTAGCTTTTTTCCTTCCTTTTTTGCATTTTTACCTTACTCTGAATGCTGAGTGTACAACAAAAATTTTATGTGCATTTTTCAATTTTAAATATATATATTGTTGGAATTAGAAGAATTGTTATTGAAGGAAAACACTAGAATTCCGAACGAAATAATAAAATATATTAGAATAAAAATATTAGTGCAAAAAATTAAAATTTAAAATAAAAATCTGAAATGAAAAAGTAAGTAAATCTGAGACTGACTATTCAATTTGGCTGCTTTTTTTCACTTTATACATTCTTGAATGAAGAATGTGGAGAGTTGCCACATAGATATACATGTAAACAAGCAGACTGTCAATTAATTCAAATATTTTAAAACAATAGTGACTGTATTTGGTCTAGAATCTTTGCAAAGTTGTTTTATACACCTCTTAAAGGCTACGAATTTGTCCTCCAGATCCCCATTCTTTGCCTTATAGTAAGACAACCACATGTCCAGATTTTTTCCTGTTCATTTTGCTGTACTTTCAGTGTCTGTGACACCTAACTCAGGTCCCAGATTACAGTACTAACAGTCACCATTTCAATTTTGAATGTCTTCTATGTGACTCTGACTCAAATACTTCAACATCAGAGTTTAAATACCTGACCTTGACTTTGGGCTCTTGATTTTGATTCATTAAAAACCAGTCTTGAGGATAGTCAAATTCTTTGACTAGTCTAGTATTTCCCAACCATTTTTAGGCCATGCCCCACATTAACATTTTTAAAATTTTTATGCCCTCGTGCATACTTTTTATGCAATTTTTTAAAACAATATTTATAAATATATTTGTTAAATCAATGATTAATTGATGCACCCTTAGTTGAAATTAACACCAACTGAATTATGTAAAACCCTACAAGTTGAGTTGTGCCAATTAGGTGCGAACAGCGTTTTTTAAGGAGTTTTAAAATTCTGGATTTCGGGAGACACTGGTCTAGTCGGTACTCCACCACAAAGGACTCTCCGGCTTACTGTCAAAGACTATGTTCATTTTGTTATTACTGATTTATGATTGAAAATGTTATGAAATTTATAATTGTCAGAGAAACAAATTTAATTTATAACCAGTTGAATTCGAAGTTGGTAAATTAACAGGACTTTATCCTTGAATGAAAGAATAGATTACTTTAACAACTATTGGCCATTCCATAGAGACTCATTTCTCCGCAAAATGGCGACAATGGTTTGTGTCTACAATTTCCAAATAGTTCACAATTGAGCTTTCACTGCTAGAAATGTTGGTTAAAATAACTCTGACAAATAAACTACATAAAACGAATCACAATTTTATCCCCAGGTGTACATACAAGAAACATATAAACAACACTAATATCAAAGTCACGACCTACTCTATGGAATCCGTGTCATACTCTAACAACAAACAAAGATGTCGGGTTTTGTTTTTTTACAGATTGGTTCAGTTGAAGTCTAATTATTACGTTTTTGAAAATGCCTGACTATGAAAGCTTTGAAGACGATCATAATGATCGGTCTTTAAGGCTCACAAACGATGATTTTAGACGTCTTTTGATGACGCCAAGGGCTGCAGGTCCTGCAGCAACACCACTGAATGTTGTAAGTGGATCTTTATATTTTAGTTAATTTTTAAAGTCAAACTGCTTTTAAGGTAGTTCATATATTTTCACCTACAGGTTTTGTTTGTTAAAAAAAAACTGCACCAAAAATGATTTCAAGCAAGAACTGGTGTTTATAATTTTAAAAAAATTTTGGAAGACTGCTGTTTTTTTCTGATTCAATTTGGATTTAAATTTTAGCCTATTAGTGGAAACAGAGACAGAGATGGTCCTAAAAGCTCTATTAGCATGGCACCTCCATCATCTGATGTGGAAGACAAGGCAGAAAGGAGGAGGAAAAAAAAAAGCTTTTATGCAAAACTTAAAAAACAAGAAGAAGATAAAATGGCAGAGTTAGCAGAAAAGTACAGAGATAGAGCTAAGGAAAGAAGAGAAGGTGCCAATCCTGATTATCAGGTGGAAGATCCTCTGACAGGAGCAAGTGGTTACAGAGCAGTTGCTCCAGATTTAAAGTCTGGTATGTTTATTTTAAATAATTTTTTTACAGTTATTAAAATATCAAGTTGCTGATACACCTCGTTAACTGTATTGATAATATTATGAATAATTATATTAATAAGACTGAAAATTTGTATTAATCACTTTAACAGAGCAGTTATTCTGTTCTGTGAGCTTCTGATACAAAATCAAAACCCAGTATATTGGGCCAATAGGAAGTTTTAATTTTTTTATTCATGAATAACTTCATTTGGTTCCACTGTTCAACAACTGGATGTTGGTTTAAGGTTTGGATGCTGCTGAAAGGAGAAGGCAAATGATTCAAGAGTCCAAATTCTTGGGTGGTGACATGGAGCACACTCACTTGGTAAAAGGTCTTGATTATGCTTTATTGCAAAAGGTAAAGTCATTTACAGTCATTATATTATTATCTTCTTTTTCATAATCACAAATATTTTTTGTTGCCAATATAACTTTCAGCATGTTCTTTCCTTAGTTCTTTCTTCTTCTCAGTATTATTATTATTATTATTCATATTACAGTGTATAAAGTCAGAGAATATTGGTTCAGATCAAAAAGGTTGTGTATAGCTACTAAATTACAGCAAAAGTGACTGAAATAATAATTATGAGTCTGCATAGATTATGCTGGATATTATTGTTTTTGTTTTTAAACTTTATGGGAAATAATTTTCTTTTTTTGTTTTGTCTTTTTGTAAATACTATTACATTGAAAATATATGTCTTTATAATATCTCAACTGATAAATAGGATATTGTCAAAATTGTTAGTGCAACAAACCATTTAAGTTCTGAGGTTTATTTGATAGCAAAATTATTATTGTATATTATTTTTCTCTTTCTGTTTATCAGATGCTAATTTCAAAAGTAAAGTAATCTGTTTTAGGAATCATCCTGATTCCTCAGGGCTAGGTCCCATGGTATTTTCAGGTCTGTTGAATAATCAATACAAGTAATGTTGATTTTGTATTACTATGAAAGCCATGTTTCTCAACAATGATATTTAAATACAAAGATTAAAAAAGATAGTAACTTTTGTATATTTACTTCACTTTACTTTTCATGGACCCGCTTATCCGTTAGGGTCGCGGGGTGAGGGAAGCAATCAAGGACTTCCAACTGGAACGATCTTCCGCTATTGAAGTCAAAGAACCCGGGGTTATCAGGCGGGATTCGGCCAAGGCCTTCACCCCCCTGAGCCACCCCTTCCGCGGACGACCACGGGGTCGCTTTCCTCCCGGGCACTCCGACAGGACCCGACGAACCAGACTTTCTGGGGGGAACCTCTGCACGTGCCCAAACCATCGGAGGATGGATCACTGTATTTTGCATATCATTGTTGAAATAATTTGGTCATTTTAGATTTAAGTAAATAAACTATATTATTATAGCAGTATAGCAATATTTAGAGCAGTGTTTCTCAACCTTTTTTCCCTCATGAACTAAAAGGAAGGTCCAAAAAAATTTAACGAACCCCTATTTAGTCCTTAATGAACATACACTTTCATAAATTTAAAAAAAATTCAGCTTTTGTTATGAGCCACTTTTTTCCCTAGAATTTGATACTTATTTTCAACTAGATCGCAAAAAAATATTACAAAAGAGGGGAAACTGCTGCAATGATTTTGATATAAAGCATGATACTAATCACATTGATAAAATGTTTTAAATATATATAAATGTTTGTAATAAAAAGAGAATAGTATTTGATTATTTTAATAAGAGAAATAAATAATAGTGTATAAAATTATTGATAATATTAAATATCGATGGGGTAATTTCGAAAAAACAAAATTACGAAAAAGAAATTAAAATATTGAAATTTATTTACTATTTCCTAACAAACAAACAGCGAACAGTCTGTTTTACAGTGGTTTTGTTTTTAAACTACTTTTCTTTTTTTTTGTCTTGGATTTTGATTGAAATGGTGTTTTAAAATATCCACCTTTACAATATTTTTTCCATCGGTTGGAAATTGACGAGTTAGAGGAACATTTTTTTATTTTTTATTGAAGGTCCGAAGCGAAATTCAACTCCGTGAGAATGAAGGAGAAGATGATGTTGAAAAACAAGTTAATAACGTATCCACCAAAAAGGAAAAAAAGAAAACCAAGGACGAAAATGAGGAAATGCAGTTCAAAACAGTTTTAGCCAGAAACATCTATAGATTTGCCATTGGGTAATATAAAATATTTAGCAATTAGGGTTGAAATTAAAAATTACCAGATTCGAACAAAAAATTTTCTTTTCTAACAGATCAAAAGCTGTAGAAAGAAATGAATTATTTGCTCCCGGACGAATGGCTTACTGTATTGACCTAGATGATGATTTGGCAGAGAGTGACATTCCCACAACATTAATTCGAAGTAAAGCTGATGTACCCCAGCTTGAACAATCTGCTACATTAACAACAAATGATATTGTTATTAATAAACTGGCACAGATTTTGTCGTATCTGAGGCAGGGCTCAAGGCATGGGAAGAAAGGGAAAAAGAAGGTTTGACAAAATTTTTTTTTACAAAAACGTATAAGAGGAAAACCATATTTTAAATATTATACATATGATAATTTAATTTTTTTTTTGCAATTTGTTAAGTATTTAAGTATGAGGTTGAAAAAGATAAATAGACCCATTATATTGTGTTTTTCAGTAATTTTTTGTAGGAAATTCATAAAAAGTCGGAGTTGAGGAATTGTAAATGTTCTTTTCTAAAAAATTGATACAGTGATATTCTGCTTGATAACTAGGAAAGTGCAAACTCAAAGACGAATTCATAACCAAAAGGCTTTCCTAGTGGCCCTTGTGAGAAAATCGATTTTGAAAGAAAAAATGAAGGCCGAGTTGATTGATTAAATTCTATCAAAATATTCGTGTATTCTATTCGTTCAAATTAATTGTTAATATTGGGTCTGGTTTTAGGATAAAGGTCGTGAAAAGTCAAGAATTTTGGAGGAAAGCATTTATGGTGATATTGGGGATTACGTTCCAAGCTTACTCAAAGACAAGAGCAAGTCAAATGAAAAGAAAAAAGGAAATTACTTTGAAAAACCTGAGGAAGAAACAAGAAAACCCACTTGGGATTCAGTCAGAACTAAATCAGAGGTAAGAGGAACTGTTTGAATTCCTATATTAAAGGAAGGTGGAATGAAAAAATAATAATTTAATTATAACGAACAATTACCATATTTTCACACAGTACGGAAAAAACGAAAGCGATAAATTTATTAAAACGAAGGCGATTTGTAACGATGATATACATGCAGTTGCAATGGTGAAACTCGACTGCTCTTCGGATTGAGAAAAAAGCTCGATGAGTGTGCGCTTAGACTTATAGTAGGATTTTTCCTCCTCTTTGAAGCTTACTTGACCAAAGAAGGATCTATAATTAATTTTGCCATAGAATTTAGCGTTTAAACTAATTTTGAAAAATGTTCCGTGAGATATTTTTTTAAAAACAAGTTTGTATGCTATATATCAAATTAATATTCATTCCATAAGAGTTAGCGTCCGCCAAAATTATCATTCACTCAATACTTCAGTCGTTAAACGAATTGCAATGTAAATTGCTATACGAGTGTACATGATTAATGGAAACCATGAAACACTAATTAAAATCCAGTCCGGAAGGATCGCTTTAAAAAACGTGAAAATAACCCCCAATTTTAAGCCTGTAGCAGACGTTTTTTCGTGAATCGTACGGAAGTTTCAGTGGAATTGCTGTAAATCGAAAATTACTTGCCTAAAATTTCGTTTTTATCAGCGAAACCTTTTTTTTATTTTATACTTAAATATATGCTCTATGCTCTTTGATTTCAACAAAGAAACCGATATTTTTACGAAGTGACGAAAACAGACGAGACTACGGATACCTTTTATTACAACTAACCTACCAAATACGTATTTTTACGCTACCCGCGCTTTTGCGACAGTCTTTAAAAATATAAAAATACGTCTAGTGCTAACAAACCAATAATATTTAAAGGTTTTTTGGTTTTTCACAAACCACGTAGTTTGTATTTTAAAAAACGGTCACTTCAAACACTGCACAACACGACGCGCACGCAATCAAATCGGATTCACAGCGAAGAAAAGCCGATAAAAAAACAGCAAACGTTTCGACAACGTCCGAGCTGTTGTCATCATCAGTGGTTACTGACTACTGAGTGTTTTTTGCAAGGCAATAGGAAACTAAGAGTTTGGAAAAAAGGAAAAAAGTTTTGGAGAAACGGACAAAAATAAGGAATTTGAATGAATTTGAAAAGAAGGAGCAATAAACCCTCAGCGCGTGGCAGTCAAAGAGCCGATTTTTATTATTTTATTATTTTCAAGGACTGGAACCTATGAAAGGAAAAAGGACTGTCGCCGGTTTTTTGGTAGAGACAGGAGTTTAGGCACACAATAATGAATGGAAAGGAGATTGTTAACTGTTGATCAGCGCTGATCAACAATTTCAAAATTAAAAATATAAACTACTTGGCTTGTGAAAAACCAAAAAACTTTTATATATTAAGTTCACAATGAACGGCCTCGAAAGTCTTAATAACATTATCAATAATATTTATTCAATGATTTTTTGAGTCCTCTAAAATAATTTTGCATTCCAGGTCATATCCTCGAACAAAAGGGAAAGAACGCGTGATACGGGTGATGGGCAAGGACACACTAAGTCGGCAGTTCAGTTATTGACGAAACTTGCAGCTGAGCCAGAAGGTTATGCTGAATGTTATCCTGGATTAGACGAAATGCAAGATGCTATTGAAGATTCAGACGACGAGGTATAACTATTCCTCATTTTTCCTCCATTCCTTTATTTTGAATAAAATATTTCTTTGTTAAATTTTAGACGATCAGGAGTAATCAGACGACAAAATGAGTGAATAGTGTCATTGTTGCAAATAAATATAATTCCCAAATGAATCAGCGTCTGGAGATAAAACTAAAATATAATATTTTCATAAATTGATTGTTTTAGGTGGATTATACAAAGATGGATTTGGGAAATAAAAAAAGGTCCCATAGGAAGATGGGATTTCGACACCCAAGAAGAATACAGTCAGTATATGAATAATAAAGAAGCCTTGCCTAAAGCTGCGTTTCAGTATGGCGTTAAAATGGCAGATGGAAGAAGGACTAGAACAAAAACAAAAGAAAAAAATGAAAAGCAACAGTTAGATAGAGAATGGAATAAAATTCAAAATATTATCCAAAAGAGAAAGATACCTTCGAATAAAGATGAAGTTCCGGGAATTCAAAGTACCGCGATACTAAATTTTCACTTATCAGAATAAACAATTCATTTTAGTGGAATTACTAGTGATCATTGAAAAGCATTAAGATTATACATTACAAAAAAGTTCTTAGTCCAAATCATAAATTTTTAAATAATTGGAATATTTATTGGTTGGGTATTTCAAAACCAGAATTAATGTTTTCAATTTTGAACCACAAAAACAAATTTGAAAACAAATTATTTGAAATTTAATTTTTAAATTTTGCTTTGGATGAATTAAAAATGTAAATTTTCTGCGATTGTAATTTCTGGGCTATTAATCTCTACAGACAAGTTGAGAAGATTTTTTTACACGACTAATAACCTTTTTTGAATTATGCTTTTTACTTTCATCAAGTTTCATAACTCTCAGTCTATCTCAACCGTTCGTTGAAGTACACGGTTTCATTTTTCAACTTCTAAATTTCCTTTTCGGTAAAATATTAAAATGTCTTCTGCATACGAAGATACTAATAGTCCGTATACGTTTTGGTGAAGATACTGTTAAATTTCTATGTTTCCAATCCTTGTTGTAGTATAACAGCTCTGACAATGAGGAATTGGAGGAATTTTTTTTTGGAATCGACCAAAACGTAGAATTTTGCTCCTTTCCATTCCATTAATTAACTGGTTCTGGTTGCAAGTGATGGAGATGCTCACTTCGGATTCTCATGTAAAAATATTTCAGGCTTCCGTTTTGCGTTACACTTCCAAAAGTTTTATTTTTATTTTTTCACGAGGAAAATTTAGAAAAAAAGTTTAATAGCTGTTAAATAGAAATACGACTGGTTAAAAAATTGTACGTGTATGTGAATAATTTTAGTTTAAACTTGAATTTAGTTGTAGAATCATAGTTTTGAAGGCACGATATTATTCACGAATTTCAAGTATTTGACACATCATACTCGCTTTTTAGTATAATGAAATGCATTAAAACAGTTTTCAGTGTTTCATGTTGACACAATAGTGAATAATTATTGCCTGCTAAATTCTCAGTCGTTTGCATTGCGTTCTCAATGTCTGTTGTTTAATATCCCTTGATGGTTCATCTTTGTTGAGACCTTCTTAAAATGCAAGATGTGACAATTGAATTCTTGAGGAGTTGTTTTCTTGCTTCTTTAATAAATAAACTTTAGGTAAATTTATTGAAATATTTGTGCTTGAAAATTTTTGAACTGAACGGCAAAGGATTTTCAAGCTGGCGGTATCCTTTGTCATTTGTGGGAAATTTAAGTGCAGTGAGTGTCAAAAAATGGGAAATTGGAATCAATGCTATTATATATATTTTCCAAGCATATTCCTAAGAGTCAGTGATGTATGAAAACTGGGTTTGGAGCTTTAAAAGTTGGTCGATAATGTTTATCCGGTGTTATAATAGATCAGCCCAGAAATAGTAAATACCGACAATGTTCATAGTATGACTTATGGCCACGAAATCCGTGATATTTATTTTTTAACTACAGGGAAAGCAACATTTGGAGCAAACACCCAATTCTCATGTTTTGTCTTAATGTCCCCATTTACTACATCTCTCGCGACGACTCTTTTTCTTTCAAACAATAAATTAAATGAGCCAACATTTTACAACTTTGTGAGGATTTTATTAGTTTTACCTAATCGGGACTTATAATTTTTATATGTATTTGTTCAATAACAAGAAATTTTTGGTCGGTATATTTTTAATTAAAACAGATATTTATTCAAAGATTTATAAGAGGAGTCTAGAAAACAACAGTTCTTTTAATTGTACTTTTGCACCGCCGTCCGAGTGTTCGACCTTGGCAAAAAACGGCATTTTCCTGCGGGATAGTAATGAGTTTAAAATTTTATGGTTACCACTAATTACGTTTCGTTTCCTTGAGCTGAATTTTTGAACGATAAGAGTTTTTACTTTTCCCACTCTTTTTACCCTTGCATATTTTTTATCTTTTTAAAAAAGTTTTTGTATACTATTTATTTAATTCTTGCACTCTTATGTTTTGTCTTTTATGTATCGTTTCCCCTAATACCCTACGGGTAAGATAGGGGTAAACTTTATTAAACTACTACTTTATTCAACTTTTACCCACTCACACAAATCACTTGAACCGCTAAGTGTGCCTGCAGCTTTTGTAGCTGGGCGAAGCGTCTGGACGAGGTAAGAGTAAAACAGATTTCTTATTCTTACAAAAATTTTATGGGACGTAATAGCCAAAAGATTAAAACTGCCATCATCTGTGTTAATTTATTTGCCAGTTTTATTCTCCTTTTCATTCGGCATCAAAAATGAAGAAAAAACTTAAGATTTTAAATAAAAATTGATATTTAAATATAATGTGTACCAATCTTTTTATCTTAAAAAACAAATATAAAGACGTCAGAATCAACGTTTATCACTCTAGACTTATTCATGCATTTTAAGGTCAGCTAATCAGACACGCTTGAATATTTAAAAAACAGAAAAAGTTCCATTTATTGTTTATCATTATCATCATCATCATCATTATTATTATTATTTAAAGCTCCAATTCTCTTTTTCGCCTTTATATACAAGAGGACGTGGTTTCCCTAAGTGCTAGACAGGTTAAAAGCCGAAAAACTCACAGTTAACTACACCCTGTATCAAGTTTTTTCTGGCAACGGCAATTTTGCCCAATTTTTAGCAAGTTTTCAATAATTAACAGAGATATTTGTTTGAGCGGCTATTAGGGAAAAGTTGACGATATGTAACACATGTTATTCTTTCGCAGTAAATGAAGTGACAGATTTCAAATAGATGAAAGTTTTTACAATTTGCCCCTGAAAGTCGTAGGACGAAACGAGGAACTTTTCAGCCTTTATCTCTAAAGTTATAAATCTTAAATATAAGTATTAATGTTAATTAGTGTTCAGTAATAGTGCTCGAGTGACGTCTAACAAAACTAGCATGCCTTTAACTCTGACTTGGTGATTTATGTGTAATTACTGTATGGATCAATATTTTGTAAATATAATATAATATATATATACAAGTAAATGAGGACGAGGAACTCCACCTACTTGTCATTACTTCACTATTTAAGGCGCTTTGACCACTCAAGCACAGGGTTCTGATTTCCTTTTATTTAATTATGATGATATACAAAAATATATGAATAAGAAGATATAACAATTAAATACTAGTTTTTGCGCATAATAATATTTGAAATACTTAATTTAGTGTCGTATTCATTTGACTGTGAACAAAAAATCATTTTACTAAATCCGGCCCTGAATTTTGGCACATATGTGAATTGACAGAATGTTGGATCTCTTCAAGTTGTTGAGCAACTGGTATCTTCAGTATCGGTTCGTGAGTGGAATCGTTCATTTGAAGTGTATGTGGAACTTTGTTTCCGATCATAACTTTTCACTTTTATTTCGAGTTTCTTTTTTTCTCTTTTATTCATAAAAGGTTTGTACTTTGATTATTTGCAAAACATTATTTTGTAGAATTTTGAAAATTTAGAATTGAATATTTTATAGAATTTTAATGTAGGATTCTAGACCACAATTTGAATAATTAGGATTATGCATCAAAATAATTTAGAATACCATTCCAATAATTAAACAGGATTTCATTTTAAATATTAATTTCATTTACTGTAGTTCAATATTTTCCTTTAAAAATACTGGCTTTGGTTTTGCGTTGCTTTCGATTGTTTTTCAAATAATCACTATAATAAGATTTATGCTGTGTCGACGCATCTAATTGTCACTTTTTGTACAAATAAGATCTGTACTAACGAGAAAATTTGAGGACTTATACAGTTATAGCTTATTTGGAAATGAAATCGTTAAGAAGTTTTCGTTCTCATTCAAATTGGTATTTCTATCCCACCTTTTTTATTAACCACATCACTGATTCATATTATTCATATTGTTGGTGATAAATAAAATGGTAAATAAAAACTGAGTTTTATTATTTGCTCGAATAGTAGGTTCCGCATCGGTGATTATCAGTATGAAATGCAGCAAATATATAAAATACTTCAAATACATTGGGACAGTTTTTACTTTTTAAAATCGAAAGCATTTGACCTTTACAAAATACATTAGTCGAATATGAGTTATTAAAAGTGTTGTTTAAATTCAAATTTTAAAAAATGTAATTTTTTTACAAAGCCTCCAATTTAAAAAACGTAATATTTCGTTCATTTCAAGTCAGTATTAAAGGCGAAAACCGGAAGTACAACAAAACAGTAAAAGTTAAAATTTTTAATTTGCTGTGAACAATCGTACCGCCAAATTAAAACTTGGAGGGATGACAGTTTTCACGTTTATCTGGTGGAAACACATAAAGACATCATCCACTGATTCAGTGATTGGTTTCACAATGCTTTCTAACAAAGTAATAATATCCAGAAAAAAATTATAACCCTGTTACAAAAATATAATAAGATTATGATATAAAATTTTGTCTCTTAGAATTGAAAAAAAAACTTATTTGCTTTTTTAAATGACCGAGGAAACTTAAAAATAAAAATCCAGTGTTCTCTAAAATAAGATTGGACACATTAAAGAACACTTCAACCTAATTTTTTTTTCTCTTTTATTCAAAATTGTCAAATTAATCCCAACCTTTTTATTAATCGTCGTTAGTCTCACATATTCGCCAAACGTCAATTCATTCATTCGTTTTCTCTGTTTTCTTCTTCAAAACCCAGTATGTTGCCCATAGATTTTGAAGTATTTGTATATTTTATTAAAGAAGAAAAGTAATTAATTAATCTGACAGCCTTAACAAAACGAATACCCCCCGGTGAGTAGAACTTTTTTTTGCTTTTTTTTAGTATGACTGTTGTTGTTTTCAGTTTGTTGTATTATATTAATATATTCATTTCATCAACAATTAAAAAAAAAAAAATTAGACAGCCTGGTTTTAGCATTTTAACAGTTCTGGACGAAAGGTGAGAGGAACCAAAAATGCTTTAGACGACGAGTTTTGTACCAGGATTGGCAAGAAAGAATATTTATAAAAATACGATTATTTGTATTGTGAGTTCACAAAAAAAATTTTTTTTTAAATTGTATTGTTCACCCCCTCACTTATTATATTTGTTTCTTCTTGTGCAAACAGGGAGAGCATCAAAACCAAGCCGAACGAAAATCCAGAGTCTTTTCTTTGAGTCTGAACACATAGTCTTAGAATTTACAATGAATTGTTCCATTTATTAAATAAAATCGGGTCGTATTTTAACTTAGTAAAAGAGCCCAGAAGTTAGTAATAATTAGCACAATAAGGCAAACCCATTTCTGACTATATATATGAGGTCAGGGGCAAAATCTTAGTTCGAATGTATCGAAAAAAAATTCCTTATCTGATTGAATCATACTTTATAGTACTTTATAAACCAATTCCTAAGAAAGGAATTCTTTTAAAACTACTCTGTCCTTCCCGAACGAGAAGTAACCAACTACCTGAGCAGTTTCGGTTTACAATTTCCCACGATAGCCAAGAATTGTTCAAAAGAGAGACACAAGTGGAAGGGTGCAAACACCCTTCTCTACCTTTTATGTTATACTCATTTTAATAAAGGAAAAAAATTTTTACTTTAATTGCTTTATGTTCGTTTATTTGAAGGAGTTACATGGATACTCGAGCTAAGATTGGTTAGTATATTACTTTCTTATAAAATGTAATTTGAAACGAGCTTTGTTTAATTTTTCGCTGTTCTAAGGTATCGTCTTTAAATACACGCATAAAACTTTTGAGTCTGTAAAAGGCAGAGCGAAATACTTCCAAAGCGGCGAACAGCTAAAACACTAAAAGCCCCAAAAATAACGATTTTAGTTTATAAGCAAAGGCATGCGAAAGAAACCTAATCCAAAAAATTGCATACTTTCTAAAAAGTGATAATTTGGTCAGTTATGTTTCATCAGGTACTCTGTAAAAATCAAATTTCCTTTTGCTTCTGAACTTGACAATAACGAAAATAAAACCAAAGCCAGCTCCTTGTTTAAATATATTTTCTACTAAACTGCAAGATATTAGTTTATCCCATTAAAAAGTATTCTTACCAGTGGATCTAATTTGCAATTAATTTTATTTTTCCCTAGTTTACTATAAATGAACTTATATGCACTAAATTAGGTATTAAAAAAATTAAACTTTGAGATGTTTGTGACGATTAAATTTTTAATTGTTTTTTTCAGACCTTCCGGAGATGTCAGCCCATTTGAATAAAGGTGTTTTTAAAAAATGTACAGGTAGGTTGTATTTTTAATGCTAGGTGTAACATGATTTGTGTAAAGAGATTTCATATATTTCATATACTTCTCTGAATTCGAACCTGGAATTTACACAGCATGCGGAATTAATTTCACTCTCGGTAGTCTCAATTTGTGGACGATAGTTTTAGAGGATGCGTTCTTGACCACTATTAAAAGTTCGTAAAAAACATCTAAAAGTGTCCATGAAAACGTAAAACTTACTATTCTGCTTTCTTCAGTGATCTGTAGATCTAGGGTTTAGCGACTTAATTAACATTAGACAGACTTTAAGTTACATAAGTATGAGCCAAATCAAATATTAAATGACATTACGCCTATATTACCGGTTGAACAACCATAGAGATTCGTATTGGGACCAAATTTACTCTCAATATCATTATCTAAGCAGCATTGACAGCGAGAATGAAAAGGTTTTTTGGTGATTATTCTTCTTCTGTAAATATTTTACAGTTATTTTTCTGTGGAGTTTGAGCCAAACAGGAATAAGGAATAAGCTCTTGCCAAATTTTTGGGATCCTTCACCTGACGAGCTAGAAAAAGAACGGCCTTCATAGTTGGCAATCGTTGTCTATGTAAATATATTTATATATATTGCCTCGTAGGTTGTGAAATAATAACACATACACGCATATATAAGTGCATAAACTGGTAGGAAACGAGTGTGTACGGGAGTTTATTAGTATTAATCCAATGAATGTTTAAGACATTTACTTATAAATAGGAGCAATGTTACTTCAGAAGGAACTTAGGAACCAACCTTGTTGGTCTAAGTTCCAATGTTAGGAAGGAAGGAAGTTCCAAGTTCTTGCAATGTTAGGAAAGAAATTAGGAACTAACCTTGAAGAAATCATTTAGCTATTATAGTAATATTAAAAAAATTTTTAAACTAAGCGTCTCCTCCTAAGCGTCTTGGTCTCTTTTTTACAAGTTTTCGCTTTAGGTCATCGAGAAATAAAATTTCGGTACTTATTTCCTCTATTGTAAGAAAGTACTTGTCTCGCGATAAATTTATTACAAATATAAAAGATTGAAACATATTGAAGATGAACTCCCACTCTGTGCAAGAGAAGAGGGTCACTATAACGTTATAGTTCGTACATCCAAAACTTTCTTTTTACTCTTTGGATTGTTGATAAAACAACGTTTTTAAAGAAGTTATATTATAGATTTTTTGCTCCTATTTCTCAAGAACCAAAAATCAAAAGTTTTTGAAGCAAAGCTAAAAATGAAAAATAATTCAAACCATACTGAAAAAGAAAATTGTTGGGAGTTGTTATTTTCAGTTTTTCGCACAGGTGATAAAACCTTAGAAATCATCTGTGCCTTTTAGGTATTAAAAACCTTAGATGTTTCGATTTGGTTGTTTTAGCCCAATGATAGTTCTTAGTTGGCCTTTGTTTCAATTACGCCAAGCTTACGCTCTCGAGAATAGAAAGACTCCTTTTAGTAAATCGATTTAGGCGTGAATACATGGTATAAACGGGCGAATTTTATAGCGCAAACAATTTGTGAACCTTTTTTGTCCTGCAGGAGATGTACACCGGGTGACTCCTGTCACCGCCGAATTACTCCAAGAATTGCACTGACTAAAGCTCTTTGGTTGCGCTTTCACCCTCTCTGAATGGTCCTTGAGAATGACAGAACTTATAACTAGGAGACATTGAGTAGTTAATCTTTCGGCCCTGTGTGTTGCCACTGAGGGCTTTGCCAGAGCGAAAGTTTTACCTTCTTTTTTGGTGTTTGTCCTGCTCTTTTGTGAATAATGCGGACTCGAAAAATATTTGAAAGTATAACCAGGCCCGGGGTTCGTCCACCGCGTGTCATATTACACTAGGAAGGCTAAGATCCAGACCAAAGAATTCGTGAACCTATAACCAGTAATTATTAACTCAATTTCTGCACTATCGCCGCAGGTACAGATATTAGAACTACATGTAATCAATGTTTAAAAACTATTTCAGTCAATTTTAATTGTATTCACAGTTTAATATTTAATATAATTTTACTGTGTATTTCATTGAAATTTATTTTTTGCCATTTTTACTAAATACAAGCACATGCATATTTCAATCAGTTAACAAATGTAGCATAACATTAATATTTCGAAAAATCAAATTTTCTTGAAGGACTGTATCCGACACACTTTCATACGCCTTAGTTTTGACATCTTTCTAACACGCAGTTGCTTCGTCAATCTTGTGATGTCAAAATGAAATAAGATGAACAGGTAGGACTGGAGGCCTGGTACATCTCTGGTCTTATTTATATATTCTCAATTTAACAAGACGTAAACGGCTCATTTCGTCAGAATCAATGTAACAATTATTATTAGATTAATTCCAAAATTCATAAAAAACAGGGTGGTGAACTTATTTTATCATGGAGACTGAAAGAAGCAGAAAAATTTTTAAAAAACATTTCCCAAATACTTTAAAATACTTATTTTACGATAAAGCTGTGCCTCTTTATCAATTTCTATGGTTACAACTACTCGGAAGTGAGATTAGTTGCTGACAAAATTCTTGGACCAAACAGTGTAACTTTGCTTTTATTTTTGCTTTTTCCAGATTTTCTCACATGTCGACAGGTGCTCAATATAATGGTGCTGTTCGGTTTTATGGTTAATTACATGCTCAGGGTTAATTTTACTATTGCTATAGTAGCAATGGTTGTACCTTCAAACGGTTCTACTATAGATTCTGGTCAGAATGATTCCAATAATGCTACAGGCTTAAGGGACTCATTGGTAAGAAAAACAAAACAAAATTGGTCAAGGATCAATTGTCAAATGAAGGATATATATTGTATATCCATTGAAACATCTCAAGCCTTGCTTGCAGCAGAAAAAGATTTCTTATACTGTTAAAACAGGATTTTCTCGTTGTTATTTCATTAATTAAAAACAAGCACGTTTTGCTTTTTTCTGTTATGTATAAAAATTTGAAAGTAAAATCAATGGTTTGCTTGAAGTTACTATTGTGATATGGATTACACACATATTTCTTTAACTGTAGAAATTTTCTCGATAAATATTATGCATAGCACTTTTAGTATTATTATTATTATTATTATTATTATTATTCGTAATAGTTAATTGTTCACCGAGCAATTTCTTTATTGCATGATATCTATACCTTTATTTCGCTTGCTTAAACAGGACTTAGGTTTATTTGAGTTGTTTTACATATTCGTCTAGTCGGCGAAGGTTCGAGGTCGACGAAGAGGAGGTTACATGTGTATCGCAGGCAGTCTTCAACAGTGGGTTCCTTTGTACGTTAACTTATAGGCCATTCTCATGTCGTAAATGTCTACTAGTTCCGGTTGGCCTTAGTTTCAAATCAGTAGAACTTATTTTGAATTGTAAAATTTAAAGGTCCGTCGTTCAACTGTACGAAATCAGAGACTTCGTGGTTGAACCGACAAAATAACAGTTAAAAATGATTCCATATTTCAAAAGACCAACGACGTACCCTAAAAGAATAAGAAGCAAATGCAGAGTACGTCCTCACCACGTTTTGAAGAGAATAATACACTGCCTTTGGTAAAAGTATAAATAAACTGCAGAACTATGAAAAGTGATTTTTTTTTTTTTTTATGAAGAAACTAATCCTGAGACCTAAATAGACATTTATTGACAGTTCTCATTTTTTTTTATTTTTTAGGCCACATTAAGAAGGTATGACACACTTCACAAATTTGATGGTCTGGTTTTATAATTTTTTTGCTGAAGAAATCTTTTTATTACATAAAATAAACAGTATAAGAGAGCAAAATGAGTCCCATGATTTTTATTAAAACAATAAGTGAAAAATCAGTAAAAATTGTTTTCATTTAATAAATTAACTGGGAAAATTTAAATGGCTAAGAGCATGAACTTCATTTGATTGATAACAAAAAAAAATTGTAGACACGAGTTTTTACTTTCTAGAAAGGTGCCCGTTACGACTGGGACGCTTACCTTCAAAATCTCATTCTGGGATGTTTTTTCTGGGGCTACATATGCACAGAACTACCAGGAGGAAGAATGGCCGAGGTGTTCGGAGCGAGACGAATCTTTGGTTACTCAACAATGAGTGCCTCCATTCTCACCCTTTTAACACCTTTGGCTTGTAGCATTAGCTACATTGCAGTGATTATTCTACGGGTTATTTTAGGATTTATGTTAGTAAGTGTTCAAATGATTTACTTTTATCAATCATTGTAGTCTTTCCACAGTTCTTAGATTTTTCTGATTTTAGGGAGCGACGTGGCCAGCTATTCCACCAATTTGTTCAAAATGGATTCCACCACTAGAAAGAAGCAAATTCATGGCCAACATGATGGGTAATCAAACTATTAATGACTAAAACTTCCCTTAAGTGTGTTTCAAAATCTAACTGTCCTATTCCTTTCTTGCAGCTTCGTCATTAGGGGCAGCTTTAACCATGCCCATCTGCGGTTTTCTTATTAGTTCTTTTGGGTGGGAATCCGTATTTTACGTAACCGGTTTTCTGGGTATCTTGTGGAGTATTATTTGGTTTTTAGTGGTTTTTGACACTCCTGCAAAACATCCCAGAATATCTCAAGAAGAAAGGACATATATTGAGAATTCCATCGGAACCACATCCAGCTCTGGAAAGGTAGGATTTTTTTTTTAACAAAGCTTAAAAAGAACAAAATTTTTAATTTCTCAATGTAACCATGCAGTAATTATCTACCACTGAGCTGAGACAAATACTACAATTACTCGAACATTAATGACGTTTAAAGAAGTTAACTTGTTTAATCTGTTCGCAGGCCCATTGTGTCCCCCCGATTTTTCAAGTAAAAATATTAAAAAGGTTCATATTAGTCTGTAATATTCTGTTTCTCCTATTAATTGATTTACTTTCTAATTTTTCCCTACATACACCTTTGTTATTAACTAAAGAGGGACTGAAGAAAGTATTACAGAAGAACACGGACGATCCTAAACTCAAAAAATAAGCTAAAGCCATAAGGAGTTTAGCGGTTCCCGTATTGGAGTATACCTTTGGGCTGGTCAATTGGACGAAAACCAAATAAAAAATATAGATTGCAAAACGCGAAAACTACTGACCATGCACCAGGCTGCCCATCCGAAAGCGGACATTCATCGCCTATATGTAAGTCGTCGAGAAGGTGGAAGAGGACTTCGGCAGGTCGAAGAATCTTTTCGGAATGCCAGTGATGGACTGGCCAACTTTAACAACTTCACACAAGAAATGCTTAAGCGGAGTGATTCTGGGGTTGGCCAACAAATTTAAAGGAAGAGAGAACACCCATTCGCAAGAGACTCTCAAAAGAACCTGGGGGGAGAAACCGTTGCAAGGTCAATTCCTAAAAGATTGGAAACATCTCCAACCACCAATCGTTCGTGTGGTTAAAACGGGAGCGACTGAAGCCCGAAACCGAAACTCTTCTTGTAGAAGCACAGGACCAGATGCTAAAACACGGAATTATGAGAAAGTGATCCTCAAAACTTCTACCGAGGATAAGTGCTGCATTTGTTTGAGGGAGTCGGAGACGATTGACTACCTAGTGTCTGCCTGTCCCATCTTGGTCAAGCAGGAGTATATAAAGCGCCATGACAACATCCGCCGTGGCACATTTGTAAGGAGTTCGGAACACCTGAATTGTCATCAAAATGGTATGAGCACGAATCCAACGAGGAGACGAAGGTTGAACCGAGCACTATACTCTACAACACCCAGATCTATACGGGTGGGACAGTGGCTGCCAACAAGCCTGACATCATAATTAAGGACCTGGCTATGAAGGCTTGCCAAATCATAGACCTGGCCGTCCCGAATGAGCTCAATGTAATGCCAAAAGAAGCGGAAAAGCACCTGAAGTACAAGAGCCTGGAAATTGAGGTGCAACGGATGTGGGGAGTAAAAATTGAAATTATACCCGTGGCGATTGGTGCACTAGGCCTTGCACCCAATAACTTAGCAAAAATACCTGGCCAAGCAAAGGATTGGGCCGTACAGGAGATAGCGCTAGTGGCCACAGCGCACATTCTCCGTAAGGTGTTGTGAAAATATCAATCACCCAACACGTTCCTGAGGATGCTTGTTACATCTTGGAACCTGTTGTAAAATCGATCACCGACAAATAACATCCATAGTCGAGTTAAAAAGAAGAGTACTCAGGCTAATGGTAAGGCTTCTTATTTTATCAATAAGCTGACACTCCGCTACATGGATCTCTGAAGATGAATAATATAGAAGATAAAGAATATAGAATTATTATTTTTTATCTATTAATGGTAATACATTGATTTTACGTCCATATATTCTACGATACGTAGTCCGCTTTTATTCAGCGCACAACAAAAAGTAACAAGTAGTTCTCTCTTATCTTTTCATACAATATATACTATAGTTTTTCATCGTTTAAATTTAACATATATAATTAGTAAATTGTAAATGACCTTGGTAGGTCGTAGAATGCAAGCGTTTTTAATAACCCATTCAACATTTTAAAAACTATGAAAAAAAACAACGATCCTTATCGAAAAAAAGGAGTTGCTTTTCCCGTAATGCCCATTGTTTCGAAGTTTCGTTAGCTACAATCGGCTACGCGTTTCAACGAATTTTTCATTTTAGGAAATTCAGAAAACTTCACTAGTACAGCTCGTGTAGTGCAATATTTTCAACTCGTTTCTTTTAATTTGTAAAAAAATATGAATAAATTTAATGTGATTTCCTTGTAAATCCAGTTTGTAAAAGTAAAAATTACATCACAGTATTAGCATGTAGTAGGCAGAAAATGGGGGACAATTTCGATTTTTTAAAATAACATTTCAGGTTTTTTGCCAAAGTGACGTTCTAGCACATTAAACTCGCCGAAATATTAAGTCATTTTGACTTATATTAATATTTTATGTAGAAAATGAGAATGGGCGAAGATCCTCTAAATGATATCTTAAAACGGTAAATGTTGAAATGAACCAAAAATCAATATATACGTAACAATACGTGTGAAACAGAAAAGGTAATTTTTAATTTTTTTAGTTTAGAATAGACTGTGACTAGTCAAAAAACGTCATTGCAAAAAAATTATTTTCTTATCACAAAATGATTGTTAAAATTAACGAGCTTCTTCATGATTTTATAGGTTGGTGGTGTTTGAAAATTAAACGGGTGCAAGGGTGGATAATTAAACTGGTATTTAAAATTTAAACGAGTTTAGTTAACTGACTGATAACCAGTAAAAACCTAAATTTGATGTAAATTCTAATTTGAGTTTATTCTGTTGTCACAACTTTTCATTTTAAATCTCATGAGATGAGACGTAGGCCTATTACTGAAAACAAATCACATAACCTATGAACTTTAATAAAAGAGAAACGAATGGCAAGGATTTTTATTTAATGTTATAAAATGACTTCTGTTTCAAATAAGATTATGCAACTAGTTTATTATTTGTGACCTCTAAGCAGGCACTGGTCTAGATTGAAAACAAGAGTTTTTAAAGGGAATTGGATTTAAATAATATCTTGTCAGAAGATTTTTAATGGTTTGCTGAGTATAGTTAGATAATGGCATGTATTCTTATTAGAATCGGACATTTTCAAAATTACTATTTCATACACATCTTTAAAATATTGTTAAGAAGTCTACTTTGAAGAAATCGATGAAGTTAAGAATTTTTGTAATACAAAAAAACTTTAATTTTTCCCAATAAGGTGCAGTGCTGGCCTGAAATTAGGACACCTCAGTTTTTTTACGATAACTTTTCAAGTTTGTAATGAAACGACCCAAAATATTTACTGTCTCTGCCTGTGGACCAAAGACAGGTTTTGCCATGGAAAAGTTAAAAATAATAATACACGGTTATTGGAAAAGCGGAAAATAGTCAAATAATACAGGTTTTTACTTGGTCACGCAATTAGGACACCTACAGTTTTCTACAATTAAATGATCATTTTACAGTCATCTGCAGGGACAATCGGTGTAAATTAAAGCCTTGTGTACTTATTGATTTAAAAAAAATTAGTTGTAAGGTTATATTTGTTGATTGGACGAAGTGGGGAGGAAATCAGAACTAACAGCTGTCGAGAAACAAAAATTGATATTCTTAGAACTCATGGCCAAATTTTAACCCAGATTTCGAGTGCTATAGGAAGATCTCAGCATGCTGTTTGGAATCATATTCATATTGGTAAGAATTATGGCTTAAGAACCTATAAAAAATGGAAAGATTCTTTAACAAAGGGAGCAAAAGGATGATTGTCCGCAAAATGTGCAACTCTTAAGACTTTCGCTGTAAACCCGCCTAAACTCTCCCTGACGACAAATTATAAACTGGCCGTGCTGACATGGGCCAGCGAGAGGATGTCTTGAACAGACAATTGGGCGAAAATAGTCTTTAGTAATGAGAAGAAATGGAATTTAGACTTCCAGACTACTGGCATGATTTGAGAACGGAGCCGAAATTTTTTCTCCAAACATGAATGTGAGGGTGGCTCGGTAATGATATAAAAAGCACACTGGCTTTTACTGAGAATAAAATGAAGTCTAAGGACCATGTAGAGATCCTTCAGAAACACTTGGCTACCACCGGCTTCAAACTGGCTGGAAGAAACGTGATTTTTCAGCAGGACAACGCCCACACCCAAAATTCGCAGTTAACAAAAGCGCGGTTTGCTGACAAAAAAAAATTAATGTTTGCTCCTGGCTTCCAAGAAGTACTGACCTGAACCCCACAGAAAATCTCTGGGGTGTCTTGGTTCGGCGAGTGCACGCTACAGGCCGTCAGTTTTAAGCCAAAGAGGAGCTCAAAAGGATTATACAGCAGGAGTGGGATGAGATAACCGTACTAGAAGTCAAAGAATTGATTGAAAGTATGCCAGCACGAAATTTTAATGTTGTTAGAAGCAGGAGAGATTAGACAAAGTATTAAAATTTGTTTCAATTGTATTTAAAATTAATAGAATTTTTTAAAGTGTCCTAATTTCGTGTCCAATACCAAAATCAATTTTTGCTGTGATTTAAAAAATTTTTTAATTCAGAATGGCGGGAAAGTACCTTAAAATGAAGGTCTTGGACAACTACATCCACCGTAAAAATTTGAAGTAATCTTACTCTCTTACTTCAGTAAGTAGATAATCAAAAATTTGTAGGTGTCCTAATTTCGCGACCAACACTGTATAGTTTATATAATAAAAGCAGCAAAGCAAACAACCATTTTCTCCCTGGCTTATTAACTGCGTAACATATTTTAATTCATATCATTTAAATCTGTATAAACCTAAAGGTATTAATAATCACTTTCGAAACAAAATCCACAGTCTGGTCTATTTATTGAGATTCACTGCACATCACTTTATACGGTTTCATTTCAACACTAAAAATACTTGACACATACAGTTTATTAAAAAAGACTTCTGTTTTTGTTTGAAACACAAAAATGAAATTTTTTTTAATCCATTGACCTTTAATTGATATAAACTGAAAAAAAAACTGTAAGGACTTTGGCTGTTCGCTCGGAAGCTCCGAGCTGCAAAATATACGGATCATTTTGTTTTCGTAATATAATATAAAGAAACATAAGTGATCTTTTTTAATGTTTCAGTCGACGTTTTATTTAAATACCTCTAACTTCATCGAAGTTCTTGAATTGCTCGAATTATTGAAGTATGGTTTTCAAGAGAAACCAAAAGTACTCAATAATTTTACTGTTATCTTAGTTTTGGAGTAATGCGGCTTAAAAGATTGAGGTTTTCAATCATGAATTTTTCCCGAATGTTTCATCAATTTCACAGGGTTCTAGGATCCATAGGGGTTGAAATAAGCCTCGTTAAATTGAATTTAGAAACTTTTTGAGAATACTGCTAAAAACACAAACACCAACAAATCTATCTTGCAACATCGAGTTGCGGTTTAGGTCGAGTAATATCTTTTGCATTCAACATTCAGAATTTTAAATTCATAATATCACTGTAAAATTTATTACTTGTCCTGATGAACATTACTTCTCTACACAATGGTGAGCGTTGGTGTTTTAAATCCTTTTTTTGTAGTTAAAAATTGATGAATTAATGAAATTCAATTAAAGAAGTTTACGCAGCAAATATAGGCGACATATTATTAAGCTTTTGTTTGTGACTTAACGTTTAGGTGTATTCTTAAATGACTCGTCCTCTTCCACTGTAGCCGGAGAAGGCTAAAGTTTGGCAACCCTGGCATACATGATGAATGTAATGAAAATCAAGTAGGATTTGCCTTGAACACAGATGAATTTAAGTTCAAATTGATCACATGCCTTGTTAAACTGTTAAATGTGGCTTCCACGATAAATTGTGGTGAAATAAAATACACTTATTAGATAAACTTACACAATCTGATTGCAAACATTTCTAATACCGACTTCTTTTATAGGAGAAGAAATTTTACTATTTATACATTTTTATGCATTTTTGTTCAAGCCCTTTTTGTTTCAAACACTAGTATTCTTTGGGCTTTTCTTTTTAATTTTAGTATTTTCTTCTACAAAAAAATTAAAACTATTATCAAAACTATATTCAAACACCTGAGCCATAAGTTATGTAAGTAAATAAGCGACAGTTTATTTTTTTACTGTAAAATATTCAGGCTATGTACCAATATTAACCTACAAAGTTGTAATAAAATCACAAATAAAACTAGGATTTGAACAATTTAAAATCGATTCTTGCTATTAATTTTTATATCTGTAACGATAGTGGTTATAGATAGACAATTTGTTAATTTATTAACGAGTGCCTGTCATAGCGAGAAAGTCGCATAACGAGCAATTTTTGGCGACATGTATATGGGGAATCCCCCGACAGCTAGAAAAAAAACTCCACTCTCCAAACGAGAGCAGATTCAAAGTCAAATCTTTCTCTGCCTGTCTTATTTTGTTCATTACCACTTAAAATTCTACTCCTTTTCTTTTCCTAAATACTAAAAATAGCTCTTTTTAGGGCTTTTTTAGACTCCGGAACGAATTAAACTCGTTATGAGAGGTTGCACTGTATATTATTTTTTATACGATCACGTTTGTCAGGCTTTGAGCTTTAAAAGCATCCATATCCAATTCCAGAGTGCGGTTTGAAGTTTGATTCGGTTTCAGCCTTCGTGGGGTAACTTCGGCCATGAAGTTTCGGATGAATTTTTTTTTAATTTTTTTAAGGCGTTCCCGGTGCCTTGGAAGCAAATTCTTACTTCAGTTCCGGTCTGGGCTATTATCATCACTCATGGCTGCAGCGTTTTCGGGTACTTCACTGTAATCAACCAACTTCCAACTTTCACCAAAAACATTCTTCACTACAACATCAAAGCCAACGGCCTTTTGTCTAGTCTTCCTTACTTCGGCAAATATTTCTTTGCTGTATTTACAAGTTACGTTGCCGATTATTTAAGGCGGTCGAATAAACTAACTACAACAGTCACTAGGAAACTATTTACAACTTTTGGTAAGTTAAAAATGAAATGAGTACACATTTTTTTAAAAATTTTTCTAGACCCGCAGCTTTAACAAATTCTTCAACCAGCTTAACAGTTCTTCAACAAGTTTGGAAAACGCAAAACACCTAGGTAAAATTTTTAATAAAAATTGCTGTACCGATTTTTTTAAAGCTGTAGTCACTCCGGGCTTGTTGATGATTATACAAGTATATAGGGGCTATGACAAGATTGCATCTATAGCAATTTTCACTCTGGCTTTGACAATCAACGGGGCCGTCACCGCCGGATATCTCAGCAATGGTTTGGATATCGCTCCCAATTTTTCAGGAACCATTTTTGGTTTGGCAAATACTCTCTCATCTTTAGGCGGATTTCTGTCTACTTTAATGGTTGGCACTCTCACTAAAGATAATGTAAGTCAATCCAAATATCTTTCATTCACTTGAAATATTTTGTAAAAACAAGTGAGAGTTTTACCATGAAAGTCGTTACCGTTATGGTTGTCTCTTGAAATAAAATTTCTTTCATATAAAAGTATGAACAAATGTCATTTTTGATCACACAGGAAAAAGCAATTTAAAAATCGTACAAATTCTAATCTTAGAAGATTTAGAAAGTACAAACATTTTTAAAAGTTTGAGTTTTAATTTTGGTGAGAATCGAATCTGATAATAAATTTGAAGTTAATTTAAATTGTTTTCTTCATTTCAGCAAACATATGGACAATGGCAAATTGTTTTCTGGATCCTCTCAGGAACGTATGTCTTTGGAGGTTTAACGTTTCTTTTCTTTGGTGCAGGAGAAATTCAGTCCTGGAACAACCCAAACTCTCCTCAAATAACTCAAACCCGAAGGACATCTTCTGTTGCAAGTGAGATTATCCCATTGAAAAATGGGACGGAGGACAGAAAATTGTAACAAAATTACAATTTGAATTATCTTGACACGTTTAAGACTGAACTTTTTTTCCTCGTTGAGTTTTATGATGCATTTCCTCATTTCTGTCATGTTTGTAAGTCCCCATTTATTTATAAATAAAACAGATTTAATATTTATGTGAAATTGGGAAAACTAAGTCTAAAGGATTTAATCAGAATTCGCATTGTTACATTATTAATGATACTTCATCTTTTGTTACTTATGAACTTCTACAAAATTTGAAGTAAAGCAAATTTTTTCCATAAGGCATCACTAAGTTGATTAATAATACCTGAAACAAAGATTAAATTGAGAAATCACAACGAACAGTCTGACTGATAGCTTGATTACGCTTTACTGGGAACCTCTAGTAAACTTCAAAGCCTTCATTATTAAGTACAGCTCCACAGTCAACCTTTTGTGATTGTGACCTTTAAAATATTTGGAAATACTTTACTTTACTTTTCGTGAATCCGCTTCTCCG
Source organism: Columbicola columbae (assembly GCA_016920875.1). Classification (NCBI taxonomy): domain Eukaryota; kingdom Metazoa; phylum Arthropoda; class Insecta; order Psocodea; family Philopteridae; genus Columbicola; species Columbicola columbae. The sequence goes on along the minus strand of JADMLL010000009.1, from coordinate 14,119,857 downwards.
TTAGGGTCGCTAGGTGAGGAAAACAATCAAGGACTTCCAACTGGCACGATCTTTCTCTATTGAAGTCAGAGAACCCGGGGTTATCAGGCGGGATTCGGCTAAGGCCTTCACCCCCTGAGCCACCCCTGCGGACGGCCAAGGAGCCGCTTTCCTCCCGGGCACTCCGACAGGACCCGACGAACCAGACGTTCTGGGGGGAGCCTCTGCACTTGCCCAAACCATCGGAGGATGGATCTCTCGATCCGGAGAAGAAGCGGCTCGACCTGAAGCCCCTCGCGAATGGCTGTGTTGCGACACCTATCCAGCCTCGACACACCAGCCACCGCTCGGAGATACCTCATTTCCGCCGCTTGTACCCGGGATCTGATCCTTTCGGTCATCATACCACCATGACCATAAGTGAGGACAGGAACATAAACGGACCGGAAGATGCTGAGCTTCGCCTGGATGCTCAGCCCAGCCCTCCTCACTACGGACCGCCCCAACTGTTGCACCACTGCGCCAGCCTGAGCGATCCGCGACGCGATCTCTGCGTCTGTCCTGCCATCACTTGTGAACCAGACCCCAAGGTACTTAAACGTCTCCACCTGCCCCGCGAAGGCGGATGTCGCACTTAACGGGCTTCCTCGAAACCACCATCACCTCTGACTTGGTCACGCTGATCTTCATCCCGGCCTCGGCAAATGCGGCGTCGAAACTGTACAGTGCCCGCTGGAGTTCAGACTGGGTGGATCCCAGAAGGACGAGGTCATCCCCATAAGCAAGGTGCCCCACCTTCAGGTCCCCATATCTGAAACTCTCACTTCCTCGGCTGCACTGTAGCATCCAATCCATATAAATTATGAAAAGGAGAGGCGACAGCATGCACTCTTGGCCAAGTCCAACGGACACGACTTCGACGTGATGCCGTTTATTCTAACGCAGCTCCTGCATCCCCGTACAATGACTCAATGACTCAAGAGGTAACCACCGATGCCATATGTCTAGAGAACCTCCCAGAGCCTCCCGCGAGACCCGGTCGTAGGCCTTTTCCAAGTCGAATAAACACGCAAAGACTGGTCGGGCTTCCCAGGAAGCCTCGAGGATGAGCTTCAAGGTCAGGAGCTGGACGGTAGTGCTTCTTCCGGGACGGAATCCACATTGACCCTCCCCCAGCCTGTCCTCGACCACGGATCTGCAACGGGCCTCCAGCACCTTCGCAAAGACTTTCCCGGAGAGACTTAACAGGGTGATGCCTCTATAATTGAAACAATCCCTTATCCCAATCCTGATTGTCCATTTCTTAAAGATTGGGACAATCACCCGGCCAATCCTCCGGTGCTGTTCCTCCCTGCCAGGCCACCTTAATGACGAGAGTGAGCCAAAGGACTCCCTCTTCCCCTAACGCCTTCAACATCTCGGGCCGAATTTCATCCACACCAGCAGCGTTGCCGCTCTTGAGCGATTTAATCGCCCCAGCAACTTCAGCCACATGGAACCTCGGTGCCCTGAGATGGATTTAGCAGCTCCAAGAAGTACTCTCTCCAACGAGCAAGGATGGCCCTCTCCTCGAAGAGTCCGGTCCTAAGTCGTAGTCGTCGTCCAGGTGTCCGTCCCATATTGCCCCCCCCTCGGGCATTACGCCTTACCCCCGCGATCCCCAATACGGACGGCGAGTCCATTGTTGTTTATAACCATGTCGCAGGGGTTTAAGGGGAAGATGAAGGTCCACCCAGGCAGTGTCCCCTGTACCCGGGTAAGGCTACTTACTCGGGGAGGGCCAGGTATCCCCGAGGCTCCGTTCACGACACAACTCCTTGTGCCACGCACCCCATCAGCACGTCGCCTAAAGAGAAGAGAAGAGAGAAGCGACTACTTGGAAGTAGGTAGGAAAGGGATGGGGTCAACGGACGAGGAAGGTTGACTGGAGATGGGGCAGGTACAGAAGGAAGAGGAAAACAAGGAGAAGGAATGTGGAAGTTTCCACTGACAATATTATCGGTGGAAACTTCCTACATTCCTTCTCCTTCCTCTTCCTCTGTACCTGCCCATCTCAACCTTCCGTCCGTTGACCATCCCTTCCTCCAATAGTCTTCCTCTCTACTCTCTTTTTCAGTTCAGTGTTCGCCCTGACGATGTCCACAGCTGTCGAAGTGGACGAAACGTTGGCTTTGTGTTCAAATCTGACGCGGTGTAAAAACCCAGGATATAATGTTTTTAGTTTTAAGGCCCCCACATGTTCTAAACTTTTCAATCCTTCTCTTTTTACTTCTAATACATCTTTGAATTTGGATTTAGTTGCATCCTGGCACCTTTAATTTGCTGGCACCACAAACTGACACCGTCCTGCAGCACTACAGAAATGAGCTTTTTATCATAGTTCAAGAAAAACACCCTCCTCCTGTTACAATCTGGGTCATGTGGTAATTCACTTCCCCGTGTTTCCGACTTAGCCATCCTTCGAGGTGTGGTGGGATTGTGGCTACAATTGGTTTGTCAGAGTCTTTAGAGTACTCTAGTTGCTGTCTCCATTTCTTACAAGTTATTTCCTGCGTTAATCTTTCTAAGTGACTTTTGGAGGTTGCTTTCCCCTGGGCTTCTTCCCGGGCTTCAGGAAGAACTGTGAGAGGAGGTGTCCCCGCTATCAATAGTGAAGCTGCTGTGGAGACCGACCGTTATGCTCGGCAGATTCATTGAACAATGCGCCGCTGCAGATTCCTCAGATCTTTTTGTAGGACTTTATCACTTTTGGCGGCGTCGACCCAGATTGTGGAGCCGTAAAGCGCGATGTAACAGTTATGATGTTCGCGAACAGTTTTTTGCCCTGTTATTTGGTTCGTTAATGTTGGGAAGGAGTTGAGACAGCATTCGCGTCGTTTTCTCTGTCTTCTGTTTGACGTGAACGAAGTGTTTCCGGAATTTGAATTTTTGGTCTATGATGAGCCCTAGGTATTTGAGTATGGAGGCCGCGTAACTTGGTTTTCGTGGAGGCCGCGCAAGCGAAGAAAAAGGAAAAAGAAAAACAAGATGTCAATTTTCGGCTGCATTCTGTACGCATCAATAACAAATAAAATTTTAAGCATTCTATAAAGTATTTGCTCTTTTATAACTAAAAATGAACACGCCAACTAAATTAGTGACCGCCGACGGTGAGTCCAGGATCAACATCGACCGTGTTTCTATCAAAATTCCGCCCCTGTGGCGAAAGAACATCAAAATTTGGCTGGTCCAGGTCGACTCCCAATTCGCAACGGCCGGTATCACTGCGGAGGAGACCAAGTATCATCACGTAGTAGCAGCGCTGGATGCAGATATCGCCGATGCGCTCAGCGATCTTCTAACGCAACCGATGAGCACCACCCCGTACTCCGACCTGAAAACTCGTCTGCTACGGGAGTTCGAAGAGTCCGAAGAGTCCGAAACTCATAAAACAAGGAAGCTTCTAGAGGAGTTGGAGCTGGGAGACAGGAGACCCTCAACCCTGCTCCGTGAGATGAGATCACTAGCGGGTAACAATATATCAGACCAATTTCTAAAAACATTATTCTTACAGCGACTACCATCTTCGGCCCGCGGTATTCTAGCAGCCAGCAGCGACGGGCTGGATTCTCTCGCTTTAATGGCTGACAAGATCTTAGAGCTCTCACCGCAACCGATCTGCCCCGTCTCATCTCAGTCGACGACGAACCTCGAACAACAGATTCGCGACCTGACGGTACAAGTGCAGCAACTCAAGCACTGTGCCGACGTCAGTCGCCTCGTCGTCGGCACTTCTCTCGCCGTCGATCCCGCTCCCGCAGCTCAACACGCAGTCAACACCGCTCCACCTGGTGCTGGTTTCATAATACGTTCGGCTCTTCAGCGAAAAAGTGCGCCGAACCTTGCGATTTCACTGAACAACCGGAAAACACTACAGGTCGACGATAGACGGGGCAGGTGCCGACCACTCCTGTCACGCCGCCTTTTCGTTACCGACCGGACATCAGGTCGCCGATTCCTGGTCGATACGGGGGCCGAAGCTTCTATAATCCCCCCTCGATCTCAGGAGAAGAATAGTACAAGCGAGCACAATTTATATGCGGCGAATGGCACCAAGATCCGTTCCTTCGGGGAAAAGCTTTTAGAATTAGACTTAGGTTTAAGACGACCAATCACATGGAGCTTCGTCATAGCAGACGTCAACATGAACATCATCGGTTCAGATTTCCTTCACCATTTTGATCTTATCGTCGACGTTCGTCATAACAGGCTTTTGGATGGCTCAACCTCTCTTTTCTGCAAGGGGACTCCGCCCAAGCCTCATTCGGCGACTCCTACAGTATCTGTTCTGCAACCTAACCATAAGCTCAGAGAAATTCTAAAACGCTATGCTCAAGTCTTAACTCCTTCGCCTACATTAACGCCTCCTGGGCATAATGTACAACATGTCATCGAAACAAAAGGACCTCCCATCACTGCTCGTGCCCGTCGTCTTCCACCAGACAAACTTGCAGCAGCGAAACTCTAGTTCCAGCACATGATGCAGCAAGGGATTTGTAGTCCATCAAGCAGCAATTGGTCCAGCCCTTTACACATGGTGCCTAAGAAGGACGGATCATGGAGACCATGTGGAGACTATCGCGCTCTCAACGCCGTCACGGTACCCGATAGATATCCACTTCCACATTCAGGACTTCCAGCCATCTTGCTGGGAAAACCATCTTTTCCAAATTAGATCTGGTCAAGGCGTATTACAACATCCCTATGGCGCCCGAAGACGTGCCCAAAACAGCCGTCATCACACCTTTTGGGCTTTTGAATTTCTCCGCATGCCTTTCGGTCTTCGC